>CM064484.1:14210254-14785254 GCA_032716605.1 Paralithodes platypus
AAGTTACAGCTCATCGGTATTGGTGGCAATTTTTTAAGGATCTTCCGTTTTGAAGAGTTTTTGACGAAAAGATCTCAGTCTGTGGTCTTTTATGGGTGTCATGCCCCTTCTGTTACTGTTGCTTCTGGTGTTCCACAAGGCAGTGTCCTTGGCCTGTTTTTTATTATTTTTACTGCTGACCTGTGTTCCGAGATTGAAATTAAACTTATCTCCTATCCTGATCGCACATCTTTATATGCGTCAATTCCATCACCAATAGATCGACACTTAATTGCTACTGCTCTGCATAGGATTTTAGCCAAAATTACATCATGGTTTGAACTTTGGGGCATGAAACTTAATGCTAGTAAAACACGCTTCATTATCAGCAGCAGATCTCGTACCTTGGATCCTCCCCATCCTTATCTACAAGTTTCTGGCGAGCAAATTGAGAATGTGGATACTCTGCGTTTGTTAGGAGTTACTCTTGATCCCAAACTTACTTTTGAAAAGCATATTCGTTCTTTCTCCTCTTCCATTTCCCCCAAAATTGGTCTGCTTCGCAAGGTTTATAAAACATTTGCTTGTGACGCCACAGTTATCAAGTCTTTTTATGCATTTATTTTGCCACATTTCGAGTACTGCTCACCTGTCAGGTTGTCAGCAGCTGACTGCCATCCCAAGTTGCTTGCCAGGCCACTGAATTCTATCAGTTTTATTCTGCCTCATTTGTCTCTTGATCTGTGTCATCGACGTAAAGTTGAGTGTCTTTTAGACTGCCGTGGTGTAATTGATTAAAGCGTCGGCTATCGTCCTGATGGTCGACTGTTCGATCCCCACTGAGAGATTAGAAACATTTAGTGGCTCACATGTATTTGTGATATATTCTCAATATTTGTAACTCTCATGCTTTGTGGGTTAGAATTAAATTAAATCAATTTCGACCCGAGTTGCGTCGGGACACTCAGAAATCCTTGTATGGTATTCTGGAAATATGGATCCTACAACTAGGTTTGAATTGAAATATATTCGCCTAGTGGGTTTCCCTTCTCCCTAACTTAAATAGGATAGAAGGCTGAGTGTCTTTTAGACTGCCGTGGTGTAATTGATTAAAGCGTCGGCTATCGTCCTGATGGTCGACGGTTCGATCCCCACTGAGAGATTAGAAACATTTAGTGGCTCACGTGTATTTGTGATATATTCTCAATATTTGTAACTCTCATGCTTTGTGGGTTAGAATTAAATTAAATCAATTTCGACCCGAGTTGCGTCGGGACACTCAGAAATCCTTGTATGGTATTCTGGAAATATGGATCCTACAACTAGGTTTGAATTGAAATATATTCGCCTAGTGGGTTTCCCTTCTCCCTAACTTAAATAGGATAGAAGGCTGAGTGTCTTTTAGACTGCCGTGGTGTAATTGATTAAAGCGTCGGCTATCGTCCTGATGGTCGACGGTTCGATCCCCACTGAGAGATTAGAAACATTTAGTGGCTCACATGTATTTGTGATATATTCTCAATATTTGTAACTCTCATGCTTTGTGGGTTAGAATTAAATTAAATCAATTTCGACCCGAGTTGCGTCGGGACACTCAGAAATCCTTGTATGGTATTCTGGAAATATGGATCCTACAACTAGGTTTGAATTGAAATATATTCGCCTAGTGGGTTTCCCTTCTCCCTAACTTAAATAGGATAGAAGGCTGAGTGTCTTTTAGACTGCCGTGGTGTAATTGATTAAAGCGTCGGCTATCGTCCTGATGGTCGACGGTTCGATCCCCACTGAGAGATTAGAAACATTTAGTGGCTCACATGTATTTGTGATATATTCTCAATATTTGTAACTCTCATGCTTTGTGGGTTAGAATTAAATTAAATCAATTTCGACCCGAGTTGCGTCGGGACACTCAGAAATCCTTGTATGGTATTCTGGAAATATGGATCCTACAACTAGGTTTGAATTGAAATATATTCGCCTAGTGGGTTTCCCTTCTCCCTAACTTAAATAGGATAGAAGGCTGAGTGTCTTTTAGACTGCCGTGGTGTAATTGATTAAAGCGTCGGCTATCGTCCTGATGGTCGACGGTTCGATCCCCACTGAGAGATTAGAAACATTTAGTGGCTCACGTGTATTTGTGATATATTCTCAATATTTGTAACTCTCATGCTTTGTGGGTTAGAATTAAATTAAATCAATTTCGACCCGAGTTGCGTCGGGACACTCAGAAATCCTTGTATGGTATTCTGGAAATATGGATCCTACAACTAGGTTTGAATTGAAATATATTCGCCTAGTGGGTTTCCCTTCTCCCTAACTTAAATAGGATAGAAGGCTGAGTGTCTTTTAGACTGCCGTGGTGTAATTGATTAAAGCGTCGGCTATCGTCCTGATGGTCGACGGTTCGATCCCCACTGAGAGATTAGAAACATTTAGTGGCTCACATGTATTTGTGATATATTCTCAATATTTGTAACTCTCATGCTTTGTGGGTTAGAATTAAATTAAATCAATTTCGACCCGAGTTGCGTCGGGACACTCAGAAATCCTTGTATGGTATTCTGGAAATATGGATCCTACAACTAGGTTTGAATTGAAATATATTCGCCTAGTGGGTTTCCCTTCTCCCTAACTTAAATAGGATAGAAGGCTGAGTGTCTTTTAAGACTGCCGTGGTGTAATTGATTAAAGCGTCGGCTATCGTCCTGATGGTCGACGGTTCGATCCCCACTGAGAGATTAGAAACATTTAGTGGCTCACGTGTATTTGTGATATATTCTCAATATTTGTAACTCTCATGCTTTGTGGGTTAGAATTAAATTAAATCAATTTCGACCCGAGTTGCGTCGGGACACTCAGAAATCCTTGTATGGTATTCTGGAAATATGGATCCTACAACTAGGTTTGAATTGAAATATATTCGCCTAGTGGGTTTCCCTTCTCCCTAACTTAAATAGGATAGAAGGCTGAGTGTCTTTTAGACTGCCGTGGTGTAATTGATTAAAGCGTCGGCTATCGTCCTGATGGTCGACGGTTCGATCCCCACTGAGAGATTAGAAACATTTAGTGGCTCACGTGTATTTGTGATATATTCTCAATATTTGTAACTCTCATGCTTTGTGGGTTAGAATTAAATTAAATCAATTTCGACCCGAGTTGCGTCGGGACACTCAGAAATCCTTGTATGGTATTCTGGAAATATGGATCCTACAACTAGGTTTGAATTGAAATATATTCGCCTAGTGGGTTTCCCTTCTCCCTAACTTAAATAGGATAGAAGGCTGAGTGTCTTTTAAGACTGCCGTGGTGTAATTGATTAAAGCGTCGGCTATCGTCCTGATGGTCGACGGTTCGATCCCCACTGAGAGATTAGAAACATTTAGTGGCTCACGTGTATTTGTGATATATTCTCAATATTTGTAACTCTCATGCTTTGTGGGTTAGAATTAAATTAAATCAATTTCGACCCGAGTTGCGTCGGGACACTCAGAAATCCTTGTATGGTATTCTGGAAATATGGATCCTACAACTAGGTTTGAATTGAAATATATTCGCCTAGTGGGTTTCCCTTCTCCCTAACTTAAATAGGATAGAAGGCTGAGTGTCTTTTAAGACTGCCGTGGTGTAATTGATTAAAGCGTCGGCTATCGTCCTGATGGTCGACGGTTCGATCCCCACTGAGAGATTAGAAACATTTAGTGGCTCACATGTATTTGTGATATATTCTCAATATTTGTAACTCTCATGCTTTGTGGGTTAGAATTAAATTAAATCAATTTCGACCCGAGTTGCGTCGGGACACTCAGAAATCCTTGTATGGTATTCTGGAAATATGGATCCTACAACTAGGTTTGAATTGAAATATATTCGCCTAGTGGGTTTCCCTTCTCCCTAACTTAAATAGGATAGAAGGCTGAGTGTCTTTTAAGACTGCCGTGGTGTAATTGATTAAAGCGTCGGCTATCGTCCTGATGGTCGACGGTTCGATCCCCACTGAGAGATTAGAAACATTTAGTGGCTCACATGTATTTGTGATATATTCTCAATATTTGTAACTCTCATGCTTTGTGGGTTAGAATTAAATTAAATCAATTTCGACCCGAGTTGCGTCGGGACACTCAGAAATCCTTGTATGGTATTCTGGAAATATGGATCCTACAACTAGGTTTGAATTGAAATATATTCGCCTAGTGGGTTTCCCTTCTCCCTAACTTAAATAGGATAGAAGGCTGAGTGTCTTTTAGACTGCCGTGGTGTAATTGATTAAAGCGTCGGCTATCGTCCTGATGGTCGACGGTTCGATCCCCACTGAGAGATTAGAAACATTTAGTGGCTCACGTGTATTTGTGATATATTCTCAATATTTGTAACTCTCATGCTTTGTGGGTTAGAATTAAATTTAATCAATTTCGACCCGAGTTGCGTCGGGACACTCAGAAATCCTTGTATGGTATTCTGGAAATATGGATCCTACAACTAGGTTTGAATTGAAATATATTCGCCTAGTGGGTTTCCCTTCTCCCTAACTTAAATAGGATAGAAGGCTGAGTGTCTTTTAAGACTGCCGTGGTGTAATTGATTAAAGCGTCGGCTATCGTCCTGATGGTCGACGGTTCGATCCCCACTGAGAGATTAGAAACATTTAGTGGCTCACGTGTATTTGTGATATATTCTCAATATTTGTAACTCTCATGCTTTGTGGGTTAGAATTAAATTAAATCAATTTCGACCCGAGTTGCGTCGGGACACTCAGAAATCCTTGTATGGTATTCTGGAAATATGGATCCTACAACTAGGTTTGAATTGAAATATATTCGCCTAGTGGGTTTCCCTTCTCCCTAACTTAAATAGGATAGAAGGCTGAGTGTCTTTTAAGACTGCCGTGGTGTAATTGATTAAAGCGTCGGCTATCGTCCTGATGGTCGACGGTTCGATCCCCACTGAGAGATTAGAAACATTTAGTGGCTCACATGTATTTGTGATATATTCTCAATATTTGTAACTCTCATGCTTTGTGGGTTAGAATTAAATTAAATCAATTTCGACCCGAGTTGCGTCGGGACACTCAGAAATCCTTGTATGGTATTCTGGAAATATGGATCCTACAACTAGGTTTGAATTGAAATATATTCGCCTAGTGGGTTTCCCTTCTCCCTAACTTAAATAGGATAGAAGGCTGAGTGTCTTTTAAGACTGCCGTGGTGTAATTGATTAAAGCGTCGGCTATCGTCCTGATGGTCGACGGTTCGATCCCCACTGAGAGATTAGAAACATTTAGTGGCTCACATGTATTTGTGATATATTCTCAATATTTGTAACTCTCATGCTTTGTGGGTTAGAATTAAATTAAATCAATTTCGACCCGAGTTGCGTCGGGACACTCAGAAATCCTTGTATGGTATTCTGGAAATATGGATCCTACAACTAGGTTTGAATTGAAATATATTCGCCTAGTGGGTTTCCCTTCTCCCTAACTTAAATAGGATAGAAGGCTGAGTGTCTTTTAGACTGCCGTGGTGTAATTGATTAAAGCGTCGGCTATCGTCCTGATGGTCGACGGTTCGATCCCCACTGAGAGATTAGAAACATTTAGTGGCTCACATGTATTTGTGATATATTCTCAATATTTGTAACTCTCATGCTTTGTGGGTTAGAATTAAATTAAATCAATTTCGACCCGAGTTGCGTCGGGACACTCAGAAATCCTTGTATGGTATTCTGGAAATATGGATCCTACAACTAGGTTTGAATTGAAATATATTCGCCTAGTGGGTTTCCCTTCTCCCTAACTTAAATAGGATAGAAGGCTGAGTGTCTTTTAAGACTGCCGTGGTGTAATTGATTAAAGCGTCGGCTATCGTCCTGATGGTCGACGGTTCGATCCCCACTGAGAGATTAGAAACATTTAGTGGCTCACATGTATTTGTGATATATTCTCAATATTTGTAACTCTCATGCTTTGTGGGTTAGAATTAAATTAAATCAATTTCGACCCGAGTTGCGTCGGGACACTCAGAAATCCTTGTATGGTATTCTGGAAATATGGATCCTACAACTAGGTTTGAATTGAAATATATTCGCCTAGTGGGTTTCCCTTCTCCCTAACTTAAATAGGATAGAAGGCTGAGTGTCTTTTAAGACTGCCGTGGTGTAATTGATTAAAGCGTCGGCTATCGTCCTGATGGTCGACGGTTCGATCCCCACTGAGAGATTAGAAACATTTAGTGGCTCACGTGTATTTGTGATATATTCTCAATATTTGTAACTCTCATGCTTTGTGGGTTAGAATTAAATTAAATCAATTTCGACCCGAGTTGCGTCGGGACACTCAGAAATCCTTGTATGGTATTCTGGAAATATGGATCCTACAACTAGGTTTGAATTGAAATATATTCGCCTAGTGGGTTTCCCTTCTCCCTAACTTAAATAGGATAGAAGGCTGAGTGTCTTTTAAGACTGCCGTGGTGTAATTGATTAAAGCGTCGGCTATCGTCCTGATGGTCGACGGTTCGATCCCCACTGAGAGATTAGAAACATTTAGTGGCTCACGTGTATTTGTGATATATTCTCAATATTTGTAACTCTCATGCTTTGTGGGTTAGAATTAAATTAAATCAATTTCGACCCGAGTTGCGTCGGGACACTCAGAAATCCTTGTATGGTATTCTGGAAATATGGATCCTACAACTAGGTTTGAATTGAAATATATTCGCCTAGTGGGTTTCCCTTCTCCCTAACTTAAATAGGATAGAAGGCTGAGTGTCTTTTAAGACTGCCGTGGTGTAATTGATTAAAGCGTCGGCTATCGTCCTGATGGTCGACGGTTCGATCCCCACTGAGAGATTAGAAACATTTAGTGGCTCACATGTATTTGTGATATATTCTCAATATTTGTAACTCTCATGCTTTGTGGGTTAGAATTAAATTAAATCAATTTCGACCCGAGTTGCGTCGGGACACTCAGAAATCCTTGTATGGTATTCTGGAAATATGGATCCTACAACTAGGTTTGAATTGAAATATATTCGCCTAGTGGGTTTCCCTTCTCCCTAACTTAAATAGGATAGAAGGCTGAGTGTCTTTTAAGACTGCCGTGGTGTAATTGATTAAAGCGTCGGCTATCGTCCTGATGGTCGACGGTTCGATCCCCACTGAGAGATTAGAAACATTTAGTGGCTCACATGTATTTGTGATATATTCTCAATATTTGTAACTCTCATGCTTTGTGGGTTAGAATTAAATTAAATCAATTTCGACCCGAGTTGCGTCGGGACACTCAGAAATCCTTGTATGGTATTCTGGAAATATGGATCCTACAACTAGGTTTGAATTGAAATATATTCGCCTAGTGGGTTTCCCTTCTCCCTAACTTAAATAGGATAGAAGGCTGAGTGTCTTTTAAGACTGCCGTGGTGTAATTGATTAAAGCGTCGGCTATCGTCCTGATGGTCGACGGTTCGATCCCCACTGAGAGATTAGAAACATTTAGTGGCTCACGTGTATTTGTGATATATTCTCAATATTTGTAACTCTCATGCTTTGTGGGTTAGAATTAAATTAAATCAATTTCGACCCGAGTTGCGTCGGGACACTCAGAAATCCTTGTATGGTATTCTGGAAATATGGATCCTACAACTAGGTTTGAATTGAAATATATTCGCCTAGTGGGTTTCCCTTCTCCCTAACTTAAATAGGATAGAAGGCTGAGTGTCTTTTAAGACTGCCGTGGTGTAATTGATTAAAGCGTCGGCTATCGTCCTGATGGTCGACGGTTCGATCCCCACTGAGAGATTAGAAACATTTAGTGGCTCACATGTATTTGTGATATATTCTCAATATTTGTAACTCTCATGCTTTGTGGGTTAGAATTAAATTAAATCAATTTCGACCCGAGTTGCGTCGGGACACTCAGAAATCCTTGTATGGTATTCTGGAAATATGGATCCTACAACTAGGTTTGAATTGAAATATATTCGCCTAGTGGGTTTCCCTTCTCCCTAACTTAAATAGGATAGAAGGCTGAGTGTCTTTTAAGACTGCCGTGGTGTAATTGATTAAAGCGTCGGCTATCGTCCTGATGGTCGACGGTTCGATCCCCACTGAGAGATTAGAAACATTTAGTGGCTCACATGTATTTGTGATATATTCTCAATATTTGTAACTCTCATGCTTTGTGGGTTAGAATTAAATTAAATCAATTTCGACCCGAGTTGCGTCGGGACACTCAGAAATCCTTGTATGGTATTCTGGAAATATGGATCCTACAACTAGGTTTGAATTGAAATATATTCGCCTAGTGGGTTTCCCTTCTCCCTAACTTAAATAGGATAGAAGGCTGAGTGTCTTTTAAGACTGCCGTGGTGTAATTGATTAAAGCGTCGGCTATCGTCCTGATGGTCGACGGTTCGATCCCCACTGAGAGATTAGAAACATTTAGTGGCTCACGTGTATTTGTGATATATTCTCAATATTTGTAACTCTCATGCTTTGTGGGTTAGAATTAAATTAAATCAATTTCGACCCGAGTTGCGTCGGGACACTCAGAAATCCTTGTATGGTATTCTGGAAATATGGATCCTACAACTAGGTTTGAATTGAAATATATTCGCCTAGTGGGTTTCCCTTCTCCCTAACTTAAATAGGATAGAAGGCTGAGTGTCTTTTAAGACTGCCGTGGTGTAATTGATTAAAGCGTCGGCTATCGTCCTGATGGTCGACGGTTCGATCCCCACTGAGAGATTAGAAACATTTAGTGGCTCACATGTATTTGTGATATATTCTCAATATTTGTAACTCTCATGCTTTGTGGGTTAGAATTAAATTAAATCAATTTCGACCCGAGTTGCGTCGGGACACTCAGAAATCCTTGTATGGTATTCTGGAAATATGGATCCTACAACTAGGTTTGAATTGAAATATATTCGCCTAGTGGGTTTCCCTTCTCCCTAACTTAAATAGGATAGAAGGCTGAGTGTCTTTTAAGACTGCCGTGGTGTAATTGATTAAAGCGTCGGCTATCGTCCTGATGGTCGACGGTTCGATCCCCACTGAGAGATTAGAAACATTTAGTGGCTCACGTGTATTTGTGATATATTCTCAATATTTGTAACTCTCATGCTTTGTGGGTTAGAATTAAATTAAATCAATTTCGACCCGAGTTGCGTCGGGACACTCAGAAATCCTTGTATGGTATTCTGGAAATATGGATCCTACAACTAGGTTTGAATTGAAATATATTCGCCTAGTGGGTTTCCCTTCTCCCTAACTTAAATAGGATAGAAGGCTGAGTGTCTTTTAAGACTGCCGTGGTGTAATTGATTAAAGCGTCGGCTATCGTCCTGATGGTCGACGGTTCGATCCCCACTGAGAGATTAGAAACATTTAGTGGCTCACGTGTATTTGTGATATATTCTCAATATTGTACTCTCGTGGGTTGTGGGTTAGAATTAAATTAAATCAATTTCGACCCGAGTTGCGTCGGGACACTCAGAAATCCTTGTATGGTATTCTGGAAATATGGATCCTACAACTAGGTTTGAATTGAAATATATTCGCCTAGTGGGTTTCCCTTCTCCCTAACTTAAATAGGATAGAAGGCTGAGTGTCTTTTAAGACTGCCGTGGTGTAATTGATTAAAGCGTCGGCTATCGTCCTGATGGTCGACGGTTCGATCCCCACTGAGAGATTAGAAACATTTAGTGGCTCACATGTATTTGTGATATATTCTCAATATTTGTAACTCTCATGCTTTGTGGGTTAGAATTAAATTAAATCAATTTCGACCCGAGTTGCGTCGGGACACTCAGAAATCCTTGTATGGTATTCTGGAAATATGGATCCTACAACTAGGTTTGAATTGAAATATATTCGCCTAGTGGGTTTCCCTTCTCCCTAACTTAAATAGGATAGAAGGCTGAGTGTCTTTTAGACTGCCGTGGTGTAATTGATTAAAGCGTCGGCTATCGTCCTGATGGTCGACGGTTCGATCCCCACTGAGAGATTAGAAACATTTAGTGGCTCACATGTATTTGTGATATATTCTCAATATTTGTAACTCTCATGCTTTGTGGGTTAGAATTAAATTAAATCAATTTCGACCCGAGTTGCGTCGGGACACTCAGAAATCCTTGTATGGTATTCTGGAAATATGGATCCTACAACTAGGTTTGAATTGAAATATATTCGCCTAGTGGGTTTCCCTTCTCCCTAACTTAAATAGGATAGAAGGCTGAGTGTCTTTTAGACTGCCGTGGTGTAATTGATTAAAGCGTCGGCTATCGTCCTGATGGTCGACGGTTCGATCCCCACTGAGAGATTAGAAACATTTAGTGGCTCACGTGTATTTGTGATATATTCTCAATATTTGTAACTCTCATGCTTTGTGGGTTAGAATTAAATTAAATCAATTTCGACCCGAGTTGCGTCGGGACACTCAGAAATCCTTGTATGGTATTCTGGAAATATGGATCCTACAACTAGGTTTGAATTGAAATATATTCGCCTAGTGGGTTTCCCTTCTCCCTAACTTAAATAGGATAGAAGGCTGAGTGTCTTTTAAGACTGCCGTGGTGTAATTGATTAAAGCGTCGGCTATCGTCCTGATGGTCGACGGTTCGATCCCCACTGAGAGATTAGAAACATTTAGTGGCTCACATGTATTTGTGATATATTCTCAATATTTGTAACTCTCATGCTTTGTGGGTTAGAATTAAATTAAATCAATTTCGACCCGAGTTGCGTCGGGACACTCAGAAATCCTTGTATGGTATTCTGGAAATATGGATCCTACAACTAGGTTTGAATTGAAATATATTCGCCTAGTGGGTTTCCCTTCTCCCTAACTTAAATAGGATAGAAGGCTGAGTGTCTTTTAAGACTGCCGTGGTGTAATTGATTAAAGCGTCGGCTATCGTCCTGATGGTCGACGGTTCGATCCCCACTGAGAGATTAGAAACATTTAGTGGCTCACATGTATTTGTGATATATTCTCAATATTTGTAACTCTCATGCTTTGTGGGTTAGAATTAAATTAAATCAATTTCGACCCGAGTTGCGTCGGGACACTCAGAAATCCTTGTATGGTATTCTGGAAATATGGATCCTACAACTAGGTTTGAATTGAAATATATTCGCCTAGTGGGTTTCCCTTCTCCCTAACTTAAATAGGATAGAAGGCTGAGTGTCTTTTAAGACTGCCGTGGTGTAATTGATTAAAGCGTCGGCTATCGTCCTGATGGTCGACGGTTCGATCCCCACTGAGAGATTAGAAACATTTAGTGGCTCACATGTATTTGTGATATATTCTCAATATTTGTAACTCTCATGCTTTGTGGGTTAGAATTAAATTAACTCAATTTCGACCCGAGTTGCGTCGGGACACTCAGAAATCATTGTATGGTATTCTGGAAATATGGATCCTACAACTAGGTTTGAATTGAAATATATTCGCCTAGTGTGTTTCCCTTCTCCCTAACTTAAATAGGATAGAAGGCTGAGTATCTTTTAAGACTGCCGTGGTGTAATTGATTAAAGCGTCGGCTATCGTCCTGATGGTCGACGGTTCGATCCCCACTGAGAGATTAGAAACATTTAGTGGCTCACGTGTATTTGTGATATATTCTCAATATTTGTAACTCTCATGCTTTGTGGGTTAGAATTAAATTAAATCAATTTCGACCCGAGTTGCGTCGGGACACTCAGAAATCCTTGTATGGTATTCTGGAAATATGGATCCTACAACTAGGTTTGAATTGAAATATATTCGCCTAGTGGGTTTCCCTTCTCCCTAACTTAAATAGGATAGAAGGCTGAGTGTCTTTTAAGACTGCCGTGGTGTAATTGATTAAAGCGTCGGCTATCGTCCTGATGGTCGACGGTTCGATCCCCACTGAGAGATTAGAAACATTTAGTGGCTCACATGTATTTGTGATATATTCTCAATATTTGTAACTCTCATGCTTTGTGGGTTAGAATTAAATTAAATCAATTTCGACCCGAGTTGCGTCGGGACACTCAGAAATCCTTGTATGGTATTCTGGAAATATGGATCCTACAACTAGGTTTGAATTGAAATATATTCGCCTAGTGGGTTTCCCTTCTCCCTAACTTAAATAGGATAGAAGGCTGAGTGTCTTTTAAGACTGCCGTGGTGTAATTGATTAAAGCGTCGGCTATCGTCCTGATGGTCGACGGTTCGATCCCCACTGAGAGATTAGAAACATTTAGTGGCTCACATGTATTTGTGATATATTCTCAATATTTGTAACTCTCATGCTTTGTGGGTTAGAATTAAATTAAATCAATTTCGACCCGAGTTGCGTCGGGACACTCAGAAATCCTTGTATGGTATTCTGGAAATATGGATCCTACAACTAGGTTTGAATTGAAATATATTCGCCTAGTGGGTTTCCCTTCTCCCTAACTTAAATAGGATAGAAGGCTGAGTGTCTTTTAAGACTGCCGTGGTGTAATTGATTAAAGCGTCGGCTATCGTCCTGATGGTCGACGGTTCGATCCCCACTGAGAGATTAGAAACATTTAGTGGCTCACATGTATTTGTGATATATTCTCAATATTTGTAACTCTCATGCTTTTTGGGTTAGAATTAAATTAACTCAATTTCGACCCGAGTTGCGTCGGGACACTCAGAAATCCTTGTATGGTATTCTGGAAATATGGATCCTACAACTAGGTTTGAATTGAAATATATTCGCCTAGTGGGTTTCCCTTCTCCCTAACTTAAATAGGATAGAAGGCTGAGTGTCTTTTAGACTGCCGTGGTGTAATTGATTAAAGCGTCGGCTATCGTCCTGATGGTCGACGGTTCGATCCCCACTGAGAGATTAGAAACATTTAGTGGCTCACGTGTATTTGTGATATATTCTCAATATTTGTAACTCTCATGCTTTGTGGGTTAGAATTAAATTAAATCAATTTCGACCCGAGTTGCGTCGGGACACTCAGAAATCCTTGTATGGTATTCTGGAAATATGGATCCTACAACTAGGTTTGAATTGAAATATATTCGCCTAGTGGGTTTCCCTTCTCCCTAACTTAAATAGGATAGAAGGCTGAGTGTCTTTTAAGACTGCCGTGGTGTAATTGATTAAAGCGTCGGCTATCGTCCTGATGGTCGACGGTTCGATCCCCACTGAGAGATTAGAAACATTTAGTGGCTCACGTGTATTTGTGATATATTCTCAATATTTGTAACTCTCATGCTTTGTGGGTTAGAATTAAATTAAATCAATTTCGACCCGAGTTGCGTCGGGACACTCAGAAATCCTTGTATGGTATTCTGGAAATATGGATCCTACAACTAGGTTTGAATTGAAATATATTCGCCTAGTGGGTTTCCCTTCTCCCTAACTTAAATAGGATAGAAGGCTGAGTGTCTTTTAAGACTGCCGTGGTGTAATTGATTAAAGCGTCGGCTATCGTCCTGATGGTCGACGGTTCGATCCCCACTGAGAGATTAGAAACATTTAGTGGCTCACATGTATTTGTGATATATTCTCAATATTTGTAACTCTCATGCTTTTTGGGTTAGAATTAAATTAACTCAATTTCGACCCGAGTTGCGTCGGGACACTCAGAAATCCTTGTATGGTATTCTGGAAATATGGATCCTACAACTAGGTTTGAATTGAAATATATTCGCCTAGTGGGTTTCCCTTCTCCCTAACTTAAATAGGATAGAAGGCTGAGTGTCTTTTAAGACTGCCGTGGTGTAATTGATTAAAGCGTCGGCTATCGTCCTGATGGTCGACGGTTCGATCCCCACTGAGAGATTAGAAACATTTAGTGGCTCACATGTATTTGTGATATATTCTCAATATTTGTAACTCTCATGCTTTGTGGGTTAGAATTAAATTAAATCAATTTCGACCCGAGTTGCGTCGGGACACTCAGAAATCCTTGTATGGTATTCTGGAAATATGGATCCTACAACTAGGTTTGAATTGAAATATATTCGCCTAGTGGGTTTCCCTTCTCCCTAACTTAAATAGGATAGAAGGCTGAGTGTCTTTTAGACTGCCGTGGTGTAATTGATTAAAGCGTCGGCTATCGTCCTGATGGTCGACGGTTCGATCCCCACTGAGAGATTAGAAACATTTAGTGGCTCACGTGTATTTGTGATATATTCTCAATATTTGTAACTCTCATGCTTTGTGGGTTAGAATTAAATTAAATCAATTTCGACCCGAGTTGCGTCGGGACACTCAGAAATCCTTGTATGGTATTCTGGAAATATGGATCCTACAACTAGGTTTGAATTGAAATATATTCGCCTAGTGGGTTTCCCTTCTCCCTAACTTAAATAGGATAGAAGGCTGAGTGTCTTTTAAGACTGCCGTGGTGTAATTGATTAAAGCGTCGGCTATCGTCCTGATGGTCGACGGTTCGATCCCCACTGAGAGATTAGAAACATTTAGTGGCTCACATGTATTTGTGATATATTCTCAATATTTGTAACTCTCATGCTTTGTGGGTTAGAATTAAATTAATCAATTTCGACCCGAGTTGCGTCGGGACACTCAGAAATCCTTGTATGGTATTCTGGAAATATGGATCCTACAACTAGGTTTGAATTGAAATATATTCGCCTAGTGGGTTTCCCTTCTCCCTAACTTAAATAGGATAGAAGGCTGAGTGTCTTTTAAGACTGCCGTGGTGTAATTGATTAAAGCGTCGGCTATCGTCCTGATGGTCGACGGTTCGATCCCCACTGAGAGATTAGAAACATTTAGTGGCTCACGTGTATTTGTGATATATTCTCAATATTTGTAACTCTCATGCTTTGTGGGTTAGAATTAAATTAAATCAATTTCGACCCGAGTTGCGTCGGGACACTCAGAAATCCTTGTATGGTATTCTGGAAATATGGATCCTACAACTAGGTTTGAATTGAAATATATTCGCCTAGTGGGTTTCCCTTCTCCCTAACTTAAATAGGATAGAAGGCTGAGTGTCTTTTAAGACTGCCGTGGTGTAATTGATTAAAGCGTCGGCTATCGTCCTGATGGTCGACGGTTCGATCCCCACTGAGAGATTAGAAACATTTAGTGGCTCACGTGTATTTGTGATATATTCTCAATATTTGTAACTCTCATGCTTTGTGGGTTAGAATTAAATTAAATCAATTTCGACCCGAGTTGCGTCGGGACACTCAGAAATCCTTGTATGGTATTCTGGAAATATGGATCCTACAACTAGGTTTGAATTGAAATATATTCGCCTAGTGGGTTTCCCTTCTCCCTAACTTAAATAGGATAGAAGGCTGAGTGTCTTTTAAGACTGCCGTGGTGTAATTGATTAAAGCGTCGGCTATCGTCCTGATGGTCGACGGTTCGATCCCCACTGAGAGATTAGAAACATTTAGTGGCTCACATGTATTTGTGATATATTCTCAATATTTGTAACTCTCATGCTTTGTGGGTTAGAATTAAATTAAATCAATTTCGACCCGAGTTGCGTCGGGACACTCAGAAATCCTTGTATGGTATTCTGGAAATATGGATCCTACAACTAGGTTTGAATTGAAATATATTCGCCTAGTGGGTTTCCCTTCTCCCTAACTTAAATAGGATAGAAGGCTGAGTGTCTTTTAAGACTGCCGTGGTGTAATTGATTAAAGCGTCGGCTATCGTCCTGATGGTCGACGGTTCGATCCCCACTGAGAGATTAGAAACATTTAGTGGCTCACGTGTATTTGTGATATATTCTCAATATTTGTAACTCTCATGCTTTGTGGGTTAGAATTAAATTAAATCAATTTCGACCCGAGTTGCGTCGGGACACTCAGAAATCCTTGTATGGTATTCTGGAAATATGGATCCTACAACTAGGTTTGAATTGAAATATATTCGCCTAGTGGGTTTCCCTTCTCCCTAACTTAAATAGGATAGAAGGCTGAGTGTCTTTTAAGACTGCCGTGGTGTAATTGATTAAAGCGTCGGCTATCGTCCTGATGGTCGACGGTTCGATCCCCACTGAGAGATTAGAAACATTTAGTGGCTCACGTGTATTTGTGATATATTCTCAATATTTGTAACTCTCATGCTTTGTGGGTTAGAATTAAATTAAATCAATTTCGACCCGAGTTGCGTCGGGACACTCAGAAATCCTTGTATGGTATTCTGGAAATATGGATCCTACAACTAGGTTTGAATTGAAATATATTCGCCTAGTGGGTTTCCCTTCTCCCTAACTTAAATAGGATAGAAGGCTGAGTGTCTTTTAAGACTGCCGTGGTGTAATTGATTAAAGCGTCGGCTATCGTCCTGATGGTCGACGGTTCGATCCCCACTGAGAGATTAGAAACATTTAGTGGCTCACGTGTATTTGTGATATATTCTCAATATTTGTAACTCTCATGCTTTGTGGGTTAGAATTAAATTAAATCAATTTCGACCCGAGTTGCGTCGGGACACTCAGAAATCCTTGTATGGTATTCTGGAAATATGGATCCTACAACTAGGTTTGAATTGAAATATATTCGCCTAGTGGGTTTCCCTTCTCCCTAACTTAAATAGGATAGAAGGCTGAGTGTCTTTTAGACTGCCGTGGTGTAATTGATTAAAGCGTCGGCTATCGTCCTGATGGTCGACGGTTCGATCCCCACTGAGAGATTAGAAACATTTAGTGGCTCACATGTATTTGTGATATATTCTCAATATTTGTAACTCTCATGCTTTGTGGGTTAGAATTAAATTAAATCAATTTCGACCCGAGTTGCGTCGGGACACTCAGAAATCCTTGTATGGTATTCTGGAAATATGGATCCTACAACTAGGTTTGAATTGAAATATATTCGCCTAGTGGGTTTCCCTTCTCCCTAACTTAAATAGGATAGAAGGCTGAGTGTCTTTTAAGACTGCCGTGGTGTAATTGATTAAAGCGTCGGCTATCGTCCTGATGGTCGACGGTTCGATCCCCACTGAGAGATTAGAAACATTTAGTGGCTCACGTGTATTTGTGATATATTCTCAATATTTGTAACTCTCATGCTTTGTGGGTTAGAATTAAATTAAATCAATTTCGACCCGAGTTGCGTCGGGACACTCAGAAATCCTTGTATGGTATTCTGGAAATATGGATCCTACAACTAGGTTTGAATTGAAATATATTCGCCTAGTGGGTTTCCCTTCTCCCTAACTTAAATAGGATAGAAGGCTGAGTGTCTTTTAAGACTGCCGTGGTGTAATTGATTAAAGCGTCGGCTATCGTCCTGATGGTCGACGGTTCGATCCCCACTGAGAGATTAGAAACATTTAGTGGCTCACGTGTATTTGTGATATATTCTCAATATTTGTAACTCTCATGCTTTGTGGGTTAGAATTAAATTAAATCAATTTCGACCCGAGTTGCGTCGGGACACTCAGAAATCCTTGTATGGTATTCTGGAAATATGGATCCTACAACTAGGTTTGAATTGAAATATATTCGCCTAGTGGGTTTCCCTTCTCCCTAACTTAAATAGGATAGAAGGCTGAGTGTCTTTTAAGACTGCCGTGGTGTAATTGATTAAAGCGTCGGCTATCGTCCTGATGGTCGACGGTTCGATCCCCACTGAGAGATTAGAAACATTTAGTGGCTCACATGTATTTGTGATATATTCTCAATATTTATAACTCTCATGCTTTGTGGGTTTTAATTAAATTAAATCAATTTCGACCCGAGTTGCGTCGGGACACTCAGAAATCCTTGTATGGTATTCTGGAAATATGGATCCTACAACTAGGTTTGAATTGAAATATATTCGCCTAGTGGGTTTCCCTTCTCCCTAACTTAAATAGGATAGAAGGCTGAGTGTCTTTTAAGACTGCCGTGGTGTAATTGATTAAAGCGTCGGCTATCGTCCTGATGGTCGACTGTTCGATCCCCACTGAGAGATTAGAAACATTTAGTGGCTCACATGTATTTGTGATATATTCTCAATATTTGTAACTCTCATGCTTTGTGGGTTAGAATTAAATTAAATCAATTTCGACCCGAGTTGCGTCGGGACACTCAGAAATCCTTGTATGGTATTCTGGAAATATGGATCCTACAACTAGGTTTGAATTGAAATATATTCGCCTAGTGGGTTTCCCTTCTCCCTAACTTAAATAGGATAGAAGGCTGAGTGTCTTTTAGACTGCCGTGGTGTAATTGATTAAAGCGTCGGCTATCGTCCTGATGGTCGACGGTTCGATCCCCACTGAGAGATTAGAAACATTTAGTGGCTCACATGTATTTGTGATATATTCTCAATATTTGTAACTCTCATGCTTTGTGGGTTAGAATTAAATTAAATCAATTTCGACCCGAGTTGCGTCGGGACACTCAGAAATCCTTGTATGGTATTCTGGAAATATGGATCCTACAACTAGGTTTGAATTGAAATATTCGCCTAGTGGGTTTCCCTTCTCCCTAACTTAAATAGGATAGAAGGCTGAGTGTCTTTTAAGACTGCCGTGGTGTAATTGATTAAAGCGTCGGCTATCGTCCTGATGGTCGACGGTTCGATCCCCACTGAGAGATTAGAAACATTTAGTGGCTCACATGTATTTGTGATATATTCTCAATATTTGTAACTCTCATGCTTTGTGGGTTAGAATTAAATTAAATCAATTTCGACCCGAGTTGCGTCGGGACACTCAGAAATCCTTGTATGGTATTCTGGAAATATGGATCCTACAACTAGGTTTGAATTGAAATATATTCGCCTAGTGGGTTTCCCTTCTCCCTAACTTAAATAGGATAGAAGGCTGAGTGTCTTTTAAGACTGCCGTGGTGTAATTGATTAAAGCGTCGGCTATCGTCCTGATGGTCGACGGTTCGATCCCCACTGAGAGATTAGAAACATTTAGTGGCTCACGTGTATTTGTGATATATTCTCAATATTTGTAACTCTCATGCTTTGTGGGTTAGAATTAAATTAAATCAATTTCGACCCGAGTTGCGTCGGGACACTCAGAAATCCTTGTATGGTATTCTGGAAATATGGATCCTACAACTAGGTTTGAATTGAAATATATTCGCCTAGTGGGTTTCCCTTCTCCCTAACTTAAATAGGATAGAAGGCTGAGTGTCTTTTAAGACTGCCGTGGTGTAATTGATTAAAGCGTCGGCTATCGTCCTGATGGTCGACGGTTCGATCCCCACTGAGAGATTAGAAACATTTAGTGGCTCACGTGTATTTGTGATATATTCTCAATATTTGTAACTCTCATGCTTTGTGGGTTAGAATTAAATTAAATCAATTTCGACCCGAGTTGCGTCGGGACACTCAGAAATCCTTGTATGGTATTCTGGAAATATGGATCCTACAACTAGGTTTGAATTGAAATATATTCGCCTAGTGGGTTTCCCTTCTCCCTAACTTAAATAGGATAGAAGGCTGAGTGTCTTTTAAGACTGCCGTGGTGTAATTGATTAAAGCGTCGGCTATCGTCCTGATGGTCGACGGTTCGATCCCCACTGAGAGATTAGAAACATTTAGTGGCTCACGTGTATTTGTGATATATTCTCAATATTTGTAACTCTCATGCTTTGTGGGTTAGAATTAAATTAAATCAATTTCGACCCGAGTTGCGTCGGGACACTCAGAAATCCTTGTATGGTATTCTGGAAATATGGATCCTACAACTAGGTTTGAATTGAAATATATTCGCCTAGTGGGTTTCCCTTCTCCCTAACTTAAATAGGATAGAAGGCTGAGTGTCTTTTAAGACTGCCGTGGTGTAATTGATTAAAGCGTCGGCTATCGTCCTGATGGTCGACGGTTCGATCCCCACTGAGAGATTAGAAACATTTAGTGGCTCACGTGTATTTGTGATATATTCTCAATATTTGTAACTCTCATGCTTTGTGGGTTAGAATTAAATTAAATCAATTTCGACCCGAGTTGCGTCGGGACACTCAGAAATCCTTGTATGGTATTCTGGAAATATGGATCCTACAACTAGGTTTGAATTGAAATATATTCGCCTAGTGGGTTTCCCTTCTCCCTAACTTAAATAGGATAGAAGGCTGAGTGTCTTTTAGACTGCCGTGGTGTAATTGATTAAAGCGTCGGCTATCGTCCTGATGGTCGACGGTTCGATCCCCACTGAGAGATTAGAAACATTTAGTGGCTCACGTGTATTTGTGATATATTCTCAATATTTGTAACTCTCATGCTTTGTGGGTTAGAATTAAATTAAATCAATTTCGACCCGAGTTGCGTCGGGACACTCAGAAATCCTTGTATGGTATTCTGGAAATATGGATCCTACAACTAGGTTTGAATTGAAATATATTCGCCTAGTGGGTTTCCCTTCTCCCTAACTTAAATAGGATAGAAGGCTGAGTGTCTTTTAAGACTGCCGTGGTGTAATTGATTAAAGCGTCGGCTATCGTCCTGATGGTCGACGGTTCGATCCCCACTGAGAGATTAGAAACATTTAGTGGCTCACGTGTATTTGTGATATATTCTCAATATTTGTAACTCTCATGCTTTGTGGGTTAGAATTAAATTAAATCAATTTCGACCCGAGTTGCGTCGGGACACTCAGAAATCCTTGTATGGTATTCTGGAAATATGGATCCTACAACTAGGTTTGAATTGAAATATATTCGCCTAGTGGGTTTCCCTTCTCCCTAACTTAAATAGGATAGAAGGCTGAGTGTCTTTTAGACTGCCGTGGTGTAATTGATTAAAGCGTCGGCTATCGTCCTGATGGTCGACGGTTCGATCCCCACTGAGAGATTAGAAACATTTAGTGGCTCACATGTATTTGTGATATATTCTCAATATTTGTAACTCTCATGCTTTGTGGGTTAGAATTAAATTAAATCAATTTCGACCCGAGTTGCGTCGGGACACTCAGAAATCCTTGTATGGTATTCTGGAAATATGGATCCTACAACTAGGTTTGAATTGAAATATATTCGCCTAGTGGGTTTCCCTTCTCCCTAACTTAAATAGGATAGAAGGCTGAGTGTCTTTTAAGACTGCCGTGGTGTAATTGATTAAAGCGTCGGCTATCGTCCTGATGGTCGACGGTTCGATCCCCACTGAGAGATTAGAAACATTTAGTGGCTCACGTGTATTTGTGATATATTCTCAATATTTGTAACTCTCATGCTTTGTGGGTTAGAATTAAATTAAATCAATTTCGACCCGAGTTGCGTCGGGACACTCAGAAATCCTTGTATGGTATTCTGGAAATATGGATCCTACAACTAGGTTTGAATTGAAATATATTCGCCTAGTGGGTTTCCCTTCTCCCTAACTTAAATAGGATAGAAGGCTGAGTGTCTTTTAGACTGCCGTGGTGTAATTGATTAAAGCGTCGGCTATCGTCCTGATGGTCGACGGTTCGATCCCCACTGAGAGATTAGAAACATTTAGTGGCTCACGTGTATTTGTGATATATTCTCAATATTTGTAACTCTCATGCTTTGTGGGTTAGAATTAAATTAAATCAATTTCGACCCGAGTTGCGTCGGGACACTCAGAAATCCTTGTATGGTATTCTGGAAATATGGATCCTACAACTAGGTTTGAATTGAAATATATTCGCCTAGTGGGTTTCCCTTCTCCCTAACTTAAATAGGATAGAAGGCTGAGTGTCTTTTAAGACTGCCGTGGTGTAATTGATTAAAGCGTCGGCTATCGTCCTGATGGTCGACGGTTCGATCCCCACTGAGAGATTAGAAACATTTAGTGGCTCACATGTATTTGTGATATATTCTCAATATTTGTAACTCTCATGCTTTGTGGGTTAGAATTAAATTAAATCAATTTCGACCCGAGTTGCGTCGGGACACTCAGAAATCCTTGTATGGTATTCTGGAAATATGGATCCTACAACTAGGTTTGAATTGAAATATATTCGCCTAGTGGGTTTCCCTTCTCCCTAACTTAAATAGGATAGAAGGCTGAGTGTCTTTTAGACTGCCGTGGTGTAATTGATTAAAGCGTCGGCTATCGTCCTGATGGTCGACGGTTCGATCCCCACTGAGAGATTAGAAACATTTAGTGGCTCACATGTATTTGTGATATATTCTCAATATTTGTAACTCTCATGCTTTGTGGGTTAGAATTAAATTAAATCAATTTCGACCCGAGTTGCGTCGGGACACTCAGAAATCCTTGTATGGTATTCTGGAAATATGGATCCTACAACTAGGTTTGAATTGAAATATATTCGCCTAGTGGGTTTCCCTTCTCCCTAACTTAAATAGGATAGAAGGCTGAGTGTCTTTTAAGACTGCCGTGGTGTAATTGATTAAAGCGTCGGCTATCGTCCTGATGGTCGACGGTTCGATCCCCACTGAGAGATTAGAAACATTTAGTGGCTCACCTGTATTTGTGATATATTCTCAATATTTGTAACTCTCATGCTTTGTGGGTTAGAATTAAATTAAATCAATTTCGACCCGAGTTGCGTCGGGACACTCAGAAATCCTTGTATGGTATTCTGGAAATATGGATCCTACAACTAGGTTTGAATTGAAATATATTCGCCTAGTGGGTTTCCCTTCTCCCTAACTTAAATAGGATAGAAGGCTGAGTGTCTTTTAGACTGCCGTGGTGTAATTGATTAAAGCGTCGGCTATCGTCCTGATGGTCGACGGTTCGATCCCCACTGAGAGATTAGAAACATTTAGTGGCTCACGTGTATTTGTGATATATTCTCAATATTTGTAACTCTCATGCTTTGTGGGTTAGAATTAAATTAAATCAATTTCGACCCGAGTTGCGTCGGGACACTCAGAAATCCTTGTATGGTATTCTGGAAATATGGATCCTACAACTAGGTTTGAATTGAAATATATTCGCCTAGTGGGTTTCCCTTCTCCCTAACTTAAATAGGATAGAAGGCTGAGTGTCTTTTAGACTGCCGTGGTGTAATTGATTAAAGCGTCGGCTATCGTCCTGATGGTCGACGGTTCGATCCCCACTGAGAGATTAGAAACATTTAGTGGCTCACATGTATTTGTGATATATTCTCAATATTTGTAACTCTCATGCTTTGTGGGTTAGAATTAAATTAAATCAATTTCGACCCGAGTTGCGTCGGGACACTCAGAAATCCTTGTATGGTATTCTGGAAATATGGATCCTACAACTAGGTTTGAATTGAAATATATTCGCCTAGGGGGTTTCCCTTCTCCCTAACTTAAATAGGATAGAAGGCTGAGTGTCTTTTAAGACTGCCGTGGTGTAATTGATTAAAGCGTCGGCTATCGTCCTGATGGTCGACGGTTCGATCCCCACTGAGAGATTAGAAACATTTAGTGGCTCACGTGTATTTGTGATATATTCTCAATATTTGTAACTCTCATGCTTTGTGGGTTAGAATTAAATTAAATCAATTTCGACCCGAGTTGCGTCGGGACACTCAGAAATCCTTGTATGGTATTCTGGAAATATGGATCCTACAACTAGGTTTGAATTGAAATATATTCGCCTAGTGGTTTCCCTTCTCCCTAACATAAATAGGATAGAAGGCTGAGTGTCTTTTAGACTGCCGTGGTGTAATTGATTAAAGCGTCGGCTATCGTCCTGATGGTCGACGGTTCGATCCCCACTGAGAGATTAGAAACATTTAGTGGCTCACGTGTATTTGTGATATATTCTCAATATTTGTAACTCTCATGCTTTGTGGGTTAGAATTAAATCAATTTCGACCCGAGTTGCGTCGGGACACTCAGAAATCCTTGTATGGTATTCTGGAAATATGGATCCTACAACTAGGTTTGAATTGAAATATATTCGCCTAGTGGGTTTCCCTTCTCCCTAACTTAAATAGGATAGAAGGCTGAGTGTCTTTTAAGACTGCCGTGGTGTAATTGATTAAAGCGTCGGCTATCGTCCTGATGGTCGACGGTTCGATCCCCACTGAGAGATTAGAAACATTTAGTGGCTCACGTGTATTTGTGATATATTCTCAATATTTGTAACTCTCATGCTTTGTGGGTTAGAATTAAATTAAATCAATTTCGACCCGAGTTGCGTCGGGACACTCAGAAATCCTTGTATGGTATTCTGGAAATATGGATCCTACAACTAGGTTTGAATTGAAATATATTCGCCTAGTGGGTTTCCCTTCTCCCTAACTTAAATAGGATAGAAGGCTGAGTGTCTTTTAAGACTGCCGTGGTGTAATTGATTAAAGCGTCGGCTATCGTCCTGATGGTCGACGGTTCGATCCCCACTGAGAGATTAGAAACATTTAGTGGCTCACGTGTATTTGTGATATATTCTCAATATTTGTAACTCTCATGCTTTGTGGGTTAGAATTAAATTAAATCAATTTCGACCCGAGTTGCGTCGGGACACTCAGAAATCCTTGTATGGTATTCTGGAAATATGGATCCTACAACTAGGTTTGAATTGAAATATATTCGCCTAGTGGGTTTCCCTTCTCCCTAACTTAAATAGGATAGAAGGCTGAGTGTCTTTTAAGACTGCCGTGGTGTAATTGATTAAAGCGTCGGCTATCGTCCTGATGGTCGACGGTTCGATCCCCACTGAGAGATTAGAAACATTTAGTGGCTCACATGTATTTGTGATATATTCTCAATATTTGTAACTCTCATGCTTTGTGGGTTAGAATTAAATTAAATCAATTTCGACCCGAGTTGCGTCGGGACACTCAGAAATCCTTGTATGGTATTCTGGAAATATGGATCCTACAACTAGGTTTGAATTGAAATATATTCGCCTAGTGGGTTTCCCTTCTCCCTAACTTAAATAGGATAGAAGGCTGAGTGTCTTTTAGACTGCCGTGGTGTAATTGATTAAAGCGTCGGCTATCGTCCTGATGGTCGACGGTTCGATCCCCACTGAGAGATTAGAAACATTTAGTGGCTCACGTGTATTTGTGATATATTCTCAATATTTGTAACTCTCATGCTTTGTGGGTTAGAATTAAATTAAATTAAATCAATTTCGACCCGAGTTGCGTCGGGACACTCAGAAATCCTTGTATGGTATTCTGGAAATATGGATCCTACAACTAGGTTTGAATTGAAATATATTCGCCTAGTGGGTTTCCCTTCTCCCTAACTTAAATAGGATAGAAGGCTGAGTGTCTTTTAGACTGCCGTGGTGTAATTGATTAAAGCGTCGGCTATCGTCCTGATGGTCGACGGTTCGATCCCCACTGAGAGATTAGAAACATTTAGTGGCTCACGTGTATTTGTGATATATTCTCAATATTTGTAACTCTCATGCTTTGTGGGTTAGAATTAAATTAAATCAATTTCGACCCGAGTTGCGTCGGGACACTCAGAAATCCTTGTATGGTATTCTGGAAATATGGATCCTACAACTAGGTTTGAATTGAAATATATTCGCCTAGTGGGTTTCCCTTCTCCCTAACTTAAATAGGATAGAAGGCTGAGTGTCTTTTAAGACTGCCGTGGTGTAATTGATTAAAGCGTCGGCTATCGTCCTGATGGTCGACGGTTCGATCCCCACTGAGAGATTAGAAACATTTAGTGGCTCACGTGTATTTGTGATATATTCTCAATATTTGTAACTCTCATGCTTTGTGGGTTAGAATTAAATTAAATCAATTTCGACCCGAGTTGCGTCGGGACACTCAGAAATCCTTGTATGGTATTCTGGAAATATGGATCCTACAACTAGGTTTGAATTGAAATATATTCGCCTAGTGGGTTTCCCTTCTCCCTAACTTAAATAGGATAGAAGGCTGAGTGTCTTTTAAGACTGCCGTGGTGTAATTGATTAAAGCGTCGGCTATCGTCCTGATGGTCGACGGTTCGATCCCCACTGAGAGATTAGAAACATTTAGTGGCTCACATGTATTTGTGATATATTCTCAATATTTGTAACTCTCATGCTTTGTGGGTTAGAATTAAATTAAATCAATTTCGACCCGAGTTGCGTCGGGACACTCAGAAATCCTTGTATGGTATTCTGGAAATATGGATCCTACAACTAGGTTTGAATTGAAATATATTCGCCTAGTGGGTTTCCCTTCTCCCTAACTTAAATAGGATAGAAGGCTGAGTGTCTTTTAGACTGCCGTGGTGTAATTGATTAAAGCGTCGGCTATCGTCCTGATGGTCGACGGTTCGATCCCCACTGAGAGATTAGAAACATTTAGTGGCTCACGTGTATTTGTGATATATTCTCAATATTTGTAACTCTTTGAATTAAATTAAATCAATTTCGACCCGAGTTGCGTCGGGACACTCAGAAATCCTTGTATGGTATTCTGGAAATATGGATCCTACAACTAGGTTTGAATTGAAATATATTCGCCTAGTGGGTTTCCCTTCTCCCTAACTTAAATAGGATAGAAGGCTGAGTGTCTTTTAAGACTGCCGTGGTGTAATTGATTAAAGCGTCGGCTATCGTCCTGATGGTCGACGGTTCGATCCCCACTGAGAGATTAGAAACATTTAGTGGCTCACATGTATTTGTGATATATTCTCAATATTTGTAACTCTCATGCTTTGTGGGTTAGAATTAAATTAAATTAAATCAATTTCGACCCGAGTTGCGTCGGGACACTCAGAAATCCTTGTATGGTATTCTGGAAATATGGATCCTACAACTAGGTTTGAATTGAAATATATTCGCCTAGTGGGTTTCCCTTCTCCCTAACTTAAATAGGATAGAAGGCTGAGTGTCTTTTAAGACTGCCGTGGTGTAATTGATTAAAGCGTCGGCTATCGTCCTGATGGTCGACGGTTCGATCCCCACTGAGAGATTAGAAACATTTAGTGGCTCACGTGTATTTGTGATATATTCTCAATATTTGTAACTCTCATGCTTTGTGGGTTAGAATTAAATTAAATCAATTTCGACCCGAGTTGCGTCGGGACACTCAGAAATCCTTGTATGGTATTCTGGAAATATGGATCCTACAACTAGGTTTGAATTGAAATATATTCGCCTAGTGGGTTTCCCTTCTCCCTAACTTAAATAGGATAGAAGGCTGAGTGTCTTTTAAGACTGCCGTGGTGTAATTGATTAAAGCGTCGGCTATCGTCCTGATGGTCGACGGTTCGATCCCCACTGAGAGATTAGAAACATTTAGTGGCTCACGTGTATTTGTGATATATTCTCAATATTTGTAACTCTCATGCTTTGTGGGTTAGAATTAAATTAAATCAATTTCGACCCGAGTTGCGTCGGGACACTCAGAAATCCTTGTATGGTATTCTGGAAATATGGATCCTACAACTAGGTTTGAATTGAAATATATTCGCCTAGTGGGTTTCCCTTCTCCCTAACTTAAATAGGATAGAAGGCTGAGTGTCTTTTAAGACTGCCGTGGTGTAATTGATTAAAGCGTCGGCTATCGTCCTGATGGTCGACGGTTCGATCCCCACTGAGAGATTAGAAACATTTAGTGGCTCACGTGTATTTGTGATATATTCTCAATATTTGTAACTCTCATGCTTTGTGGGTTAGAATTAAATGAAATCAATTTCGACCCGAGTTGCGTCGGGACACTCAGAAATCCTTGTATGGTATTCTGGAAATATGGATCCTACAACTAGGTTTGAATTGAAATATATTCGCCTAGTGGGTTTCCCTTCTCCCTAACTTAAATAGGATAGAAGGCTGAGTGTCTTTTAAGACTGCCGTGGTGTAATTGATTAAAGCGTCGGCTATCGTCCTGATGGTCGACGGTTCGATCCCCACTGAGAGATTAGAAACATTTAGTGGCTCACGTGTATTTGTGATATATTCTCAATATTTGTAACTCTCATGCTTTGTGGGTTAGAATTAAATTAAATCAATTTCGACCCGAGTTGCGTCGGGACACTCAGAAATCCTTGTATGGTATTCTGGAAATATGGATCCTACAACTAGGTTTGAATTGAAATATATTCGCCTAGTGGGTTTCCCTTCTCCCTAACTTAAATAGGATAGAAGGCTGAGTGTCTTTTAGACTGCCGTGGTGTAATTGATTAAAGCGTCGGCTATCGTCCTGATGGTCGACGGTTCGATCCCCACTGAGAGATTAGAAACATTTAGTGGCTCACGTGTATTTGTGATATATTCTCAATATTTGTAACTCTCATGCTTTGTGGGTTAGAATTAAATTAAATCAATTTCGACCCGAGTTGCGTCGGGACACTCAGAAATCCTTGTATGGTATTCTGGAAATATGGATCCTACAACTAGGTTTGAATTGAAATATATTCGCCTAGTGGGTTTCCCTTCTCCCTAACAAAATAGGATAGAAGGCTGAGTGTCTTTTAGACTGCCGTGGTGTAATTGATTAAAGCGTCGGCTATCGTCCTGATGGTCGACGGTTCGATCCCCACTGAGAGATTAGAAACATTTAGTGGCTCACATGTATTTGTGATATATTCTCAATATTTGTAACTCTCATGCTTTGTGGGTTAGAATTAAATGAAATCAATTTCGACCCGAGTTGCGTCGGGACACTCAGAAATCCTTGTATGGTATTCTGGAAATATGGATCCTACAACTAGGTTTGAATTGAAATATATTCGCCTAGTGGGTTTCCCTTCTCCCTAACATAAATAGGATAGAAGGCTGAGTGTCTTTTAGACTGCCGTGGTGTAATTGATTAAAGCGTCGGCTATCGTCCTGATGGTCGACGGTTCGATCCCCACTGAGAGATTAGAAACATTTAGTGGCTCACGTGTATTTGTGATATATTCTCAATATTTGTAACTCTCATGCTTTGTGGGTTAGAATTAAATGTTATCAATTTCGACCCGAGTTGCGTCGGGACACTCAGAAATCCTTGTATGGTATTCTGGAAATATGGATCCTACAACTAGGTTTGAATTGAAATATATTCGCCTAGTGGGTTTCCCTTCTCCCTAACATAAATAGGATAGAAGGCTGAGTGTCTTTTAGACTGCCGTGGTGTAATTGATTAAAGCGTCGGCTATCGTCCTGATGGTCGACGGTTCGATCCCCACTGAGAGATTAGAAACATTTAGTGGCTCACGTGTATTTGTGATATATTCTCAATATTTGTAACTCTCATGCTTTGTGGGTTAGAATTAAATTTAATCAATTTCGACCCGAGTTGCGTCGGGACACTCAGAAATCCTTGTATGGTATTCTGGAAATATGGATCCTACAACTAGGTTTGAATTGAAATATATTCGCCTAGTGGGTTTCCCTTCTCCCTAACATAAATAGGATAGAAGGCTGAGTGTCTTTTAGACTGCCGTGGTGTAATTGATTAAAGCGTCGGCTATCGTCCTGATGGTCGACGGTTCGATCCCCACTGAGAGATTAGAAACATTTAGTGGCTCACATGTATTTGTGATATATTCTCAATATTTGTAACTCTCATGCTTTGTGGGTTAGAATTAAATTAAATCAATTTCGACCCGAGTTGCGTCGGGACACTCAGAAATCCTTGTATGGTATTCTGGAAATATGGATCCTACAACTAGGTTTGAATTGAAATATATTCGCCTAGTGGGTTTCCCTTCTCCCTAACATAAATAGGATAGAAGGCTGAGTGTCTTTTAGACTGCCGTGGTGTAATTGATTAAAGCGTCGGCTATCGTCCTGATGGTCGACGGTTCGATCCCCACTGAGAGATTAGAAACATTTAGTGGCTCACGTGTATTTGTGATATATTCTCAATATTTGTAACTCTCATGCTTTGTGGGTTAGAATTAAATTAAATCAATTTCGACCCGAGTTGCGTCGGGACACTCAGAAATCCTTGTATGGTATTCTGGAAATATGGATCCTACAACTAGGTTTGAATTGAAATATATTCGCCTAGTGGGTTTCCCTTCTCCCTAACATAAATAGGATAGAAGGCTGAGTGTCTTTTAGACTGCCGTGGTGTAATTGATTAAAGCGTCGGCTATCGTCCTGATGGTCGACGGTTCGATCCCCACTGAGAGATTAGAAACATTTAGTGGCTCACGTGTATTTGTGATATATTCTCAATATTTGTAACTCTCATGCTTTGTGGGTTAGAATTAAATGAAATCAATTTCGACCCGAGTTGCGTCGGGACACTCAGAAATCCTTGTATGGTATTCTGGAAATATGGATCCTACAACTAGGTTTGAATTGAAATATATTCGCCTAGTGGGTTTCCCTTCTCCCTAACATAAATAGGATAGAAGGCTGAGTGTCTTTTAGACTGCCGTGGTGTAATTGATTAAAGCGTCGGCTATCATCCTGATGGTCGACGGTTCGATCCCCACTGAGAGATTAGAAACATTTAGTGGCTCACGTGTATTTGTGATATATTCTCAATATTTGTAACTCTCATGCTTTGTGGGTTAGAATTAAATGAAATCAATTTCGACCCGAGTTGCGTCGGGACACTCAGAAATCCTTGTATGGTATTCTGGAAATATGGATCCTACAACTAGGTTTGAATTGAAATATATTCGCCTAGTGGGTTTCCCTTCTCCCTAACATAAATAGGATAGAAGGCTGAGTGTCTTTTAGACTGCCGTGGTGTAATTGATTAAAGCGTCGGCTATCGTCCTGATGGTCGACGGTTCGATCCCCACTGAGAGATTAGAAACATTTAGTGGCTCACGTGTATTTGTGATATATTCTCAATATTTGTAACTCTCATGCTTTGTGGGTTAGAATTAAATGAAATCAATTTCGACCCGAGTTGCGTCGGGACACTCAGAAATCCTTGTATGGTATTCTGGAAATATGGATCCTACAACTAGGTTTGAATTGAAATATATTCGCCTAGTGGGTTTCCCTTCTCCCTAACATAAATAGGATAGAAGGCTGAGTGTCTTTTAGACTGCCGTGGTGTAATTGATTAAAGCGTCGGCTATCGTCCTGATGGTCGACGGTTCGATCCCCACTGAGAGATTAGAAACATTTAGTGGCTCACGTGTATTTGTGATATATTCTCAATATTTGTAACTCTCATGCTTTGTGGGTTAGAATTAAATGAAATCAATTTCGACCCGAGTTGCGTCGGGACACTCAGAAATCCTTGTATGGTATTCTGGAAATATGGATCCTACAACTAGGTTTGAATTGAAATATATTCGCCTAGTGGGTTTCCCTTCTCCCTAACATAAATAGGATAGAAGGCTGAGTGTCTTTTAGACTGCCGTGGTGTAATTGATTAAAGCGTCGGCTATCGTCCTGATGGTCGACGGTTCGATCCCCACTGAGAGATTAGAAACATTTACTGGCTCACGTGTATTTGTGATATATTCTCAATATTTGTAACTCTCATGCTTTGTGGGTTAGAATTAAATTAAATCAATTTCGACCCGAGTTGCGTCGGGACACTCAGAAATCCTTGTATGGTATTCTGGAAATATGGATCCTACAACTAGGTTTGAATTGAAATATATTCGCCTAGTGGGTTTCCCTTCTCCCTAACATAAATAGGATAGAAGGCTGAGTGTCTTTTAGACTGCCGTGGTGTAATTGATTAAAGCGTCGGCTATCGTCCTGATGGTCGACGGTTCGATCCCCACTGAGAGATTAGAAACATTTAGTGGCTCACGTGTATTTGTGATATATTCTCAATATTTGTAACTCTCATGCTTTGTGGGTTAGAATTAAATTAAATCAATTTCGACCCTAGTTGAGTCGGAACACTCAGAAGTCCTGGTATGGTATTCTGGAAATATGGATCCTACATCGGCTATCGTCCTGATGGTCGACGGTTCGATCCCCACTGAGAGATTAGAAAAATTTAGTGGCTCACATGTATTTGTGATATTTGTAACTCTCATGCTTTGTGGGTTAGAATGAAATGAAATCAATTTCGACCCGAGTTGCGTCGGGACACTCAGAAATCCTTGTATGGTATTCTGGAAATATGGATCCTACAACTAGGTTTGAATTGAAATATATTCGCCTAGTGGGTTTCCCTTCTCCCTAACATAAATAGGATAGAAGGCTGAGTGTCTTTTAGACTGCCGTGGTGTAATTGATTAAAGCGTCGGCTATCGTCCTGATGGTCGACGGTTCGATCCCCACTGAGAGATTAGAAACATTTAGTGGCTCATGTGTATTTGTGATATATTCTCAATATTTGTAACTCTCATGCTTTGTGGGTTAGAATGAAATGAAATCAATTTCGACCCGAGTTGCGTCAGGACACTCAGAAATCCTTGTATGGTATTCTGGAAATATGGATCCTACAACTAGGTTTGAATTGAAATATATTCGCCTAGTGGGTTTCCCTTCTCCCTAACATAAATAGGATAGAAGGCTGAGTGTCTTTTAGACAGCCGTGGTGTAATTGATTAAAGCGTCGGCTATCGTCCTGATGGTCGACGGTTCGATCCCCACTGAGAGATTAGAAACATTTACTGGCTCATGTGTATTATTGATATATTCTCAATATTTGTAACTCTCATGCTTTGTGGGTTAGAATTAAATTAAATCAATTTCGACCCGAGTTGCGTCGGGACACTCAGAAATCCTTGTATGGTATTCTGGAAATATGGATCCTACAACTAGGTTTGAATTGAAATATATTCGCCTAGTGGGTTTCCCTTCTCCCTAACATAAATAGGATAGAAGGCTGAGTGTCTTTTAGACTGCCGTGGTGTAATTGATTAAAGCGTCGGCTATCGTCCTGATGGTCGACGGTTCGATCCCCACTGAGAGATTAGAAACATTTAGTGGCTCACGTGTATTTGTGATATATTCTCAATATTTGTAACTCTCATGCTTTGTGGGTTAGAATTAAATGAAATCAATTTCGACCCGAGTTGTGTCGGGACACTCAGAAATCCTTGTATGGTATTCTGGAAATATGGATCCTACAACTACGTTTGAATTGAAATATATTCGCCTAGTGGGTTTCCCTTCTCCCTAACATAAATAGGATAGAAGGCTGAAAGTCTTTTAGACTGCCGTGGTGTAATTGATTAAAGTGTCGGCTATCGTCCTGATGGTCGACGATTCGATCCCCATTGAGAGATTAGAAACATTTAGTGGCTCACATGTATTTGTGATATATTCTCAATATTTGTAACTCTCATGCTTTGTGGGTTAGAATTAAATGAAATCAATTTCGACCCGAGTTGCGTCGGGACACTCAGAAATCCTTGTATGGTATTCTGGAAATATGGATCCTACAACTAGATTTGAATTGAAATATATTCGCCTAGTGGGTTTCCCTTCTCCCTAACATAAATAGGATAGAAGGCTGAGTGTCTTTTAGACTGCCGTGGTGTAATTGATTAAAGCGTCGGTTATCGTCCTGATGGTCGACGGTTCGATCCCCACTGAGAGATTAGAAACATTTAGTGGCTCACGTGTATTTGTGATATATTCTCAATATTTGTAACTCTCATGCTTTGTGGGTTAGAATTAAATTAAATAAATTTCGACCCTAGTTGCGTCGGGACACTCAGAAGTCCTGGTATGGTATTCTGGAAATATGGATCCTACATCGGCTATCGTCCTGATGGTCGACGGTTCGATCCCCACTGAGAGATTAGAAAAATTTAGTGGCTCACATGTATTTGTGATATTTGTAACTCTCATGCTTTGTGGGTTAGAATGAAATGAAATCAATTTCGACCCGAGTTGCGTCGGGACACTCAGAAATCCTTGTATGGTATTCTGGAAATATGGATCCTACAACTAGGTTTGAATTGAAATATATTCGCCTAGTGGGTTTCCCTTCTCCCTAACATAAATAGGATAGAAGGCTGAGTGTCGTTTAGACTGCCGTGGTGTAATTGATTAAAGCGTCGGCTATCGTCCTGATGGTCGACGGTTCGATCCCCACTAAGAGATTAGAAACATTTAGTGGCTCATGTGTATTTGTGATATATTCTCAATATTTGTAACTCTCATGCTTTGTGGGTTAGAATTAAATTAAATCAATATCGACCCGAGTTGCGTCGGGACACTCAGAAATCCTTGTATGGTATTCTGGAAATATGGATCCTACAACTAGGTTTGAATTGAAATATATTTGCCTAGTGGGTTTCCCTTCTCCCTAACATAAATAGGATAGAAGGCTGAGTGTCTTTTAGACTGCCGTGGTGTAATTGATTAAAGCGTCAGCTATCGTCCTGATGGTCGACGGTTCGATCCCCACTGAGAGATTAGAAACATTTAGTGGCTCACGTGTATTTGTGATATATTCTCAATATTTGTAACTCTCATGCTTTGTGGGTTAGAATTAAATGAAATCAATTTCGACCCGAGTTGCGTCGGGACACTCAGAAATCCTTGTATGGTATTCTGGAAATATGAATCCTACAACTAGGTTTGAATTGAAATATATTCGCCTAGTGGGTTTCCCTTCTCCCTAACTTAAATAGGATAGAAGGCCGAGTGTCTTTTATGACTGCCGTGGTGTAATTTATTAAAGCGTCGGCTATCGTCCTGATGGTCGACGGTTCGATCCCCACTGAGAGATTAGAAACATTTAGTGGCTCACGTGTATTTGTGATATATTCTCAATATTTGTAACTCTCATGCTTTGTGGGTTAGAATTAAATTAAATCAATTTCGACCCGAGTTGCGTCGGGACACTCAGAAATCCTTGTATGGTATTCTGGAAATATGGATCCTACAACTAGGTTTGAATTGAAATATATTCGTCTAGTGGGTTTCCCTTCTCCCTAACTTAAATAGGATAGAAGGCTGAGTGTCTTTTAGACTGCCGTGGAATAATTGATTAAATCGTCAGCTATCGTCCTGATGGTCGACGGTTCCATCCCCACTGAGAGATTAGAAACATTTAGTGGCTCACGTGTATTTGTGATATATTCTCAATATTTGTAACTCATGCTTTGTGGGTTAGAATTAAATGAAGTCAATTTTGACCGAAGTTGCGTCGGGACACTCAGAAATCCTTGTATGGTATTCTGGAAATATGGATCCTACAATTAGGTTTGAATTGAAATATATTCGCCTAGTGGGTGTCCCTTCTCCCTAACATAAATAGGATAGAAGGCTGAGTGTCTTTTAGACTGCCGTGGTGTAATTGATTAAAGCGTCGGCTATCGTCCTGATGGTCGACGGTTCGATCCCTACTGAGAGGCTAGAAAAATTTAGTGGCTCACGTGTATTTGTGATATATTCTCAATATTTGTAACTCTCATGCTTTGTGGGTTAGAATGAAATGAAATCAATTTCGACCCAAGTTGCGTCGGGACTCTCAGAATTCCTTGTATGGTATTCTGGAAATATGGATCCTACAACTAGGTTTGAATTGAAATATATTCGCCTATTGGGTTTCCCTTCTCCCTAACATAAATAGGATAGAAGGCTGAGTGTCTTTTAGACTGCCGTGGTGTAATTGATTAAAGCGTCGGCTATCGTCCTGATGGTCGACGGTTCGATCTCCACTGAGAGATTAGAAACATTTAGTGGCTCACGTGTATTTGTGATATATTCTTAATATTTGTAACTCTCATGCTTTGTGGGTTAGAATTAAAATAAATCAATTTCGACCCGAGTTGCGTCGGGACACTCAGAAATCCTTGTATGGTATTCTGGAAATATGGATCCTACAACTAGGTTTGAATTGAAATATATTCGCCTAGTGGGTTTCCCTTCTCCCTAACATAAATAGGATAGAAGGCTGAGTGTCTTTTAGACTGCCGTGGTGTAATTGATTAAAGCGTCGGCTATCGTCCTGATGGTCGACGGTTCGATCCCCACTGAGAGATTAGAAACATTTAGTGGCTCACGTGTATTTGTGATATATTCTCAATATTTGTAACTCTCATGCTTTGTGGGTTAGAATGAAATGAAATCAATTTCGACCCGAGTTGCGTCGGGACACTCAGAAATCCTTGTATGGTATTCTGGAAATATGGATCCTACAACTAGGTTTGAATTGAAATATATTCGCCTAGTGGGTTTCCCTTCTCCCTAACATAAATAGGATAGAAGGCTGAGTGTCTTTTAGACTGCCGTGGTGTAATTGATTAAAGCGTCGGCTATCGTCCTGATGGTCGACGGTTCGATCCCCACTGAGAGATTAGAAACATTTAGTGGCTCACATGTATTTGTGATATATTCTCAATATTTGTAACTCTCATGCTTTGTGGGTTAGAAATAAATGAAATCAATTTCGACCCGAGTTGCGTCGGGCCACTCAGAAATCCTTGTATGGTATTCTGGAAATATTGATCCTACAACTAGGTTAGAATTGAAATATATTCGCCTAGTGGGTTTCCCATCTCCCTAACATAAATAGGATAGAAGGCTGGGTGTCTTTTAGACTGCCGTGGTGTAATTTTTTTTTTTTTTTTTTTTTTTTAAGAGACAATGAACGGAGGAAGGAAAAACACAGATAAAACAAAAAGGTCCATGTGCCTAAAGGCATCCTCCATTCATAAAATGTTTGTAACAACTGGATTTAAACATTTGTTGATTGTAAGTTTGTGGAAAGCAATTCGAGGGAAGTGAATTCCAAAGAGTAGTAGCTCTGGGGATAAATGAATTCTGATAAGCAGAAGTTCTGCATTGTGGAGGAGAAAGTGTAAATTCATGGGCGCTCCCAGCTGCCCTAGTTCTACGGGGAAATATGTGGAGAGGCGGCACAATTGAAGCAAGTTCCTCGGAATTGATTAAAGCGTCGGCTATCGTCCTGATGGTCGACGGTTCGATCCCCACTGAGAGATTAGAAACATTTAGTGGCTCACGTGTATTTGTGATATATTCTCAATATTAGTAACTCTCATGCTTTGTGGGTTAGAATTAAATTAAATCAATTTCGACCCGAGTTGCGTCGGGACACTCAGAAATCCTTGTATGGTATTCTGGAAATATGGATCCTACAACTAGGTTTGAATTGAAATATATTCGCCTAGTGGGTTTCCCTTCTCCCTAACATAAATAGGATAGAAGGCTGAGTGTCTTTTAGACTGCCGTGGTGTAATTGATTAAAGCGTCAGCTATCGTCCTGATGGTCGACGGTTCGATCCCCACTGAGAGATTAGAAACATTTAGTGGCTCACGTGTATTTGTGATATATTCTCAATATTTGTAAATCTCATGCTTTGTGGGTTAGAATTAAATTAAATAAATTTCGACCCGAGTTGCGTCAGGACACTCAGAAATCCCTGTATGGTATTCTGGAAATATGGATCCTACAACTAGGTTTGAATTGAAATATATTCGCCTAGTGGGTTTCCCTTCTCCCTAACATAAATAGGATAGAAGGCTGAGTGTCTTTTAGACTGCCGTGGTGTAATTGATTAAAGCGTCAGCTATCGTCCTGATGGTCGACGGTTCGATCCCCACTGAGAGATTAGAAACATTTAGTGGCTCACGTGTATTTGTGATATATTCTCAATATTTGTAACTCTCATGCTTTGTGGGTTAGAATTAAACTAAATCAATTTCGACCCGAGTTGCGTCGGGACACTCAGAAATCCTTGTATGGTATTCTGGAAATATGGATCCTACAACTAGGTTTGAATTGAAATATATTCGCCTAGTGGGTTTCCCTTCTCCCTTAACATAAATAGGATAGAAGGCTGAGTGTCTTTTAGACTGCCGTAGTGTAATTGATTAAAGCGTCGGCTATCGTCCTGATGGCTGACGGTTCGATCCCCACTGAGAGATTAGAAACATTTAGTGGCTCACGTGTATTTGTGATATATTCTCAATATTTGTAACTCTAATGCTTTGTGGGTTAGAATTAAATTAAATCAATTTCGACCCGAGTTGCGTCGGGACACTCAGAAATCCTTGTATGGTATTCTGGAAATATGGATCCTACAACTAGGTTTGAATTGAAATATATTCGCCTAGTGGGTTTCCCTTCTCCCTAACATAAATAGGATAGAAGGCTGAGTGTCTTTTAGACTGCCGTGGTGTAATTGATTAAAGCGTCGGCTATCGTCCTGATGGTCGACGGTTCGATCCCCACTGAGAGATTAGAAACATTTAGTGGCTCACGTGTATTTGTGATGTATTCTCAATATTTGTAACTCTCATGCTTTGTGGGTTAGAATTAAATGAAATCAATTTCGACCCGAGTTGCGTCGGGACACTCAGAAATCCTTGTATGGTATTCTGGAAATATGGATGACATACATTTTGACATTTTGACATTTATTCAAATGTATACAGTATGTAAGCTTCTGAGGTCAACATTTTAAATATTCCGGTTGCCTAGTTACCGATACCAGTGCCAAGTATTCCAGAAGTGTTGCCAGAAAAATGTTGATTATTGAATGTTGACTATAAAAGCTCTCGTGTGATACCGGCTTTAGATAATAATTTTAGTTAAAACCCTCTCAGATGTGACTGATATTTAACCTGGCCCATGGACTGAATCAGTGCGCATATACTTTCCAATGGCGTGCAAGATTAGTTAGTTAGTTAAAATAGGGCTTCAGAGGCTATCAACCCTTCAGGATTATTAAGCCAGCACACTGTAAGTCTAGAATAGCGTCAGGACTGGAGACCCTTTTCGAAAACTCCAGTCCCTTGCGCAAGATTCTTATGCTTACTTGTCTTTAGGCAATTATAATAAGTACCCCCCCCCCCCCCACACACACACACACATACTACCTCACCTCTCTCCTGGGAATAATATCACCACCACCATCAGTGACGCAACGATAATACACAGTCAATTATTAATGTCGGGTTGTGTAACAGCCAGAATCATACTGCTGTTTTTTTCTTTTCCGAAATCGGCTCTCGTAAACTCTACTCTGGAAGTTTCTGATTCAAGGGGAGACGGACCGTTTTTTTTTTTTCTATTAATTAATTTATTCCTTTATTTCTTAGTTTTCTCTCTAGACCTCCATCAAGCTAGAAAAACCCCCCCTAGAACCTCCTTCAAGATAAATTTGTAAATTTTTCGGTAGAAAATTGTTCCGGCCGAAGGCCGGTTGCTTTTGAAATTTCAGGCTCGCTTTCGCTCGCCAGGAAATAATCGACACCTAAATGACACGAAAGGTCTTAAAATTTACAACGAAATGGGGCGAAAGGTATTAAAATCGCCAAACTAATGGGCCGAACGTCTTATAATCTCAAAACAATTGGGAGGGAGAAAGGGGACCAGAAAAACGACCCATCTCCCCTTAATTAACCTCAACAGTCCATCAGCCTCCCCTCAATGTTCATAGGATTTCAACCATCTACCTTCAACTTAGTTTGTCAACACCAGTGCAATATAGCCCACAAAAGTAACTACTATACGGTATAGATGCTGATCACAAGTTTGTCAACACCAGTGCAATATAGCCCACAAAAGTAACTACTATACGGTATAGATGCTGATCACAAGTTTGTCAACACCAGTGCAATATAGCCCACAAAAGTAACTACTATACGGTATAGATGCTTAAAATGCCCCAGAACAAGAAGCCCACCACAGAAGCCACGAGCGAACACCACACAGAAACACCCGGAAGAAAGGTCCACAGAACGAAAGGACCAGCTGACCGAGCCCGCCATTCCAGACAGGCCCAAGCCCGCAGGGCTAAACAGCTCCAGGACACACCCATTTACCTTTTCTAAACCGACCATTTTCCACACCTCACGTACACTAACCCCCTCGTGTCCTACACTTATTAACTACAAAGATGATGAACAGGAATATACATTCATATTAAAAACACCCATGCCTGTCCCGACGTTGAGCCAATGCCAACACATCAGACAGCCATAATTATATCTATGTATGTTCTTGCATCCGAGAAGTAGATGTTATATATCTTAGAAGTTCAAACACCCACGCTTGTCCCTAGACCTCTTATATCATTTTCCATGACGAGTATAGATATGTGTAACCCGTGCTCAGTCACCCCTTGCATTGTTCCTCTAGTAACTAAGTCTATAATATTAACTGCCACCAGCATTGATGCGACATAGCGGCAGTGTCCTTGTGTCGTATTATGCCAAGTACAGATCAACCAGGTTTCATCACCTTATTAGGACGACGACTATAATGTCATCGTTCATCGATGTATGCAATCCTTTAGGTTAAGTATTTTATCTGCCATTGTGTTCACCTTTTTCCATTTACTTTCCACAATTGTCATACGTCTTCCCCTTGCCTCCTTCGTATCCACAGTCCACACTACGCCAATTTACTTCGTGTCTTACACCTCTTACCCCAACCAGAGATTATATAAGATAACCTGGTTATCAGTATCTGTCATAAGTACCCCGAAACAATAACTAAGTACCCCTACGAACTGCCGCTGTTGTTGATATTATATTTAATAGAAAACGCAGTTCCCAGGGCCAACTAATAGTATCCATAACCCTCGGACTGATCACATAACTCTATCTTTTCCAGACTCCTATACCACCCCATAGTTGCATTCCCCGGTAGCATTTGGCTAACGTATTCTACTGCCTTTTCAAACTTCCATATCAATTGTAGCCTAATGCCACCCCCACGCCCAGGGACCTTAGGGGCAAAATTTCCCTGTAGCCCTTGAACTCTCCCCCCCCTCTCATTAAGACACCCGCGCTTCTCGACTCTTGTCCGACCTAGCCTCTCTCTCATACCTCTTGAAGATCCTTGAATTGTCCGTTACTAACGCTCTCCAACCTTTTATATATACTCCTATCCAGCCTACCTTCACTTAGTAGGCCAGAACAACATTAGAACTTTACTAGCCCCTTGCATGCCATCTATTCTCTGACAACACATTCACAACCCTGCACCCAATGGTCGTCGGTGCGAGGCTAGCCGCCCCGCCAGTAACTAACTTCTATTGCCATACTTCCAGATAAATGTGGCAGAGTTAGCAACCCAGTCTCCACCATATCCAGCAAACCCTACAATTAACAACCAGCCGAGTAAAACCAGCTAGTTAAGGCACCTTCGGTTTTGGTATTAACACCTTACGAGCGGCCTATGCGGTTTATTTATGTGTACCGCACAGCGGGGTGTTTTTAGCCAAAAATTGGGCTGTTTACGTGATCATTTTCATGCCTAAATAAGACCCAGAACGTAAAACAAGTACCTATCCCTGAAAGGGCATAAACAGAGCTTTCGAATGACACCATAACGATCCTTGTATGATGGATAGTTTTCTTGCAATAACCGTGCAACGCGAGTGCAAAAAGCAGGTAATTCGGTACTTTCAGTACATAATTGAGTATGTAGCGAGTGAGAGAGGGAGGAGGGAGCTGAGATTTGTGTCAGTAGGTTCGCCGCGGTGGTCTGGAGCAGTCATACGCTCGCTAGTCTCCTGCCACCACTTGTCTCTCTCTCTCAGCCACATTACGTGCTGAAATTGCCACTCGACCTATGTCGAGCGCCGCCACATAGTCCAGCTTTATTTAACTCGACTTATGTTGCTCGCCGCTAAATAAGGGTTAAAGACACTCACATCTGTCTCATACACAGAGGGTTATTACAAACACTGGTGATATGGCAAGCCCCTAGCCACAGCCGCCGGACGACTATATCAGAGAGAGGGCGCCCAGCTCCCCCTTTTTGCCCACCCGAGGAGGGAGACCCCCACCCCCGCGGAGGTATACCTGGCCCCTGTTTTGACTTTCGAGTCATTGCCAGGTAGCACAGGAATTCTTCCTATCAATGAACTAACCATGAATGACTAACACCTTTACTAACCTCTATTACCTCACAATAAACCATTTACCTTTCTTGCATGCTCTGATCACTAAATTAGCACCTCAGCTATACCATAGAATGAAGATTGAACAATCTAGAGAGACGCTCCTATCACAGCTGTCCCCATCCTCCTCGCAAAGTAGATCCAGTCTCTCTCCCCTAAATACGTCCAGTATAGCCAAAATAGTACCTCTTACTAAGGCTCAGTTATATGAAAATATAAAGGCTTCCTATCGCCCTGTGCCACAACAGTAAATACCATCTTACCTAGTCCCCATATCTATTGAGAGCTCAATTAAGTCCATAAGACTCGAGATCCCTACTGTCTACAGGGTCCAGAACCGAGCCTATAAATCTAACTCCCGCCCCCAGTCAAATCAGTTGAAAGCTAGACACCAACCAGTGGTCACTACCCTGCAGTTTACCTCTAGCTCTGCCCTTGTGTTGTTCCGGAGTTGAGAGATTCCAGATCCGGCAGACTCCGTGGCAGAGAAGACTGATAGAAGCATCTGTCCATGTACAAGTCCTAACGTGCACCTTATAACCTTCACACAAATTCGTGGGTATATAAGTGTGTAGCCAGCAACGATCATCAAGAGATCCGACTTGAGAACTTCCTACATTTTGGACCATCTGGACGGCCGAGGAACCAGTCGTTAGCCCCAACATCACCGGAAGCAAGATAACCAGGACCAGATCTACCCATACTATTCAAGATTCATGTTACTAGTACTAAGTGTTATAGTACTAGCTTGATACTCACTTATTAACTTTCTATAAAGTGGCTAAGACCTTGCCCAGTGTAATTCATATTTAACCATTCCATTTGGGACGTACTAAGCGATCAGTGTTTTTTAATTAACAGGCGACCTTGACTCTCGTAATTACCTTATTCAGATATTAAAACTCTAGTGATATCTAACGTTCGCCCACTGATTTGTGTTCTACATATTTCTGCCTTAAGAATATCAAACTTAGTTCAGTAACCCCATGAGGTTAATAGAGATTTCCGTGTTCTATAATATACGCGTGTCTAATCCTAACTGTGAGTTGCTACGTGGGCACGCGACCAGCCAGCAAGAGGTAAAATCAGTGACATTGAATTATACGAATATATTGAGGTCTTCCAGTAAAATATAAACTTGCTAATTAAACCCGTGATCAGAAGAATATACCTGAACGTTGGAAGTGGGAGACTAGGCTCCATCCAGATCCGCTAATGCTAGCAGTTCCCTTCTATCATTTGTTTTGTGCGAATATAACTATCTTTCTATGCTCTTTATTTCTTTATTTCAATAAACGTGAACTTGTGTCGTGTTACCGTGTGTTTATTTTGTGTTCTCTATTCCTCATACCTTGTATTGTGCATGCAGCCTTCTATACCCAGTCATTCAGAACTCACATTACCCAAGTTAAACCTGTAGAAAAACAGGGCATAACATTGGCGGCAGCGGTGGTTCTTGATTCGGATAAAAGGTTGCATTACATTGCAAGTTTGGAACAGCTAGAACACGAGAACATCATGGCGCAACCTAACCACGTTTTCATCCCAAATTATGATGAAACAAATTATGGGATCGAAGTATTCATGGACATAGTGAAACCCTTAGTTGACATTACTTATACCACGGACGCACATAAAATAGCCGTAACATTACCACACCTGGGAAAAGCCGTTTCCCTGGTTGCCTATTAAGTGCGCCCTGATCTCACCTGGAACGAATTTCGCACAATAGTGATAGAAGCCATTAAACCTTCGTTGGGCGTTTTCGTGGCCCACACCCGTATCCTAGACACGAAATTCGAAGGCGAAGGCCCAACACATAAAAAATTCTTTCCCCACGTTGACCAAAATCCAACAAGAACAACAAATTCTGGTCAACCTTGTGTCGATATTGCCCTCAGCAGTAAAAGACCATTTCCGGGTGCACGATTTCGTCGGATACAAAAAAGACCTCATCACGATCCGACGTATTTTGGCCGTGCGCACAGAAGCACCCACCCAAATCGCTGCAATCAAGAGGTTTCCCACGCACCCGCAGCAAACCAACCACCAAAACCCCAAGAATGCCTACCCAGCCTCATCTTTCAACAACAGACCCACCTACCCTTCCGGCAAGCCCCAACCCAGTAGACCCCGGTTCCAACCGTCCCAGCCACGCAGAATCTTCAACCGGAACAGCAACTACAACACCTACCAAAGTAAAAATCCTACCTTAGTCATTATCAACCCCTATGATTTCCCTGCCTGTAATGCTCAGTGTGCCCTCCACCAAATTCGTGACTCTGCCAAACCTCGCCCCTCTACTCCTCGCATTTCTGTAAATGAAGAGGAGTGGGGACAAGAGGAAGAAATTGCCCCCCATACCATGACCTCAGACGATACCGAGGAAACCCTGGAAGAGGTAGATACCGACCCCCAGGATTTTTAAAGTATCCCCCGCCCACGATGGGCTCGGCGGGGGACGCCATAACTAGTCGCACTGCCCCCATTTATTACATGGCCAAAATCAAGGACATTCCTGTCCGCTTGCTAATCGACACGGGAGCTGCCAAGTCATGTTTGTTCAAATCTTACTATGAAAAACATCCCCGACGATTTGGCCCTTTGTTAAACACCAAAACAGAACTCATCTCAGCTGCTGATACTTACTTAAATCTCCTAGGAGACACTTTACCCCTATCAGTAACCACTCCTGGCCCCCATGCTCGTTGTTATCACACATTTACAGTATTTTCCTCCAACTGTAAACATTATGATGGTTTCCTTGGACTTGACCTCCTTCAAAAACTAGAGGCCCAGATTGACTGCGGCCAAAGGCTGATCTCATTCAAAAACAAATTCCAGCCCAAAGCCTCTGACAAACCAATCACGCAGAAACCCATTCCCAAAAAGAAAAAACAACCTCCCCCTCAACAAAACCTGATTCAGGGTTACCAAGTTGCAGCTAGCACTAAGGTTACTCCTAAAACCTCCCCTTGCCCCGAGATCTCTCAAAACCTCACTCAATTCAGTAAAAAAATGCCTCAACAAACGAAAGAAGACAAGTCCAAGCAACTCCCCCTCGGTAATCCCCTCAATTCTCGTAACTCTGTCCAGAATAAATCCTCCCATGTTTTCAGGACAGACTCTGATATATGTAACCCTAATTCTATCCAATGTTTATGTACACATGTTTCCAGAGAAAATGCCGACCAATGTACCCAACAATGTTTCCCCCATGCCCCCAGAAATGTTAACAACCCCAAATCAATACACCAGTCCTACACCAATAACCCATGTTCTACACCTAACTTTTTCCCCACCAACCCTCCGCAGTCCCCCCAGCAAATCCCGTTTTCTAACTCGCTCACCTCGCACCCTTCTGAACCGCCCGCACGCGCCGTTAATCCCCCCCTCACGCGTGCCGACCGAGGGACACAACCATGTTCCCACCATGCCCCCAGAAATGCCCAGCTATTCCACCACCCCCCCAATCCCCCTTGTGACAGTTTTTCGTCAGTAGCTCCCTTCCACCCCCCCACAATTCACACCCCTAATAAACTTCAAAACCCCACACTTGACTCACCCCCTCATGACAGACAAACCCACCAACCCCCGATAACCTCTAAACAAACCGTTACTGCCACCGACAACGCTCCCCCCACCAACCCTCCGCAGTCCCTCCAACAAATCCCGTTTTCTAACCCCCTCACACCGCGCCCCACTGATCCTCTCACACGCGCCGTTAATCCCCCCCTCACGCGTGACCCCCACCAAAGTGACCTTGCCCCCCTTATAAGTACCAAGCACCTGCTCGCCAGTCAATCCCCCACCATCATTAGCCCAGCGGTAGTTCAGGATAAATGCCAAATTCCCCCCCACCATCAAAAATGGGTGAAGGCCCATACCCCAAACTCACATGGTATTTTCCCCCACTAACACATCCCCCAACCCCCATCGCTGCCTCTTACAACCCGCCATCATTCCCGCTCGTATCAACCACATTCTCGTGGCTAATATCTCAGAGGAACCCCTGACATTACCGAAAGGTCTCATTATAGGAGATCTCGAAACTTTCGATGACCTCCCCATACATTGTAACAAAGGAGTACAAAGGAGTACAAAGGAAATCAAGCAACAACAGATCTAGTGACCCTTCTAGGTTGCTTGTCCTCCAAAACACTGAGGATCAAGTGTCCAAACAGTGGTTTAGAGTGGGTAAGGGAACATTGGAAAGGGAACTACTGCCCTGCCACTAACGTGGCAGGACTAGGAAGTTAGTAGGGGACAGATGGGTTAGTAACTGAGGGGAGGATAAAGTTATTCATTTACAAACGCAGTCAGTCGCGGGTTTGATGCGAGATATTTGTCTAGGCGGAATTTAAATGAATCAACGGTGCTGCAGTCTATAACGTCTCGGGGAAGCCCATTCCACAAGTTGACAACTCGATTGAAGAAGAAATTCTTAGATTCGTGCGAGTTAAAAGATTTACCAATAATTTTGCAACCGTTTCCCCGCGTGTAATTAGATTGGTCGATAGTGAAGTACTTACTACAGTTCATATTGTCGATGCCTTTGATGATTTTGAACACTTGAATTAAGTCGCCTCTTAATCTGCGCTGGGTTAAAGGAAATAGATTTAATTCTCTAAGACGCTCTTCGTATGGTTTGTTCTTTAGGCTAGGTATCATTTTGGTAACTCTACGTTGAACTCGTTCTAGCTTGTTTATATCTTTTTGGTAATAAGGGCACCAGGATTGAACGCAGTATTCCAGAAGAGGGCGGACTAAGGAATTGTAAAGGGTTAGGATAACTTCTTTGGATTTATGCTCAAATGACCTGCCTATAAAGCCAATTATTTTGTTTGCCTTCTTAACAACTTCTGAACATTGTTGACTCGGTTTTAGGTTACTCGATATTGTTACTCCCAGATCAGTTTCTCTGTTTACATTCTTAAGCGGAGTGCCATTCATCGAATAGTTTGCTTTCTCATTTAGGTATCCGACATGTAGTACTTTACATTTATCCGCATTGAAACTCATTTGCCAAATTTGGGCCCAACATGACAATTTATCTAGATTGTGTTGCATATCGTCAACTTGTTCTTTTGAGAGTACGCTATTTGCAATTTTTGTATCGTCAGCAAATTTTGAGATTGTGCAGGTGAGACCCTCATCTATGTCGTTGATGTAAATTAGAAAGAGAATTGGTCCTAGTACCGATCCCTGGGGTACCCCGCTACTTACATTGGTCCATTTAGATGCCTTACCGTTTATGACTACCCTTTGCTTTCTGTTGCTGAGCCAATTTTCTATCCATTTCAACACACCGTCTTGTATTCCATGCGCTTTTAGTTTTAGCAGTAAACGTTTGTGGGGAACTTTGTCAAAGGCCTTTTGAAAATCAAGGTATATAATATCTACAGCTTTACTCTCATCGTAGAGGTTGAGGATATCGTGGAAGAAGTCTAAGAGGTTTGTTAAACAGGAACGTTTTTTACGAAAGCCGTGTTGAGTATCTTTAAGTATGTTATTTTCCTCCAAGTGATTTACGAGTCTGTCTCGTATGACCGTTTCTAGCATTTTACATACAACTGAGGTTAAGCTAATTGGACGATAGTTACTGGGTAGGGATTTGCTGCCTTTTTTGAATATCGGTGTTACGTTGGCTAGCTTCCACTGATCAGGCATAGTTCCAGACTGCAAGGATTTATTGAATAGTAATGTCAGTGGTTTGGAGAGCTCATTCTTAGCTTCCTTTAGAACTCTAGGCGAGATTGTATCAGGTCCTGGCGTTTTATTTACCTTGAGTTTATCTAAACAATTCAATACTTCTCTCTCTGTAACGGTGATATTGCTTAGAACATCTGAATTATCAATCTGAATCGGCGATGGTGTAGGGATATCACTGAGGTCTTCTGTTGTAAAAACTGATGCAAAGAAGGTATTGAGGGCATTACTCATTTGTACTTCGTCTTTGGTGTATTCTCCTTTTTTCATCGACTAACGGCCAACAGTTGAAGTAACTACTTTTTTTCTTTCTGATATAACTATAGAATTCTTTCGGGTTTGTTTTACTTTGATTCGCAATATGTAACTCTAAGGTCTTTTTACTTTGCTTAATTAACTTTTTGGCTTTGCGTCGTAGCTCTACAAATTTCACCCGTTCTTCGTCATTTTGTGAGGATTTTAATCTATCATTAGCACATTTTTTAGCAAGCAGGTTGAAATATCTTTATTCCACCATTTGGGCTTATTATTATGGCCTGGACGCCGTATTTTCGATGGTATGCAGTCTTGCACTGCTTTTAGGTAAGTGGTTTCGAATAACTTCCAAGATGTATTTATTCGTTATTGTTAATTAAAAAGCTCCAGTCAGTTTCTTTAAACATAGCTCTAAGTTTATGGAAGTTTGCTTTCTTGAAATTAGGGACTTTTTCGATGCTACTATTGGTTCGTTACTAGTAAACTTTAAAGTGAAAGTATCGTACGATGGGCGCTGTTACTGAATTTCTCTCCAACATTCAAATCTCTATCAATTCTTCTTTTGTTGCAAGTACAATGTCAAGAACGTTATTACCACGGGTCGGCATTCGAACAAATTGATAAAGCGAACTCTCTTGCAAGTTCGTATACAAGTCATGTCCGGAGTGTGAAGTAAGAGTATCGCCCCACTTGGTCACAGGTAAATTAAAGTCGCCAAAAATTACGGTATCTTGTGAGTTACTTACATCTGCAATTTGTTCGTAAATTTCTCGGTCAGTTTGCACTGATTGAGCTGGAGGTCTGTATATTAACGCAAGTATTATTTTTGTACCTTTATTATTCTTTATTAGCACAAAAGATGTGTCGACGTTCACAATTTGAGGTTTTGACACGAGGGTCGGGTTAAGACTTTCTTTGATATAAAATAAAACGCCACCTCCATTTTTATTTATTCGGCTGTTCTCAAACATTACATAACCGGGAAGTGAATACTCTGCTAAAAAGTCTCTATCTTGTGTATTGAGCCAAGATTCTGTTATGCCAATCACATCATAATTTTCTGTAAACACTAGTTCCTCTAAATCTGAAAATTTATTGCGTATGCTACGAGCGTTTGCATAGAAAACCTTTAAAGTTGCGGTTTTAGAACTGCAAACACCCCTACCAGCCTCCAATTGCCCCCTCTTCCTGAGACACTATCTGACCACCAAAAGAACGGCATGTACGACCTACTGATGGAATTCAGTGACGTCTTTGCCCAACAACCCACCGAAATCGGACAGATGGATGTAGAACAACACATCATTAACACCACAGGCCCCCCCATACGACATCCATCCCGTAGAAAGAACCCCATACAACGTCAGGAAGAGGAACGCCAAGTCCAGGAAATGTTAGAGGCCGGGATTGCCACCCCGTCCATTAGCCCCTGGTCTTCCCCTGTTGTCTTAGTCAATAAGAAAGATGGGACAACCCGTTTTTGCGTCGATTACAGGAGGTTAAATGACATAACCATTAAAGACGCTACGCCCTTACCCCGAATAGACGATTCCCTTGACTCCCTATACGGATCCAAATGGTTCACTACCCTCGACTTGCAAGCAGGGTATTGGCAAGTGCCTATCAAGGCCGAGGACCAAAAGAAAACAGCATTTTCCACTAGTGGTGGCCATCACTATGAATTTAACGTCCTACCTTTTGGCCTCTGTAACGGACCCGCCACTTTCTCCCGTTTGATGGAAACGGTATTGCATGGCCTAACCTGGGAAACCTGCCTACCCTATCTGGACGATATTATTGTGTACTCTCCAACCTGGGAAGAACACCTCCTCAGGTTGAGACAAGTCCTGCAAAGAATCCGAGCCGCCGGGTTGAAATTAAAACCCTCAAAGTGCGTGATTGCCCGGAATAAGGTAGATTTTCTCGGACACGTGATATCTGAACATGGTATTGCGCCAGACCCAAAGAAACTTCAAGCCATACAAAACCAAACCCCACCCACCACGGTTAAAGGAATACGTTCGTTTCTAGGTTTAGCCACGTACTACAGACGTTTCGTCCCCCACTTTGCCACCATAGCCAGACCCCTCCACCAACTTACCCACAAAGACACCCCGTTCGCCTGGACACCTGAAAGAGACCTCGCGTTTAACACTTTGAAGCAAAAGCTAATCCAAGCCCCTATTGTCGTTTTCCCTGACTACCAGAAACCTTTCCGTCTTTATACCGACGTATCTCTGTACGCCATAGGTGCAGTATTAGCTCAATTCAGAGATGGAAAGGAACATGTGATAGCGTATGCCAGCTACACACTCACCCCACCCCAACAGAATTATGCAGCCACCAAGAGAGAGTGCTTAGGGATCATTTGGGCACTCAGCCACTTCCGGTCATTTGTGTTAGGCGCAAAACTCGAAATAATTACCGACCATCAATCTTTACAATGGCTGCGTAGGTGCGAAACCAACTCAGCCATTTTGGTACGTTGGAGAGAGACACTAGAGGACTACGACTTTACAATACAATATCGTCCCGGCAAACTCCATACTAATGCAGACGCCCTGTCACGTTTGCCAGTACCAAAAGACCCCCCCACCAACCTAGCCGCCTTACAAAACACTCAATTGGTATCTACCCCCACCTCCCGACAGAATGCCCCCCCAGCCCCCTCCTAATTCAATCTTGGGAAGCACGAATCAGACCCCCCTGGATACCGTTAAACGTCTTCAGGAGACTGACTCGCTGGGGAGATCAACTTGCCACAGACACTGGTCACATAATCTTGGACCCCACCATAGCCCACGACTACATGATTGCCATCCACGAGGGAAACGGCATACACCTTGGACAAAAGAAAATGTTAAAGATCTTCACAGACTAATACTGGACCCCCAACCCCTCCAAAATTGCACAACGAGTGACAGAATCCTGCAAACCGTGTTTATTGGGAAAGGATAGATCACGCACCCCAGGCCCAGCTGGTACCATTTCTGCCAACAAACCGTTCCAAGTCCTATCCCTCGACATCATGGGCCCGTTCCCTTCTTACGCTGGCAACCGCTATATCGTCACATTTGTAGACGTATATTCAAAATTTCTAATAGCCTGCCCAGTTAAAGACCACACAGCCACACTGCTTGCCACCGAAGTGTTCCCTATATTCGGCCTTCCCCTTGCTCTTCTATCGGACAATGCCCCCGAGTTTAGTGGACACGTTTGGCAACAATTCACCCAACAATGCGGTATCAAGATTAAACACTCATCCCCGTACTGGCCTCAAGGAAATGCTATCTGCGAACGCAGCCATCGCACCATCAACAACCAGTTACGTACAAGAATGATTGCTCTTAATACCTCAGACTGGCCATCACAACTAAAGATGATACAGTGGGGTATGAACACCTGTCCTCGGGAAGACGGTATTTCCCCTCATGAACGTGTTTACGGTGTACCCCCCTGTTACTGCCATTCCACCACCACGCTCACCTTCCCTCCACCACCTCCACAATTGACCCATTGCAACATCTGCAAAACACCCTCCATACCGCCCAGATCTGTCAAGACACCAAAACTGATAACATCGATGAAAAAAACCCTTTCGCCATCCATGACACCGTAATGGTAGCCAACCTCCCTATCACCAACAAGTTAGGCCCTCGCTATGTCGGACCCTACACCGTAATACAAGTCCCAAATGCCTTTCAAGTCACCATCGACTATCACGGCGTAACTCGCACGCTCCGAACTAGATTCGTCCGAGCGTTTAAACCTCTAAAGCCACAAGACATTACCCAACCCCACACGTCCGACCCTAAATTAAATACCCCTACTCACCCCCTCACTCAGGCTACGAATATTCCCATACAAACCCCTAAGGACCTAAGCCCTCCAGCACCGAACCGACAAATCTTTTCTCACCATACCCCCCCAACTAACCTCCACAAACCCCAAGCCCCCAATATCACACCCTCTTCCACCATGACACCTTCTTTCACTTCTGATAGTCAAGTTCCTCCCCAACTTATCCAAGTACAAAAACCTTCACCCACAACCCCGACCACAACAGAAACCCTCCCGTCTAGCCCTGACATACCTCCACCAGGCACCACAGTGAGAAAACCACCACCGCCACCCCAAACCAAGTACACACCCAACCGCACCACACAATCTACCTCAGTAACCTCACGCTACAACTTACGCCCACGACAAACATCGTTTAAAACCTCCAGAAAACACACCCTACTAACCAAGTTCCGTAGGGCTGCCAGACCACTACCCTCCTCCTCCTCCTCTTCTTCTTCTTCGTAGAATTCTCCCCCACAAAGGGAAAGAAGACGAATAATCACCAGCAAATCACCAACCTCATCAAACAACACACGCCCCTACCCCCAACCCTCCAACTTAAATCTACACTCCTTACCCACCCGTCTAGCCCCCCCCGCATCCGCCCCTTTCCCCTCCACGATCCCCACCACCCCACCCACACACCGACCAACCTCTTCATCTCACCGAACCCCAACCAACCCCCCCCTAAGAAACCCCCCCCCAAAGTCACCCCCGAGAAAACTCCCACATGTCATTTACCTATAAAACATGCTTCCCCTCACTATAAAACATCGTCGAGCGACTCAAGTCCCACGACAAACATCTACCTTCCCACCAGGACTGCCAGAGGTAGAATAATCAACAGACCCATCAGATTTAAAGACAGCGATACAAAAATAACACCCCGTTCTGACACTAAGGACCCAAGCCACACAACACACACACCCCCTCCTTCCCACACACCTCCTTCACCCACCTTACCTACACCGATTTTGCGCATTGCCTCACTATATATTCCCAACCTACAACACCGCCTAAGAAAACCAAATACAACCCAGACTCACATTCCCCCTTCATCCCCAGCCCTGTTGTCACGCGCGAATCCCCTTTCGGTTAGTAACCCATTCACCACACTAAACAGACTTCCTGTCAATCCCACACACCTCACTCCGACCCCCACGGGGGAAAGCTACAAACCATTCATACGAAAGGTTAAAGTAAAGACCCCCACTGGACACTTGGCCCGTGTACCACACCCACACCAAGCCCGGGCAGCCGCCCGCCACAACACAGAGGACACATTCTTACAGGTATACATTGACCTGCAAAAGAAACCTGACCGTCGCTCTCGTGTTTGGTGGAACTTTCTAAATACCCTGAAAATGACCCACCATCACTATGATTCTTTTAACTTCACCCTTGAGGCTCGAGGACGAGCCTATAATGAAGGAGAGGGAAGTAAAATGCCCCAGAACAAGAAGCCCACTACAGAAGCCACGAGCGAACACCACACAGAAACACCCGGAAGAAAGGTCCACAGAACGAAAGGACCAGCTGACCGAGCCCGCCATTCCAGACAGGCCCAAGCCCGCAGGGCTAAACAGCTCCAGGACACACCCATTTACCTTTTCTAAACCGACCATTTTCCACACCTCACGTACACTAACCCCTCGTGTCCTACACTTATTAACTACAAAGATGATGAACAGGAATATACATTCATATTAAAAACACCCATGCCTGTCCCGACGTTGAGCCAATGCCAACACATCAGACAGCCATAATTATATCTATGTATGTTCTTGCATCCGAGAAGTAGATGTTATATATCTTAGAAGTTCAAACACCCACGCTTGTCCCTAGACCTCTTATATCATTTTCCATGACGAGTATAGATATGTGTAACCCGTGCTCAGTCACCCCTTGCATTGTTCCTCTAGTAACTAAGTCTATAATATTAACTGCCACCAGCATTGATGCGACATAGCGGCAGTGTCCTTGTGTCGTATTATGCCAAGTACAGATCAACCAGGTTTCATCACCTTATTAGGACGACGACTATAATGTCATCGTTCATCGATGTATGCAATCCTTTAGGTTAAGTATTTTATCCGCCATTGTGTTCACCTTTTTCCATTTACTTTCCACAATTGTCATACGTCTTCCCCTTGCCTCCTTCGTATCCACAGTCCACACTACGCCAATTTACTTCGTGTCTTACACCTCTTACCCCAACCAGAGATTATATAAGATAACCTGGTTATCAGTATCTGTCATAAGTACCCCGAAACAATAACTAAGTACCCCTACGAACTGCCGCTGTTGTTGATATTATATTTAATAGAAAACGCAGTTCCCAGGGCCAACTAATAGTATCCATAACCCTCGGACTGATCACATAACTCTATCTTTTCCAGACTCCTATACCACCCCATAGTTGCATTCCCCGGTAGCATTTGGCTAACGTATTCTACTGCCTTTTCAAACTTCCATATCAATTGTAGCCTAATGCCACCCCCACGCCCAGGGACCTTAGGGGCAAAATTTCCCTGTAGCCCTTGAACTCTCCCCCCCCCTCTCATTAAGACACCCGCGCTTCTCGACTCTTGTCCGACCTAGCCTCTCTCTCATACCTCTTGAAGATCCTTGAATTGTCCGTTACTAACGCTCTCCAACCTTTTATATATATACTCCTATCCAGCCTACCTTCACTTAGTAGGCCAGAACAACATTAGAACTTTACTAGCCCCTTGCATGCCATCTATTCTCTGACAACACATTCACAACCCTGCACCCAATGGTCGTCGGTGCGAGGCTAGCCGCCCCGCCAGTAACTAACTTCTATTGCCATACTTCCAGATAAATGTGGCAGAGTTAGCAACCCAGTCTCCACCATATCCAGCAAACCCTACAATTAACAACCAGCCGAGTAAAACCAGCTAGTTAAGGCACCTTCGGTTTTGGTATTAAAGACACTCACATCTGTCTCATACACAGAGGGTTATTACAAACACTGGTGATATGGGAAGCCCCTAGCCACAGCCGCCGGACGACTATATCAGAGAGAGGGCGCCCAGCTCCCCCTTTTTGCCCACCCGAGGAGGGAGACCCCCACCCCCGCGGAGGTATACCTGGCCCCTGTTTTGACTTTCGAGTCATTGCCAGGTAGCACAGGAATTCTTCCTATCAATGAACTAACCATGAATGACTAACACCTTTACTAACCTCTATTACCTCACAATAAACCATTTACCTTTCTTGCATGCTCTGATCACTAAATTAGCACCTCAGCTATACCATAGAATGAAGATTGAACAATCTAGAGAGACGCTCCTATCACAGCTGTCCCCATCCTCCTCGCAAAGTAGATCCAGTCTCTCTCCCCTAAATACGTCCAGTATAGCCAAAATAGTACCTCTTACTAAGGCTCAGTTATATGAAAATATAAAGGCTTCCTATCGCCCTGTGCCACAACAGTAAATACCATCTTACCTAGTCCCCATATCTTTTGAGAGCTCAATTAAGTCCATAAGACTCGAGATCCCTACTGTCTACAGGGTCCAGAACCGAGCCTATAAATCTAACTCCCGCCCCCAGTCAAATCAGTTGAAAGCTAGACATCAAACCAGTGGTCACTACCCTCCAGTTTACCTCTAGCTCTGCCCTTGTGTTGTTCCGGAGTTGAGAGATTCCAGATCCGGCAGACTCCGTGGCAGAGAAGACTGATAGAAGCATCTGTCCATGTACAAGTCCTAACGTGCACCTTATAACCTTCACACAAATTCGTGGGTATATAAGTGTGTAGCCAGCAACGATCATCAAGAGATCCGACTTGAGAACTTCCTACATTTTGGACCATCTGGACGGCCGAGGAACCAGTCGTTAGCCCCAACATCACCGGAAGCAAGATAACCAGGACCAGATCTACCCATACTATTCAAGATTCATGTTACTAGTACTAAGTGTTATAGTACTAGCTTGATACTCACTTATTAACTTTCTATAAAGTGGCTAAGACCTTGCCCAGTGTAATTCATATTTAACCATTCCATTTGGGACGTACTAAGCGATCAGTGTTTTTTAATTAACAGGCGACCTTGACTCTCGTAATTACCTTATTCAGATATTAAAACTCTAGTGATATCTAACGTTCGCCCACTGATTTGTGTTCTACATATTTCTGCCTTAAGAATATCAAACTTAGTTCAGTACCCCCATGAGGTTACTAGAGATTTCCGTGTTCTATAATATACGCGTGTCTAATCCTAACTGTGAGTTGCTACGTGGGCACGCGACCAGCCAGCAAGAGGTAAAATCAGTGACATTGAATTATACGAATATATTGAGGTCTTCCAGTAAAATATAAACTTGCTAATTAAACCCGTGATCAGAAGAATATACCTGAACGTTGGAAGTGGGAGACTAGGCTCCATCCAGATCCGCTAATGCTAGCAGTTCCCTTCTATCATTTGTTTTGTGCGAATATAACTATCTTTCTATGCTCTTTATTTCTTTATTTCAATAAACGTGAACTTGTGTCGTGTTACCGTGTGTTTATTTTGTGTTCTCTATTCCTCATACCTTGTATTGTGCATGCAGCCTTCTATACCCAGTCATTCAGAACTCACATTACCCAAGTTAAACCTGTAGAAAAACAGGGCATAACAATGCTGATCACAAGTTTGTCAACACCAGTGCAATATAGCCCACAAAAGTAACTACTATACGGTATAGATGCTGATCACAAGTTTGTCAACACCAGTGCAATATAGCCCACAAAAGTAACTACTATACGGTATAGATGCTGATCACAAGTTGCCAACACCAGTGCAATATAGCCCACAAAAGTAACTACTATACGGTATAGATGCTGATCACAAGTTTGTCAACACCAGTGCAATATAGCCCACAAAAGTAACTACTATACGGTATAGATGCTGATCACAAGTTTGTCAACACCAGTGCAATATAGCCCACAAAAGTAACTACTATACGGTATAGATGCTGATCACAAGTTTTGGAAAGCGCTCGTGTAAATTAATCTTAAGGGGAGATTTCCACTTGAGGGATTTTTTTCTTGACCCCTTTCTCCCTCATGGTTAGCCCCATTGCTTTTGATATGTTAAGACGTTCGACCCATTAGTTTGGCGATTTTAAAGAACTTTCGCCCGATTTCTGTCAAGTTTAAGACTTTTCGTGCCATTTAGGTGTCGATGTTTTCCTGGCGAGCGATAGCGAGCCTGCAATTTAAAAGGAACCGGCCTTTGGCCGGGAAATTTTTCTACCGAAAAGTGTACAAATTTATCTTGAAAGGGGGTCTAGGGGGTGTAATGTTAAGCTTGATGGAACTAACTAAAAACCTCCCCTTAACTCTTCCTACCCGGGCAGCCTTTCTTAAGGGCGGAGGCTGTATCCGGGCGATTTGGCTGAAAACACAACAAAAGTAAACTAAGGCTAATCTCGCTTAATATACTACCTACATTAATCAAACATATGTCAAAATGTGCGCCTTACCTTGCCGCATAGAATGGCGTTGAGTAGAGCTTTCTAGCTCAACTAGTTCCGGAGTGATGGTGATGGAAGTGGAGGTAACTTTTGCCGCGTATTTACCTCGCCGCGTCCGAACGCTCAACCGCGGCCCAGGCTACGACGAACGTTTTGACTCGTCGCTCTACCTTGAATTATGGCGGGAAGCGATTTTTTATTGTTTTATTGTTTATTATGCCATATATTATTGTTATTATGTTATTTTCACTCAATAAATTTATTTTTCTGAAGTAATTTGTGTCTCTGTCACTTATACTTAGTTTTATAGTCATTATTATAGTAGTTATGATTATTTATACTGGACTATGGTAATTGATAGTGTCATTTTCACTTATTTATTGTTAGGAATATATATTTTAGTGTCACTTTCACTTGTTCATATTGTTCTGAAGGCACTTATTATTACTTATGTGTCTCTTTCACTTATACTTAGTTATATTATTATTATTATTATTGAGTGTCACTATCACTGTCACTTACACTTCAATAGTTTGTCATAGTGTGGAAATCATTGAAGCAGGTGCCAGCACACAGTCCCACCTGACACTCGAGGCATTGCCAAGTGGTTTTTGTGGGTTTGCTTGGTCGTCGAGTTGTGCGGGTGCACACATAGCACCTCTTCTGCATTCTTATTCTGCTGTTAGGACCCTGGAAATGAAGGGCGACGAGCTGGTGCTTTCTGAAGAACTCGGCACACCCTGTTCTGTCCATCATGCCTGGTCCTTGTAGTGGCTTCCCTGGTGTACCCGCATGTTTTACCAGGAGCTCATGTATCAGCTGCTTTTGGAAGGTCCGCAGGCTCTTGTACTTGATGACTGGACTCCTCAAACGGTAGATGTTGTACGCGTTGAGGACAGACATATCTACTGTATGCAGGACAAACTTCTTGTACCACCTGCAAGATGTTCGCAGGCAGTCTATGAAGCCCATCTGCATGTCGGACTTGTCGACGAGGCGCATGTTCAGGTTATAGTCCAGAACAGCAGCTGGTTTCGTGATAGGGTTCTTCGTTTTTCGGTCCACCTTCCCTGTGGGGACCATCTCTGCTTTGTGGTATGTGGTGAGGAGGTTGACCTTGCGCTGGTCATGCCAGTGGATGGAGAGGATGGGGCCACTCTTCTTATGGAAGATGTCCGTCTTCTTAGTTTTGGTTGGGTAGGCTGGCATGCCCTTCCTCTTCCCCTTCACTGTGCCGACAGTTCCGGTCTTGCGGTCATGGAGGTACTTGGCGAGGATAGGCGACGTGTAATAATTGTCGGTATAGAGGACGTGGTTGTCATGGAAGTACCTCTCCATCATCCTCTTTACCACAGCGCCGCCAAAACCAATGAGGGGGTCAATCTGCACCTCACCACCCTTGCCGCTGTAGACTATAAAGTCGAGCACATATCCCGTCTTGCAGTCGCAGAGGACGAAGAGCTTGATGCCGAAGCGGTGTCTCTTTGACGGGATATACTGTCGGAAGTGCAGCCTACCACGGAACAGGACCAGAGACTCGTCGATGCACAGCTTCTGAAATGGAATCAGGTAGGTGGAAAACCGATGACGTATCATGTCATACAGTTGCCTGATCTTCCAGAGTGTGTCGGGCTCGTGGACATGCATGTTATTTGTCAGGTGGAAATATGAGAGGATGTCGAAGTACCTATCCCTTGACATGAATTTGCCAAATGCTGGAGTCGTTGTGAGGTCGCCAGTTATCCAGTAGTCGGCCAGAACGTGCTTCTTTATGTGTGTCATCAGCATTGTGAGTGCCAAGAACACATATAATTCTGCCACAGTGAGAGCTCTCTCCATGCCACCATCTTGGCACTGGTCTTCCTCCCAAGAAAGTTTGAACAGATAGCCTGGTGGTTATTTGTCTCTTTGACAAGGTATTCCATGACTTCATTGTCGTAGAAGCCACAGAAAAGTTCACTGGGGGTGGCATTTGGGCCACAGGGATATGCTGGTGACACCCCGGAACCCTGTTGTACCTCGTCAAAGGCAGGACAATCTGGCACAAAATCCGCCCCATCTGACCACACAAACATGTAAGCTGCTCGAGGACAAGGACGTGCAGCTGCAGCAGGCACACGCCCTGGATGCCCTGGCACACGCCCTTGGCCACGCGGACGCCCAGGCGGACGCCCTGCACGCCCACGCCCAGGCCCAGGGGCAGCGGCGTCGGCAGGCTGACCACGTCCACGACCTCGCCCTTTGACTCTTCTTGTCGGGACTTCCTCTTCCTCTTCCTCTTCGTTTTCCTCTTCCTCAGGCGACGTCAGGTCATCTGGGGCAATGTTGGGGTCGTCAGCAGCCTCTTCAGGAGACAACTCTGGTGAAGAATAGACCAGGCGTCGGCGGCGTGGGGCTGCGGGAGGTTGAGCAATGGGAGCCTCGGCCTCGGGAGTTGGGCTCCTTTTGCGGCTAGTCGTGGACTTTTCCGCCGGAAATAATGACCTACGATGCGGGGCCTGTGGTTGTACACTGTGGGAGGCCAATGACGCACTTGTAGAGGCCCTTTGGTCATCCTGAGGGACAGATGAAGCCGAGGGCTGTGGGCGGCCCTCCCGGCGTCCCGGGTCAAGGCGTCGGGACAAAGGAATGCGGGTGGTTGCTAGGCCTGGGTCGGCGTCACTGTCACTATCTACGCCTTCCCTCACTTTTTCTGCTTCCCTGCGTGCTTTCTTGGCTGCACTTTTCACTAAAGACTGTTTATAGAAGTATTTACCCACTTTCAAGGGCATACGGGCAGGCAAAGGGGAAGGTCCTGGCGTAGGGTTTAGGCCTAGGCCTACCCTGACCTACGAAACTAGGCGAAGGGGTTGGCTCTAGCACACTTGGTACTTCAATAGCACCTTCCTCCACCACTTCCACATCAGCATCATCACTACTATCACCCCCCTCAAATAAATCAACATTGTCATCAGTACCAAATCCCACAAAATCGTCAATTTCGCTCCCACTTCTACTCTGAATATAGAGGTTTTTGTCCACAGAGCTTTCGCCACTGCTCAAATCCGGGTTGAAAAGTTCACGGTGTATTACACTCTCACTTAGCAAACGTTTCACTTTCCTTAGTTTCTTTTTCTTCTCGGTTGGCAGAGGCGTAGATGTTGCAAGCGGGTTAGCACTGGGACGCGCGGGAGATTGCACAGTATCGGACGCGTCGGAATTCATTTTTTTGCTGTAGCTCTCAATGGCGGCAACGTAGGAACTGATAAGCATGGTAGTTGAGGCTTGGTGGCGCTACGATCGCCCACGCAAAGTAAAATTTGCCCGCGCGAAATTTAAAGCACGCTTTAAAGCAAATGCCTTAGGTAAGGCATACCGGGTAGCGGCCCTTCTGCCGTGCTGTCCTTACCTAAGGCAGCCCGGATAGGAAGGGTTAAGGGGCCTCCTATTCCAGTCCAATAGATGGTGTTGGGTATTGCACATTCACAATTTTATTTTCAACTGGATAGGCTGGATTACTTGACCACACTCACTATTATTTTGTTTATATAATTTAAGAGAATATGACAGGTGATGAGGGTCAGAAAAATTTATATATTTAATTGCTCCTTATGCAACTATGGACCTTCCTTTGTATGTTTAACGGCATATTAAAAATGTATATATTTAATTGCTCCTTATGAAACTATGGACCTTCCTTTGTATGTTTAACGTCATATTAAAAATATATATATTTAATTGCTCCTTATGCAACTATGGACCTTCCTTTGTATGTTTAACGGCATATTAAAAAAAAAAATCCTATATCTACCTAAACAAATTTTTTTATACCGGTAATAGTTGGTACCAATAGTTGGCCAATGAAGTTGGAAGGAGGTATTGTTTTTGCCTCCCTTTGTTTGTCTGTCTGTAAACAAGATATCTCCAAAAGTTATGAACTAATGATCACGAAACTTGGTGGGCTGATAGGATATGCATCAAATAAGAAGTTCTTCAATTTTGGAGGCGATCGGTAGAGCATATACTGTACAGTCACGCTAATAAGTGATGTCTCGGCACCAAGTATGTTTTGATCAATAATTATTGGTATCAGCACTATCTAAGCTTCATTTCTTCATATCGAGTTAAATATACCAACATGTTCCTACACTTAACCACCCTATTCAAAATCTGACAGACATTAATATAGCACAGAGCGAGCCAAACGTAATGACAGCTGGGACATGACTTATTAGCGCGACTGTACCTCTGCCAGCATAGGCGACTCACACAATTATGAACAATACATACTATTTATTGACAAGCAAGTTCCACCCCCAAATCAATCCAGATAGCTAAATATGCATTAACCCTTTCTATCCCGGTGACTTACTTTTTATTTGATATCAGCTACATTTGGACCATTTGATGCAGCTTAGGAAGGATGTCTACTAATCAAAAGGCTACAAACTATCCCAATTATTCCTTTTAGCTATCATATATCCTTCCTTAGCATCATAAAATCGTCTAAATGTAGCCTGAATATAATGAGAACACGTCATCGGTATAGAAGGAGTTAAGAAAAACATTGGGGGTCCACGAATGTTTATGAGTGACTATCTCTTTGCCTGTCCTCTGTATACACCTGTGTTGGGGGGCCGTGCACACAGGTTGGGAGGGCAGTCTTAGTCACCCCAACACTGTATCTTGTCACCACCACCACCACCATAACACCACAGTCTAAGGCCCTGCATCACACCACTATAAGATTATGCCTACCGCTCTCTCTCTCTCTCTTTTAGGAGTATGGTTGGTTGTTGGAAGGAACATAATAATTGATATTGGTTCAGGAGTAATTTATCGAGAGGACTTCCCTAAGTGGTTAAGGCCCCATTAATTGCTCTTTCCATTCACATATGCATAGCCTACGTGAGTTGCAGTTGGGATGTGTGTACATGCCTAGATTGATATGCAGGATTCGAAGTTGCATAATAAATCGTAGGCAGTGTCCACCAACCTTTAAACTGTCTTCGTGGTGCGATGTATAAGGTGTTGATTTTCGGTGTGAGCATCCTGGGTTCGAGTCCACGGACTGCCACATGTGTTTGTAAATTTCATTAATCGATTTCAGGAGTATGGTTGGTTGTTGGAAGGAACATAATAATTGATATTGGTTCAGGAGTAATTTATCGAGAGGACTTCCCTAAGTGGTTAAGGCCCCATTAATTGCTCTTTCCATTCACATATGCATAGCCTACGTGAGTTGCAGTTGGGATGTGTGTACATGCTTAGATTGATATGCAGGATTCGAAGTTGCATAATAAATCGTAGGTAGTGTCCACCAACCTTTAAACTGTCTTCGTGGTGCGATGTATAAGGTGTTGATTTTCGGTGTGAGCATCCTGGGTTCGAGTCCACGGACTGCCACATGTGTTTGTAAATTTAATTAATCGATTTTAGGAGTATGGTTGGTTGTTGGAAGGAACATAATAATTGATATTGGTTCAGGAGTAATTTATCGAGAGGACTTCCCTAAGTGGTTAAGGCCCCATTAATTGCTCTTTCCATTCACATATGCATAGCCTACGTGAGTTGCAGTTGGGATGTGTGTACATGCTTAGATTGATATGCAGGATTCGAAGTTGCATAATAAATCGTAGGCAGTGTCCACCAACCTTTAAACTGTCTTCGTGGTGCGATGTATAAGGTGTTGATTTTCGGTGTGAGCATCCTGGGTTCGAGTCCACGGACTGCCACATGTGTTTGTAAATTTCATTAATCGATTTCAGGAGTATGGTTGGTTGTTGGAAGGAACATAATAATTGATATTGGTTCAAGAGTAATTTATCGAGAGGACTTCCCTAAGTGGTTAAGGCCCCATTAATTGCTCTTTCCATTCACATATGCATAGCCTACGTGAGTTGCAGTTGGGATGTGTGTACATGCTTAGATTGATATGCAGGATTCGAAGTTGCATAATAAATCGTAGGTAGTGTCCACCAACCTTTAACTGTCTTCGTGGTGCGATGTATAAGGTGTTGATTTTCGGTGTGAGCATCCTGGGTTCGAGTCCACGGACTGCCACATGTGTTTGTAAATTTAATTAATCGATTTTAGGAGTATGGTTGGTTGTTGGAAGGAACATAATAATTGATATTGGTTCAGGAGTAATTTATCGAGAGGACTTCCCTAAGTGGTTAAGGCCCCATTAATTGCTCTTTCCATTCACATATGCATAGCCTACGTGAGTTGCAGTTGGGATGTGTGTACATGCTTAGATTGATATGCAGGATTCGAAGTTGCATAATAAATCGTAGGCAGTGTCCACCAACCTTTAAACTGTCTTCGTGGTGCGATGTATAAGGTGTTGATTTTCGGTGTGAGCATCCTGGGTTCGAGTCCACGGACTGCCACATGTGTTTGTAAATTTCATTAATCGATTTTAGGAGTATGGTTGGTTGTTGGAAGGAACATAATAATTGATATTGGTTCAGGAGTAATTTATCGAGAGGACTTCCCTAAGTGGTTAAGGCCCCATTAATTGCTCTTTCCATTCACATATGCATAGCCTACGTGAGTTGCAGTTGGGATGTGTGTACATGCTTAGATTGATATGCAGGATTCGAAGTTGCATAATAAATCGTAGGTAGTGTCCACCAACCTTTAAACTGTCTTCGTGGTGCGATGTATAAGGTGTTGATTTTCGGTGTGAGCATCCTGGGTTCGAGTCCACGGACTGCCACATGTGTTTGTAAATTTAATTAATCGATTTTAGGAGTATGGTTGGTTGTTGGAAGGAACATAATAATTGATATTGGTTCAGGAGTAATTTATCGAGAGGACTTCCCTAAGTGGTTAAGGCCCCATTAATTGCTCTTTCCATTCACATATGCATAGCCTACGTGAGTTGCAGTTGGGATGTGTGTACATGCTTAGATTGATATGCAGGATTCGAAGTTGCATAATAAATCGTAGGCAGTGTCCACCAACCTTTAAACTGTCTTCGTGGTGCGATGTATAAGGTGTTGATTTTCGGTGTGAGCATCCTGGGTTCGAGTCCACGGACTGCCACATGTGTTTGTAAATTTCATTAATCGATTTCAGGAGTATGGTTGGTTGTTGGAAGGAACATAATAATTGATATTGGTTCAGGAGTAATTTATCGAGAGGACTTCCCTAAGTGGTTAAGGCCCCATTAATTGCTCTTTCCATTCACATATGCATAGCCTACGTGAGTTGCAGTTGGGATGTGTGTACATGCTTAGATTGATATGCAGGATTCGAAGTTGCATAATAAATCGTAGGTAGTGTCCACCAACCTTTAAACTGTCTTCGTGGTGCGATGTATAAGGTGTTGATTTTCGGTGTGAGCATCCTGGGTTCGAGTCCACGGACTGCCACATGTGTTTGTAAATTTAATTAATCGATTTTAGGAGTATGGTTGGTTGTTGGAAGGAACATAATAATTGATATTGGTTCAGGAGTAATTTATCGAGAGGACTTCCCTAAGTGGTTAAGGCCCCATTAATTGCTCTTTCCATTCACATATGCATAGCCTACGTGAGTTGCAGTTGGGATGTGTGTACATGCTTAGATTGATATTCAGGATTCGAAGTTGCATAATAAATCGTAGGCAGTGTCCACCAACCTTTAAACTGTCTTCGTGGTGCGATGTATAAGGTGTTGATTTTCGGTGTGAGCATCCTGGGTTCGAGTCCACGGACTGCCACATGTGTTTGTAAATTTCATTAATCGATTTTAGGAGTATGGTTGGTTGTTGGAAGGAACATAATAATACATACATACATACATACATACATACTGTTATGCCCTGTTTTTCTACAGGATTAACTTGGGTAATGTGAGTTCTAACTGACTGGGTATAGAAGGCTGCATGCACAAAACAAGGTATGAGGAATAGAGAACACAAAATAAACACACGGTAACAAGACACACGATCACTTTTATTGAGGAGGGACACACTTCTGTATGTTGTTTGATGATGATTAATCTGACGCAAAAGAAGATATGAATATTCGTACAAGACAATTGATAGAATTTAACAAACTAGCATTAAGTGGATCTGGATGGAGCATAGTCTCCCTCTTCCAACGTTCAGGTATTAATCTTCTGATCACTGGCTTTATTCACAAGTTTATATATTGGAGACCATAAATATTACTTCTAGATTCCTATTCAATGTTATATTGATCACTAGTAGCTCTGGTGCACAAGGAGTAATTCATAGACTAGATTAGACACGCGTATTTTAGAGCACGGGAATTCTAGTAACCTCAGGGGGGTACTGATCTAAGTTTTATATTCTTGTATCAGAAACACATAGAACGCAAATCAGTGGGCGAACATCAGATATCACTAGGGTTTCACAGTTATGTATTAGTATCTGGATATATGAGTAATTACGAGAGTTAATATCGCCTGTTAATTAATAAACACTGATACGCTTAGCACTTCCTAATGGAATGGTCATATATGAATTATACTGGGACAAAGATATAGCCACTTCGTAGAAATATTAATAAGTGAGTCTCTACATAGCACTGTAACACTGTAGTGCTAATAGAGTGAATCTTGGGTCATATTTGATTGGTCTGGTCCTGGTTATCTTGCGTCCATGAGGTTAGGGGCTAGCGACTGGTTTCGCGGCCGTCCAGATGGTCCATATGTAGAAGTTCTCAAGACGGATCTCTTGGCGATCGTTGGTGGCTACACTCTTATATCCCCACTGGTTTATGTGAAGGTTATAAGGTGCACGTAGATTTCTTTTACGTGGACAGATTCTTCTATCTCAATCTGCCACGGAGTCTGCCGGCTCTGGAACTCAATTCTCATGAACAAAACAAGGGCAGAGCTAGAGGTCAACTTAAGGGACCAGCCACTGGTTGGTGTCTATCTTTCAACTGATTTTACTGGGGGCTGGAGCTTGATTTATAGGTGTGGTTTTGGACCCTGTCGGCCATAGGGATCTCGAGTTTTGATGGACTTATTTGAGCTCTCAATTGATACGGGAACTAGGTCAGGGGGTGATTACTGTTGTGGCACATGGCTGTATGGAGCCTTCATACTGTAATATAACTGAGCCTTAGTAAGAGGTACTATTTTGGCTATACTGGAAGTATTTAGGGGAGAAAGACCGGATCTACTTTGCGAGGAGGTTTGGGACAGCTGTGCTAGTAGCGTCTCTCTTAAATTGCTCAGTCTTCATTCTAGGGTATAGCTGAGGTGCTAATTTGGTTATCGGAGTATGCAAGGAAGGTTAATGGTTTATTGTGGGTTAATATAGGTTAGTAAGGGTGTTAGTCATACATGGTTAGTTCATTGATAGGAAGAATTCCTGTGCTACCTGGCAATGACCCGGAAGTCAAAACAGGGGTCAGGTATACCTTCGCAGGGGTAGGGGTCTCCCTCCTCGGGTGGGTGAAAGGGGTAGGTGCGCGTCCCTTCTCTGTGATGGTCGTCGGGGCGGCTGTGGCTGGGGGCTTGCCATATCACAAGGGTTTGTAATAACCCTCTGTTTATGAGACAGATGTGGGTGTTCGTAATACCAAAACCGAAGGTGCCTTGATCAGCTGGTTTACTTGGTTAGGTTGTTAATTGCATGGGTGGTTGGATGTGGTGGAGACTGGGTTGCTAACTCTGCCACATTGATCTGGAAGTATGGCAATAGAAGTTAGTTACTGGTGAGGCGGTTAGCCTCGCACGGACGATCATTTGGTACAGGGTTGTGAATCGGTTGTGAGGGAATAGATGGCATGCAAAGGGTTAGTAAAGATCTAATGGTGTTCCTTCCTACTGGGTGAAGGTAGGCTGGATAGGAGTATATATACAAAAGGTTTGAGAATGTTAGTAATGGAAAAGTTAAGGATATTCAGGGGGTATGCTGGAGAGGGTTAAGGGGGGTTACGTGGAAGTTTGACCCTAAGGTCTCTGGGCATAGGGGTGGCATTAGGCTACAGTTGGTATCGTAGCCTGGGGGTTAATGACAGGGAAGGTACGTTATCCAAACGCTACCGGGGGATGAGCAATAAGTGGTGGTATATGAGTTTGGAAATGATAGAATTATGTGGGCTGTGGGCTGTGGGGAAGAGGAGGTTAACTGTAGGTGTGTGCTTGACTGTGGATAAAAGTAGAGAAAAACAATGGTGTATTATTACTCGTCAATACGATGGTTATGGACACTGTTACTCTGACACTATTTCTTGCTGATTCTAGTTGTTCCTGGGAACTGCGTTTTCTATGACATATATATCAAAGAAAGTGCCAGTTCGTAGGGGTAGCTTCGGTATTGTTTCGTGGTGGAAAGGCGTCGAGACAATGGTAAAAGAGGGTGGTGTATACAATCTCTGATTGGGGTAAGAATTAGAGTTACTGCATGGTGGCTAACATCTGCAGTCATTTCTGTCTAGGTCTTACAGGAATAATGGTTATATATACACTGGTGTACCCGTGGGTATCATAGTTTCTTATCAATTATGACATGGGGTTTTAGCAGATTACTTCTCGGATGGAAGAACATACATAGATTTATGGGGGCGGTTGGTCTTCAGAAACTTAGTCTGGCAAGACAAGGTATTTTAGGGGGTTAACATATTACTTCTCGGATGGAAGAACATACATAGATTTATGGGGGCGGTTGGTCTTCAGAAACTTAGTCTGGCAAGACAGGGGGTTAACACATTACTTCTTGGATGGAAAAACATACATAGATTTAGGCCTGTCTGAACTGGTTGGCATTGGCTCAACCTAGGGACAGGGCATGGGTGTATTACATTAAGGTGTATTCATGTTCATCATCATGTAGGTAGAGGTGTAGGACACAAGGGTAGTGTATACGCGAGGTGGGGGAAGGGTCAGTGGTTAGAAGTGATAGGCAGGTGTGGTTTGGAGCTGCTTAGCCCTGCGGGCTTCGGCCTGTCTTAACTGGTTGGCTTGGTCACCTGGTCCTTTCGTTCTGTGGGCCTTTCCTTCGGGTGTTTCTGTTCCCGTTTCCTGGTGGTGCTCGCTCGTGGCTTCCGTGGTGGGCTTCTCGTTCTGGGGCATTTTACTTCCCTCTCCTTCGTTGTAGGCTCGTCCTCGAGCCTCAAGGGTGAAGTAAAAAGAAGCATAGTCATGGTGGGTCATTTTGAGGGTATTTATAGAAGGTCCCACCAAGCAAGAGAGCGAGGGTCAGGTTTCTTTTGCAGGTCTATGTAGACGTGTAGGAATGTGTCCTCGGTGTTGTGGAGGGCGGCTGCCCTGGCTTGATGTGGGCGCTGTAGACGGGCTAAGCGTCCTGTGGACGTTTTTACATTAACCTTTCTTATGAACGGTGTGTATTCTTCCTCTGTGGGGGTAGGGACGGGGGCGACGAATGGTGTGGATTTGTTCATGGTGGAGGTCATGTATCGAGTGAGGTGTGTGGGACTGACAGGAGGCCTCTTCAGTGTGGTGAAGGGGTTAATAACTGAAGGGGAGGGACTAACGCGTGAAAGCGGAGCTGGGGGTGAACGGGGGATATGAGTCTGGGGTTTTTGGGGTTTTCTTGGGTGGTGTTGCAGGCTGGGAATATATATGGAGGCAATGTGCAATATTGGTTTAGGTAAGGTGCGTGATGGAGGTGTGTGAGAAAGAGGGGGTGTGTGTTGTGTGGCTTGGGTCTTTAGTATAAGAACGGGGTGTTGTTTTTACATAACTGTCTTCAAATCTGATGGGTCTGTTGATGATTCTACCTTTGGAGGTTCTGGTGGGAAGGTAGATGTTTGTAGTGGGACTTGAGTCGCTCGACGATGTTTTATATTGAGGGGAAGAACGCTTTACAGGTGGAGGGCATTTAGTGGGGGTGATGTAGGGGGTTATTTGAGAGGTAGATGCGTGTGGAGGTTTTTGTCGAGTGAGGGTGATAGGCGGAATGGGAGAGGATTGGGTAGGGGTATGTATGGGGGTTCTCTCAGGGGCGACTTTGTGGGGGGATTCAAGTGGGGGTGTGGAGGTCGGGTACATCATTTTGGAGGGGCTTTGGTTAGGAGTTAGTTGTGTGTTAGACGTGGTGTGTGAGGAGGGGTTGGTCCGTTGGCATAGGGTACTTTTTAGGGGTTGGTTGGTTGGGGGTTTGATGAGATGATGAGGTTGGTTGATGCGTGGGTGGGGTCGCAGGGATAGTGGAGGGGAAAGGGGTGGCTGCGGGGGGGGGGGGGGTAGATGGGTGGGTAGGGAGTGGAGGTTTAATTGTGAGGGTTGGGGGTAGGAAAGTGTGTTGGGTGTTTTCTTTGGTGGGGTTGGTGATTCGATGGTGGTGGAAATAGGTGGTTTTGTGGGAGTTTGGTGGGGGGTAGATCTAGCAGGTTATTCGGGGTGATGAGGTGGGGGTTGAGAGGGGATGGGGGTGAAGGGGAAGGTATGTTCTTTCGTGGGAGGGTGGGGGTGGTTATTTTTGGAATATAGTTAGAGGGGTTATGGTGTTTAGTTGTGATTATTCGTCTTCTTTCCCTTTGTGGAGGAGAATTCGACGAAGAAGAAGAGGAGGAGGAGGATAGTGGTCTGGCAGCCCTACGGAACTTGGTTAGCAGGGTGTGTTTTCTGGAGGGTTTAAAAGATTTTAGTCGTGGGCGTAAGTTGTAGCGTGAGGTTACTGAGGTAGATTGTGTGGTGCGGTTGGGTGTGTACTTGGTTTTAGGTGGGGGTGGTGGTTTTCTTACTGTGGTGCCTGGTGGAGGTACGTCAGGGCTAGACGGGAGGGTTTCCGTTGTGGGTGGAGGTTTTCGTGCTTTGATAAGTTGGGAGGTACTTGACTATCAGAAGTGAAGGAATGGGTCATGGTGGAGGAAGGTGTGATAGTGGGGGCTTGGGGTTTGTGGAGGGTAGTTATGGGGGTATGTTGAGGAATGATCGGCCAGTTCTGTGCTGGAGGGTTTTGGCCTTTAGGGGTTTATAGGGGAACATTTATAGCCTGAGTGGGAGGGGTCGTAGGGGTGTTCAATTCAGGGTCGGACGTGTTGGGTGGGGTAATGTCTTGTGATTTTAGAGGTTTAAATGCTCGGAAGAATCTATTTCTGAACGTGCGAGTCACGCCGTGATAATCAATGATGACTTGATAGGCATTTGGGACTTTGATAATGGTGTAGGGTCCGACATAGTGAGGGCCTACTTTGTTGGTTACAGGGAGGTTGGCTACCATTACGGTGTCATGGATGGCGAAAGGGTTTGTATCATCAGGGTTATCATTTTTGGTGTCTTGACAGGTTTGGGCGGTATGGAGGTTGTTTTGCAGATGTTGCAATGGGTCAATTGTGGAGGTGTTGGAGGGGAGATGAGCGTGATGGTGGAACGGCAGTAACAGGGGGGGTACGCCGTAAACACGTTCATGAGGTGAAATACCGTCTTCGCGGGGACAGGTGTTCATGCCCCATTGTATCATCTTTATCTGTGATGGCCAGTCTGAGGTGTTCAGAGCAATCATTTTTGTACGTAACTGGTTGTTGATGGTGCGATGGCTGCGTTCGCATATAGCATTTCCTTGAGGCCAGTACGGGGATGAGTGCTTGATCTTAATACCGCATTGTTGGGTGAACTGGTGCCAAACGTGTCCACTAAATTCGGGGGCATTGTCGGATAGAAGAGCAAGGGGAAGGCCGAATATAGGGAACACTTCTGTGGCAAGCCGTGCGGCGACGGTGGTGGCTGTGTGGTCTTTAACTGGGCAGGCTATTAAGAATTTTGAATATATGTCAACAAAGGTGACGATATAGCGGTTGCCAGCGTAAGAAGGAAACGGGCCCATGATGTCGAGAGATAGGACCTGGAACGGTTTGTTGGCAGAAATGGTACCAGCTGGACCTGGGGTGCGTGATCTATCTTTCCCCAATAAACAAGGTTTGCAGGATTCTGTCACGTGTTGTGCAATCTTGGAGGGGTTGGAGGTCCAGTACTGATCCACGAAGATTTTAAACATTTTCTTTTGTCCAAGGTGTATGCCGTTTCCCTCGTGGATGGCAATCATGTAGTCATGGGCAATGGTGGGGTCTAGGACTATGTGACCGGAGTCTGTGGCAAGTTGATCTCCCCAGCGAGTCAGTTTCCTGAAGACATTTAACGGTATCCAGGGTGGTCTGATTCTTGTTTCCCAAGATTGAATTAGTGAGGGTGCTGGGGGGGGAATTATGTTGGTGGATGGGGGTAGATAAGAGCTCAGTGTTTTGTAAGGCGGCTATGTTGGTGGGGGGGTCTTTCGGTACTGGCAAACGTGACAGGGCGTCTGCATTGGTGTGAAATTTACCTGGACGATACTGTATTGTAAAATCGTAGTCCTCTAGTGTCTCCCTCCAGCGTACCAAGATGGCTGAGTTGGTTTTGCACTTACGCATCCATTGCAAAGATTGATGGTCGGTTATTATATCGAGTTTTGCGCCCAACACAAATGACCTGAAGTGGTTGAGTGCCCAAATGATCCCTAGGCACTCTCTCTTGGTGGCTGCATAATTCTGTTGGGCTTGGTTGAGTGTGGAGCTGGCATACGCTATCACATGTTCCTCTCCGTCTCTTACTTGAGCTAAAACTGCACCAATGGCGTACAGAGATACGTCGGTATAAAGACGGAAAGGTTTATGGTAATCAGGGAAAGCGAAAATAGGGGCTTGGATTAGCTTTTGTTTCAAAGTGTTAAAAGCGAGGTCTCTTTCGGGTGTCCAGGTGAATGTGGTGTCCTTGTGGGTGAGTTGGTGGAGGGGTCTGGCTATTGCGGCAAAGTGTGGGACGAAACGTCTGTAGTATGTGGCTAAACCTAGAAAAGAACGTACTCCTTTAACGGTAGTGGATGGGGGTTGGTTTTGTATGGCTTGAAGTTTCTTTGGGTCTGGTGCAATACCATGTTCAGATATTACGTGGCCGAGGAAATCTACCTTATTTCGTGCAATCTCGCACTTTGAGGGTTTCAATTTCAACCCGGCGGCTCGGATTCTTTGAAGAACTTGTTTCAACCTGAGGAGGTGTTCTTCCCAGGTTTGTGAGTACACAATAATATCGTCTAGATACGCTAGGCAGGTTTCCCAGGTCAGGTCATGTAATACCGCTTCCATCAAACGGGAGACAGGGGCGGGTCCGTTACAGAGGCCAAAAGGTAGGACGTTAAATTCGTAGTGGTGGCCACCACTAGTGGAAAATGCTGTTTTTTCTTGGTCCTCTGCCTTGATAGGCACTTGCCAAGACCCTGCTTGCAAGTCGAGGGTAGTGAACCATCTGGATCCGTATAGGGAGTCAAGGGAATCGTCTATCCTGGGTAATGGCGTAGCGTCCTTAATGGTTACGTCATTCAATCTCCTGTAATCGACGCAAAAACGGGTTGACCCATCTTTCTTTTTTACTAGGACAACAGGGGAAGACCAGGGGCTGATGGACGGGGTAGCAATTCCGGCCTCTAACATATCTTGGACTTGGCGTTCCTCTTCCTGGCGTTGTATGGGATTTTTTCTACGGGATGGTTGTCTTATGGGGGGGCCTGTGGTGTTAATGATGTGTTGTTCCACATCGGTCTGTCCGATTTCAGTGGGTTGTTGGGCAAACACGTCACTGAACTCTAGCAATAGTTCGTACATGCTGTGTTTTTGGTGGTCGGATAATGTGTCAGGGAGAGGGGGCAATTTGAGGCTGGTAGGGGTGTCATTGGAATCTATGGGGAGGTCATCAAAAGTTTCGAGGTCTCCTATGATGAGGCCTTTTGGTAATGTCAGGGATTCTTCAGAGATATTTGCCACTAGAATGTGGTTGATGCGAGCGGAAATGATGGCGGGTTGTAAGAGGCAACGTTTGGGGTTGGTGGACGTGGTAGTGGGGGAAAATATCATGTGAGTTTGGGGTATGGGTCGAAGGTTATCGAATTTTGGATGGAGGGGGGGAATTTGACATTTATCTTGAACTACAGCTGGGCTAATGATGGTGGGGGATCGACTGGTGAGCAGGTGCTCAGTACGCATAAGGGGGGGGGGGGGGGAATCGCTTTGGTGTGGGTCACGCGTGAGGGGGGGATTAACGGCGCGTGTGGGAGGATCAGCGTGGTGAGGTGTGAGTGATTTAGAAAACGGAATTTGTTGGTGGGACTGCGGAGGGTTGGTGGAGAAAGAGTTAGGTATAGAACATGGGTTATTGGTGGAGGACTGATGTACTGATTTGTGGTTGTTAACCTCTTAAGTGCGCATGGGGGTAATTAGCCTGTGCGCATGTATTTGAGCTGTTTCCATCACTAAAATAATCATTTTACCATAAATAGCATTAATACTTATCCATATGCGCCTATTATAGGTTGATTATAAAGGTATTAACCTGTTACAACAATAAAACAAGTGAAAACAGCGTTTGGATGGTCAAAATCGGCGCTACAGGCCGCGAGTTGCATAATGTATGGGTGAGGCAACCTGTTTTCCCGCCAATTTCCCCCAAGGCCACTGAGACACTGTCGATCGATACTCTCTCTCTCTCTCTTGCACTCGCTTGCTAACAGTGATGACAATGCCCTGTTTGCAACTCGCTAATGTTAGCACGGAAATATACCTCAGAATAAGGGAATAACAGGGAAAATAGGTGATAACTGAAGGAGGTGAGAAAGTGGGGAAGGAGGGGAGGTAGAGGACTGATATTTTGCATGGCCCAAGGGCAAAACAAAAAATACAAAAATATATTTTGTTTTTATTTTTATTTTTTTCGATGTTTAACCCTTGTCTAGCGGGTGGTCTGTGGCCGTTTTGGGCCTTTTCAGGCCATTCTGACTGCTATATCAACCATCAGCATGAAAGGAACTGTATTGTGCCGAAAACTAGGCGGAAATCGCTACACAATGACACCACATACAGCTACGTAGCACTCGTGGAGCCCTGACAGTGTTACCTCAAAGATGGAAGTTTAGCGGATTTTGCTACATTGTTCACTTTTCGCGAACTATTGGTCACACTGTCATCCTCCCGTGCGGTGGGGGAACTGGAGTTAGTGTGGGCCGGGAGGCCACAGATGTCGGACGTATGGTTCATTACTGTTCCACCCATTTTCACTCGATTTTCACCCATTTTTCACCCGTTTTTTGCCAGTTTCTTTAATTCGACATAAGTCGCGCGCCGCTAGACAAGGGTTAAATTTTTTGTTTTTTTCTCTGACTCTTAAGAGTCTTCCCGCAGTCCGCCGGGGGAACTCTTAAGAGTCTTCCCGCAGTTCCCGGGTTAAAAGGACGAATTTGGGGAGTTTTGTCGGTGACAGAGATGGTTTGTTTAGAGTTTATATGGGATTGGTGGGTTTGTCTGTCATGAGAGGGCGAGTCAAGTGTGGGGTTTTGAAGTTTTCTAGGGGTGTGAATTGTGTGGGGGTGGAAGGGAGCTACTGACGGAAAACTGTCACAAGGGAAATTTTGTTGGTTGTGGAATAGCTGAGCATTTCTGGGGGCATGGGGAAAACATTGTTGGGTACATAGGTCGCCACGCGTGAGGGGGGGATTAACGGCGCGTGTGGGAGGATCAGAGTGGTGAGGGGTGAGCGATTTAGAAAACGGAATTTGTTGGTGGGACTGCGGAGGGTTGGTGGGGGAAGAGTTAGGTATAGAACATGGGTTATTGGTGGAGGACTGATGTACTGATTTGTGGTTGTTAACAGGACGAATTTGGGGAGTTTTGTCGGTGGCAGTCACGGTTTGTTTAGAGGTTATATGGGATTGGTGGGTTTGTCTGTCATGAGAGGGCGAGTCAAGTGTGGGGTTTTGAAGTTTTCTAGGGGTATGAATTGTGTGGAGGTGGAAGGGAGCTACTGACGGAAAACTGTCACAAGGGAAATTTTGTTGGTTGTGGAATATCTGAGCATTTCTGGGGGCATGGGGAAACATTGTTGGGTACATAGGTCGGCATTTTCCCTGGAAACATGTGTACATAAATATTTGGTAGAATGGTTTTTACATACATCAGAGTCTGCCCTGGAAACATGCGAGGATTGATCCTGGACAGAGTTAGGAGAAATGGGGGGGTTACCGAGAGGGAGTTGCTTGGACTTGTCTTCTTTCGTTTGTTGAGACATTTTTTCAACGAAATGAGTGATATTTTGAGAGAACTCGGGTCAAGGGGAGGGGTTAGGAGTTACCTTAGTGCTAGCTGCAACTTGGTAATCCTGACTCAGAGTTTGTTGAGGGTGGAGGTGTTTTTTCTTTTTGTGAATAGGTTTCTGCGTGATTGGTTTGTCAGAGGCTTTGGGTTGGATTTTGTTTTTGAATGAGATCAGCCTCTGGCCGCAGTCAACCTGGGCCTGGAGTTTTTGAAGGAGGTCAAGTCCAAGGAAACCATAGTAATGTTTACAGTGGGAGTAAAATACTGTGAACGGGTGATAACAACGAGCATGGTTGGCAGGAGTAGTTACTGACAGGGGCAAAGTGTCTCCTAGGAGATTTAAGTAGGTATCAGCAGCTGAGATTAGTTCTGATTTGGTAGGTAACAAGGGGCCAAATAGTCGGTGGTGTTTATTATAATAAGACTTGAACAAACATGACTTGGCAGCTCCCGTGTCGATTAACAAGTGGACAGGAATGTCCTTGATTTTGGCCATGTAGTAAATGGGGGCAGTGCGATCAGTTATGGCGTCCCCCGCCGAGGCCATCGTGGGCGGGGGGTACTTTAAAAATCCTGGGAGTCGGTATCTACCTCCTCTAGGGTTTCCTCGGTATCGTCTGAGGTCATGATAGGGGCTATTTCTCCGGTGTGCATTTCCTCCATTTCTTCCTCTTGTCCCCACTCCTCTTCATTTACAGAAATGCGAGGAGTAAAGGGGCGAGGTTTGGCAGAGTCACAAATTTGATGGAGGGCACACTGAGCACTACAGGCAGGGAAATCATAGGGGTTGATAATTACTAATGTAGGGTTTTTACTTTGGTAGGTGTTGTAGGTTCTGTTCCGGTTGAAGATTCTGCGTGGCTGGGTAGGTTGGAACCGGGGCCTACTGGGTTGGGGCTTGCCGGAAGGGTAGGTGGGTCTGTTGTGGAAGGATGAGGAGGGGTAGGCATTCTTGGAGTTGAAGGTTTGAGCCTTGGGGTTTTGGTGGTCGAGGTGCTGCGGGTGCGTGGGAAACTTCTTTATTACAGCGATTTGGATGGGTGTTTCTGTGCGCACGGCCAAAATACGTCGGATCGTAATGAGATCTTTTGGATATCCGACGAAATCGTGCACACGGAAATGATCTTTTACTGCTGAGGGCAATATTGATACAAGGTTGACCAGAATCTGCTGCTCTTGCTGGATTCTGTTCAATGTGGGGAAAGACACTTTTATATGTTGGGCGATCTTATTCACTGTGGCATCTAGATCGCCTTCGAATTTAGTGTCTTGGATACGGGTGTGGGCCACGAAAACGCCCAACGAAGGCTTAATGGCTTCTATCACTATTGGGCGAAATTCGTCCCATGTGAGAGCAGGGTGCACTTGGAAGGCAACCAGGGAAACGGCTTTTCCCAGGTGCGTTAATGTCACGGCTATCTTTTCTGCGTCCGTGGTATAAACTAGGTCAAGTACGGGTTTCACTATGTCCATGAACGTTTCGATCTCGTAAGTTTCCCCATCATAATGTGGGATGGGGATGTGAGAACGGTGCGCCATGATGTTATCGTGTTCTGGCTGTTCCAAACTTGCAATGCAATGCAACCTTTTATCCGAATCAAGAACCACCGCTGCCGCCAATGTTATGCCCTGTTTTTCTACAGGATTAACTTGGGTAATGTGAGTTCTAACTGAGTGGGTATAGAAGGCTGCATGCACAAAACAAGGTATGAGGAATAGAGAACACAAAATAAACACACGGTAACAAGACACACGATCACTTTTATTGAGGGACACACTTCTGTATGTTGTTTGATGATGATTAATCTGACACATAAGAAGATATGAATATTCGTACAAGACAATTGATAGAATTTAACAAACTAGCATTAAGTGGATCTGGATGGACCCTAGTCTCCCTCTTCCAACGTTCAGGTATTAATCTTCTGATCACTGGCTTTATTCACAAGTTTATATATTGGAGACCATAAATATTACTTCTAGATTCCTATTCAATGTTATATTGATCACTAGTAGCTCTGGTGCACAAGGAGTAATTCATAGACTAGATTAGACACGCGTATTTTAGAGCACGGGAATTCTAGTAACCTCAGGGGGGTACTGATCTAAGTTTTATATTCTTGTATCAGAAACACATAGAACGCAAATCAGTGGGCGAACATCAGATATCACTAGGGTTTCACAGTTATGTATTAGTATCTGGATATATGAGTAATTACGAGAGTTAATATCGCCTGTTAATTAATAAACACTGATACGCTTAGCACTTCCTAATGGAATGGTCATATATGAATTATACTGGGACAAAGATATAGCCACTTCGTAGAAATATTAATAAGTGAGTCTCTACATAGCACTGTAACACTGTAGTGCTAATAGAGTGAATCTTGGGTCGTATTTGATTGGTCTGGTCCTGGTTATCTTGAGTCCGTGAGGTTGGGGGCTAGCGACTGGTTCCGCGGCCGTCCAGATGGTCCATATGTAGAAGTTCTCAAGACGGATCTCTTGGCGATCGTTGGTGGCTACACTCTTATATCCCCACTGGTTTATGTGAAGGTTATAAGGTGCACATAGATTTCTTTTACGTGGACAGATTCTTCTATCTCAATCTGCCACAGAGTCTGCCGGCTCTGGAACTCAATTCTCATGAACAAAACAAGGGCAGAGCTAGAGGTCAACTTAAGGGACCAGCCACTGGTTGGTGTCTCTCTTTCAACTGATTTTACTGGGGGCTGGAGCTTGATTTATAGGTGTGGTTTTGGACCCTGTCGGCCATAGGGATCTCGAGTTTTGATGGACTTATTTGAGCTCTCAATTGATACGGGAACTAGGTCAGGGGGTGATTACTGTTGTGGCACATGGCTGTATGGAGCCTTCATACTGTAATATAACTGAGCCTTAGTAAAAGGAATTATTTTGGCTATACTGGAAGTATTTAGGGGAGAAAGACCGGATCTACTTTGCGAGGAGGTTTGGGACAGCTGTGCTAGGAGTGTCTCTCTTAAATTGCTCAGTCTTCATTCTAGGGTATAGCTGAGGTGCTAATTTGGTTATCGGAGTATGCAAGGAAGGTTAATGGTTTATTGTGGGTTAATATAGGTTAGTAAGGGTGTTAGTCATACATGGTTAGTTCATTGATAGGAAGAATTCCTGTGCTACCTGGCAATGACCCGGAAGTCAAAACAGGGGTCAGGTATACCTCCGCAGGGGTAGGGGTCTCCCTCCTCGGGTGGGTGAAAGGGGTAGGTACGCGTCCCTTCTCTGTGATGGTCGTCGGGGCGGCTGTGGCTGGGGGCTTGCCATATCACAAGGGTTTGTAATAACCCTCTGTTTATGAGACAGATGTGGGTGTTCGTAATACCAAAACCGAAGGTGCCTTGATCAGCTGGTTTACTTGGTTAGGTTGTTAATTGCATGGGTGGTTGGATGTGGTGGAGACTGGGTTGCTAACTCTGCCACATTGATCTGGAAGTATGGCAATAGAAGTTAGTTACTGGTGAGGCGGTTAGCCTCGCACGGACGATCATTTGGTACAGGGTTGTGAATCGGTTGTGAGGGAATAGATGGCATGCAAAGGGTTAGTAAAGTTCTAATGGTGTTCCTTCCTACTGGGGGAAGGTAGGCTGGATAGGAGTATATATACAAAAGGTTTGAGAATGTTAGTAATGGAAAAGTTAAGGATATTCAGGGGGTATGCTGGAGAGGCTAGGTCGGAAGGGAGTTGAGGAGCGTGGGGGGTTAACGAGAGGGAGAGGGTTAAGGGGGATTACGTGGAAGTTTGACCCTAAGGTCTCTGGGCGTAGGGGTGGCATTAGGCTACAGTTGGTATCGTAGCCTGGGGGTTAATGACAGGGAAGGTACGTTAGCCAAACGCTACCGGGGGATGAGCAATAAGTGGTGGTATATGAGTTTGGAAATGATAGAATCATGTGGACTGTGGGCTGTGGGGAAGAGGAGGTTAACTGTAGGTGTGTGCTTGACTGTGGATAAAAGTAGAGAAAAACATGGTGTATTATTACTCGTCAATACGATGGTTATGGACACTGTTACTCTGACACTATTTCTTGCTGATTCTAGTTGTTCCTGGGAACTGCGTTTTCTATGACATATATATCAAAGAAAGTGCCAGTTCGTAGGGGTAGCTTCGGTATTGTTTCGTGGTGGAAAGGCGTCGAGACAATGGTAAAAGAGGGTGGTGTATACAATCTCTGATTGGGGTAAGAATTAGAGTTACTGCGTGGTGGCTAACATCTGCAGTCATTTCTGTCTAGGTCTTACAGGAATAATGGTTATATATACACTGGTGTACCCGTGGGTATCATAGTTTCTTATCAATTATGACATGGGGTTTTAGAAGATTACTTCTCGGATGGAAGAACATACATAGATTTATGGGGGTGGTTGGTCTTCAGAAACTTAGTCTGGCAAGACAAGGTATTTTAGGGGGTTAACATATTACTTCTCGGATGGAAGAACATACATAGATTTATGGGGGCGGTTGGTCTTCAGAAACTTAGTCTGGCAAGACAGGGGGTTAACATATTACTTCTTGGATGGAAAAACATACATAGATTTAGGCCTGTCTGAACTGGTTGGCATTGGCTCAACCTAGGGACAGGGCATGGGTGTATTACATTAAGGTGTATTCATGTTCATCATCATGTAGGTAGAGGTGTAGGACACGAGGGGTAGTGTATACGCAAGGTGGGGGAAGGGTCAGTGGTTAGAAGTGGTAGGCAGGTGTGGTTTGGAGCTGCTTAGCACTGCGGGCTTCGGCCTGTCTTAACTGGTGGGCTTGGTCACCTGGTCCTTTCGTTCTGTGGGCCTTTCCTTCGGGTGTTTCTGTTCCCGTTTCCTGGTGGTGCTCGCTCGTGGCTTCCGTGGTGGGGTTCTCGTTCTGGGGCATTTTACATACATACATATTATGATATAAGGCTTCAGTAGGAAGATATCATGTACTGTAGCGGCGCCTACAAGGATGCAGTCCACATATTCACTTTAATTGTTCAAGCTCTTCGACTTAGGCTATTATTTTAATCATTATCAGTAGGGTAAAACTAAAATAATTGTAGACATTTTCCCTACGTTGTATTATCTATCGTTCTCCATCATTACTACTACCAATAAATAGCAGATCTTCCGATTGCTGACCATTCCTAATGATGTTTGAAATATATCTTCTGTCGTGATGATTGTTATCTAGATTGGAGGAAAGGCTATTCGTGACGTAAGCTATGTTTTATGGCTTACTGTAATAATAACACCACTGTCAGATTATACTAGTAACCGCAATAATGACATTACTTATGCAACAAGAACATCAACAACCAAATATATATACTACTACTACTAAATAGTAGTACTAAATGCCCCTCAACTTTCCCTTCATAATTGCTGAGGGGCACAGGGCCTTGGGTGGGGCTTTGGTTTCCCGGGCGTTTCCGCACCCTCCTCAGCTCCCTGCCTTGGAGTGGCTTCGGTCACCCAGGCTTTGTTAGTGGTAAGCAGGGAGGATTTTATGGGGGCGCTCGTTTATGGCCTTGGCCTTGCTCGAGACCTTGGGGCTGTTCGGCCAGACAGCCTGGGGAACAACAACAACAACAACAACAACTACTAAATATTAATAACAATAATAATAATTAAAGTTGCAAGCAACGTTGTCCGAGGTTCAAGGGGTTTTGCACGCAGAGTACCGTGTTGGATACAAGGGCTATGTCACAGGTACCAAGACAACATGGCCCCTTAGCGATTCGGCCCTAGTCAAAGCGGCCCGGTAGTCAAGCTGGCCCCTTAGTCACCATCATCACAAACTTCTAGTACTGTCACTATCGTCACTGTATACCATCATCACTACTGTCTTCATTATCACAACTATCACCATCATCACTAATATTATCACCATCTTACAATCATCATTACTGCTGTCACCATCATCAATATTACTAAAACCATCACCACTATTATTAGTACTGTGACCATTATCACTACTACTGTCACCATCGTCACTACCATCATCATCCCTACTGTCATCATCATCACTACAACTATAACCATCATCACTAATATTACCACCACCATCATTACTATCACCATCATCCCTGCTATTATTACCATCACACTGCTACCGTCAACTAAACTAAACTAAACTGGTGATGGGCTGGTCTATCAGAGTGAGAACTGAGTGATCTCTGCCATACCCATAGCTTACTCTGACTGTTCCTTTTACTTATATATTTTCTAGATCTCAAGTGACGGCGTCTCTTCCGTCTAATCTACCTTCCAATCTACCAAGATTGGAAGCCAAAGCGTCACATTTTTCCTTTGCCCCTTAACTTTCTCTTCATAATTGCTGAGGGGCACAGGGCCCTGGGTGGGGCTTTGGTTTCCCGGGCATTTCCGCACCCTCCTCAGCTCCCTGCCATGGAGTGGCTTCGGTCACCCAGGCTTTATTGTGGTCGGCAGGGAGGGTTCTGTGGGGGTGCTCGGCTATGGCCTTGGCCCTGCTCGGGGCCTTGGGGCTGTTCGGCCAGGCAGCTTGGGGAACAACAACAACAACTAAACTAAACTAACCTAACCCAACCTAACCTGTCACCACTCGGCACTCTCTGAGGGCCACGGAAGCAAAAATCATTCCATGGGTAATCAAAGAAGTACTGCCGAAGAGCCTCCCAGTCGGCAGCGTCAAAATGCCACACACGCCACCGGCAGGGGGGGTCAGAAGGCCATACTGGAGAGACAGGACAGATAACAGAGATAAGGTTATGATCATTGGATCGGAGAAGTCCAACTGAGGGAGAAGAGTTGCAGTGTAAACAGAAGGATTAGAGGTTAGAAATGTTGGGCCGATCTCCAGGGCGGTCCGGGATACTGGTGGGGTGCTGAACTAACTGTTCTAGGTCATTTAGGATAGAAAAAATGTAGGCATGTTCACCAGGTTGGTCAGTGAAATGAGAGGAGAGCCATTGTTGGTGGTGAACATTGAAATCTCCTAAGATGGAAATTTCAAAGAAGGGAGAGATGGATAGAATTTGTTCCACTTAAGAAGTAAGATAGTCAAAGAATTTTGGATAGTCAGTAAAATGCCCCAGAACGAGAAGCCCACCCCAGAAGCCACGAGCGAACACCACACAGAAACACCCGAAAGAAAGGCCCACAGAACGAAAGGACCAGGTGACCGAGCCAACCAGTTCAGACAGGCCGAGGCCCGCAGGGCTAAGCAGCTCCAAACCACACCTGCCTACCCCTTCTAAACACTGACCTTTCCCACACCTCGCATATACACTACCCCTCGTGTCCTACACCTCTACCTACATGATGACGAACATAAATACACCTTAAAGTTAATACACCCATGCCCTGTCCCTAAATTAGGATGTTAATATCAACATACCCTAAAAATACCTTGTCTTGCCAGACTAAGTTTCTGAAGACCAATCGCCCCATAAATCTATGTATGTTCCTCCCAGGTTAAAACACCCATGCCTGTCCCTAGACCTCGTATATCATTTTTCCATGACGAGTATAGATATATGTAACCCCGTGCTCAGTCGCCCCCTTGCATTGTTCCTCTAGTAACTAAGTGTATATATAATATTAACCGGAGTATGCCACCAGTATTGATACGACATAGCGGCACTGTCCTTGTGTCCTATTGTGCCACGTGCAGACCAACCAGGTTTCATCACCTTATTAGGACGACGGCTATAATGTCGTCATTCATGCATGTATTCAATCCTTAGGTTAGATATCTTTATCCGCCATTGTGTTCATCTCTTCCATTTACTTTTCCACAATTGTTATACGTCTTCCAATCACCTCCTTCGTATCCACAGTCCACACTACTCTATTTTGCTTCGTGTCCTACACCTCTTACCCGCCAGACTCTACCTACATGCTGATGAACATGAATACACATTCATTTAATACACCCATGCCCTGTCCCTAGGTTGAGCCAATGTCAACCAGTTCAGACAGCCATAAATCTATATATGTTCTTCCATCCGAGAAGTAATATGTTCACCCCCTTAAAATACCTTGTCTTGCCAGACTAAGTTTCTGAAGACCAACCGCCCCCATAAATCTATGTATGTTCTTCCATCCGAGAAGTAGTATGTTAAAACCCCATGTCCTAATTGATAAGAAACTATGATACCCACGGGTACACCAGTGTATATAGAACCATTGTTCCTGTAAGACCTAGCCAGCAATGACTGAAGATGTTAGCCACCATGCAGTAACTTTAATTCTTACCCCAACCAGAGATTGTATATACCACCCTCTGTTACCATTGTCTCGACGCATTTTCACCACGAAACAATACCGAAGTTAACCCTACGAACTGTCGTTTTCTTTGGTGTATATATCATAGAAAACGCAGTTCCCAGGAACAACTAGCTCAGCAAGAAATAGTGTCAGATTAACAGTATCCATAACCATCGTATTGACAAGTAATAATACACCATGTTTTTCCCTACTTTGATCCACAGTCAAGCACACCCCTACAGTTAACCTCCTCTTCCCCCCAGCCCCACAGTCCACATGATTCTATCCTTTCCAGACTCATATACCACCCCGTATTGTTCATCCCCCGGTAGCATTTGGCTAACATACTTTTCCTGTCATTAACCCCCAAACTCCAATATCAACTGAAGTCTAATGCCACCCCTACACCCGGAGACCTTAGGGTCAAACTTCCACGTAGCCCCCTGAACCCTCTCCCTCTCATTAACCCCCCCACGCTCCTCGACTCCTTTCCGACCTAGCCTCTCCACCATACCTCCTGAATATCCTTGATTTTTCCGTTGCTAACATTCTCCAACCTTTTATATATATACTCCTATCCAGCCTACCTTCCCTTAGTAGGACGGAACAACATTAGAACTTTACTAACCCTTTGCATGCCATCTATTCCCTCACAACCCTGTACCAAATGATCGTCAGTGCGAGGATAGCCGCCTCGCCAGTGACTAACTTCTATTGCCATACTTCCAGATAAATGTGGCAGAGTTAGCAACCCAGTCTCCACCACATCCAGCAAACCATGCAATTAACAACCCAACCGATTAAACCAACTAGTCAAGGCACCTTCGGTTTTGGTATTACGAACACCCACATCTGTCTCATAAACAGAGGGTTATTACAAACACTTGTGATATGGCAAGCCCCTAGCCACAGCCACCGGACGACCATCACAGAGAGAGGGCGCGCACCTCCCATTTTTTACCCACCCGAGGAGGTAGACCCCCACCCCTGCAGAGGTATACCTGACCCCTGTTTTGACTTCCGGGTCATTGCCAGGTAGCACAGGAATTCTTCCTATCAATGAACTAACCATGCATGACTAACCCCTTTACTAACCTCTATTAACCCACAATAACCCATTCACCTTTCTTGCATACTCGGATAATCAAATTAGCACCTCAGCTATACCATAGAATGAAGACTGAGCAATATAAGAGAGACGCTCCTATCACAGCTGTCCCAGTCCTCCTCGCAAAGTAGATCCAGTCTCCCTCCCCTCAATACTTCCAGTATAGCCAAAATAGTACCTCTTACTAAGGCTCAGTTATATCACATTATGAAGGCTCCCTATAGCCATGTGCCACAAGAGTAATCACCACCTTACCTAGTCCCCGTATCTATTGAGAGCTCAAATAATTCCATAAGACTCGAGATCCCTATGGCCTACAGGGTCCAAAACCGAGCCTATAAACCCAGCTCCAGCCCCCAGTAAAATCAGTTGAAAGATAGACACTAACCAGTGGCTGGCCCCCTTAAGTTGACCTCTAGCTCTGCCCTTGTGTTGTTCCTGAGATTTGAGTTCCAGAGCCGGCAGACTCCATGGCAGATTTGAGATAGAAGCATCTGTCCACGTACAAGAAATCTACGTGCACCTTATAACCTTTACACACCAGTGGGTATATAAGCGTGTAGCCAGCAACGATCGCCAAGAGATCAGTCTTGAGAACTTCCTACATATGGACCCCCTGGACGGCCGCGGAGCCAGTCGTTAGCCCCCAACATCACGGACGCAAGATAACCAGGACCAGACCAACCAAATACTACCCAAGATTCACTTTATTAGTACTACCGTGTTACAGTACTAATTAGAGACTCACTTATTAATCTTTCTATGAAGTGGCTATATCTTTGCCCCAGTATAATTCATATATAACCATTCTATTGGGAAGTGCTAAGCGTATCAGTGTTCATTAATTAACAGGCGACATTAACTCTCATAATTACCCCTATTCAGATATTATTACATAGAAGTAAAACCCTAGTGATATCTAACGTTCGCCCACTGATTTGTGTTCTACGCATTTCTGCTATAAGAATATAAAACTTAGATCAGTACCCCCCTGAGGTTAGTAGAATTCCCGTCCTCTAAAAATACGCGTGTCTAATTCTAGTCTGTGAACTTCTACTTGCGCACCAGAACTGCCAGTAATAAATCTAATTAGTGAAATTGAATCTATAAGTAACATTGATGTCTTCCAGTATATAAACTTGCGAACCAAGCCAGTGATCAGAAGAGTATACCTGAACGTTGGAAATGGGAGACTAGGCTCCATCCAGATCCACTAATGCTAGTTGTTCATTTCTATCATTTGTCTTGTACGAGTATTCATACCTTCTTATGCTTCCTATTAACCATCTTCAATAAACGTGATCGTGTGTCTTGTTACCGTGTGTTTATTTTGTGTTCTCTATTCCTCATACCTTGTATTGTGCATGCAGCCTTATATACCCAGTCAGTTAGAACTCACATTACCCAAGTTAAACCTGTAGAAAATCAGGGCATAACATTGGCGGCAGCGGTGGTTCTTGATTCGGATGAAAGGTTGCATTACATTGCAAGTTTGGAACAGCCAGAACACGATAACATCATGGCGCACCGTTCTCACATTCCCATCCCACATTATGATGGAGAAACTTACGAGATCGAAACGTTCATGGACATAGTGAAACCCGTACTTGACCTAGTTTATACCACGGACGCAGAAAAGATAGCCGTGACATTAACGCACCTGGGAAAAGCCGTTTCCCTGGTTGCCTACCAAGTGCACCCTGCTCTCACATGGGACGAATTTCGCCCAATAGTGATAGAAGCCATTAAGCCTTAGTTGGACGTTTTCGTGGCCCACACCCGTATCCAAGACACTAAATTCGAAGGCGATCTAGATACCACAGTGAATAAGATCGCCCAACATATAAAAGTTTCTTTCCCCACATTGACCAGAATCCAACAAGAGCAGCAGATTCTGGTCAACCTTGTATCAATATTGCCCTCAGCAGTAAAAGATAATTTCCGTGTGCACGATTTCGTCGGATATCAAAAGGGTCTCATCACGATCCGACGTATTTTGGCCGTGCGCACAGAAGCACCCACCCAAATCGCTGTAATAAAGAGGTTTCCCACGCACCCGCAGCACCCCGACCACCAAAACTCCAAGAATGCCTACCCATCCTCATCCTTCCACAACAGACCCACCTACCCTTCCGGCAAGCCCCAACCCAGTAGGCCCCGGTTCCAACCTACCCAGCCACGCAGAATCTTCAACCGGAACAAAACCTACAACACCTACCAAAGTAAAAACCCTACATTAGTAATTATCAACCCCTATGATTTCCCTGCCTGTAGTGCTCAGTGTGCCCTCCATCAAATTCGTGACTCTGCCAAACCTCGCCCCTTTACTCCTCGCATTTCTGTAAATGAAGAGGAGTTGGGACAAGAGGAAGAAATGGAGGAAATGCACACCGGAGAAATAGCCCCTATCATGACCTCAGATGATACCGAGGAAACCCTGGAGGAGGTAGATACCGACTCCCAGGATTTTTAAAGTACCCCCCGCCCAAGATGGCCTCGGCGGGGGACGCCATAACTGACCGCACTGCCCCCATTTATTACATGGCCAAAATCAAGGACATTCCTGTCCGCTTGTTAATCGCACGGGAGCTGCCAAGTCATGTTTGGTCAAGTCTTATTATGATTAACACCACCGACTATTTGGCCCCTTGTTAACCACCAAAGCAGAACTAATCTCAGCTGCTGATACCTACTTAAATCTCCTAGGAGACACTTTGCCCCTGTCAGTAACTACTCCTGCCCCCCATGCTCGTTGTTATCACACGTTCACAGTATTTTCCTCCCACTGTAAACATTACGATGGTTTCCTTGGACTTGACCTCCTTCAAAAACTCCAGGCCCAGGTTGACTGTGGCCAGAGGCTGATCTCATTCAAAACAAAAATCCAACCCAAAGCCTCTGACAAACCAATCACGCAGAAACCTATTCACAAAAAGAAAAAACACCTTCCCCCTCAACAAACTCTGAGTCAGGGTTACCAAGTTGCAGCTAGCACTAAGGTAACTTCTAACCCCTCCCCTTGCCCCGAGTTCTCTCAAAATATCACTCAATTCGTTGAAAAAATGTATCGTATAAATACGATAGAATATGACTCTTTTGTGATCTCGTATGTCTCTGTGACGTCACGATCGCTCCTACAGCACGACGTAGGACGAGTAGATCGTATATTATAAGATTGTAAATAAGTTAAGTTATAAAAGGCCTAATATGCTATTAAGCAATATTGCCATGGTCTTATGTAGGATATATGAATTTATCGTATATATTAATATAATTTATCGTATAGAGCAACCTAGATGCGGTACGATAATTTGGGCTCCTGGCGGTTTGCCAAGGCAGCAAGGTGTGCTTTTGAGGAACGCCAGAGCCTTCATGAACACCAACCAGTTAACATCTAAATTTCCGCCCTCAGTGGATCGTGCTTTTGTGCCTCTAATCACAATACACATACAGCAATACACTCAGCTACACCATCACGACGCTCTCATCGACACCATGACTAACTGATAGATAAGCATAATAATCATGTCCATTCCCATGTAATCATTTATTCTTTCTTTAACTTGACTCGAGTCTTGGGACCGAAGTCTCGTTCCCCATTGTCCACCGCCATATTGGGTAAAACGTTCTCCCTTGCCTCATTGCCACGTGGAACTATTGGTGAGTTAATTCCTGGCTAATATTAACCCTTATAACCTTACCCTATATATACATTTATTATGTGAGACCTTTGGATATAAATTAGCTTGTTTCAGATTGAATTCAATTTAGATATAGAGTAGTTTTCATTTAGATTGATTTGATTTGATTCATTATAGCTTAGTAATATTTAACTTCCATTGATAGTTTACCACATTGGTGCCCAGACCCGGGAATTAGCTACCAGTAAGGGATTTTAAGGCAATGAACAAGGGGACATATAACAGGATGCAGGAACAACTCTATGATAAACTGGCAAGGCTAGCCAAGCGATGGTTAGAGCCGGAATGCAGGGTCACATCGTTGCACCTGCCCAAGTTCTGCATCCCACCCATCATCTTTCCCCAATAATTTTCTTTTCCGTTTCAGACTTCCTGTGACATATGACCTGATCTAACATTTTTTCTTGTTCAATATGATCCATTAGTAGGTATTGCTATTTAGTGTACTATTTTTTCTCCATAACATAGAAGTCCGCCGGTTGGCGTCTCTTAACTAGACTATTAATTTGCCGTTGTCTTTGTAACGTAACTTTTAGATACATAGCCTATAGGCTCACATGCAAAATGAATAAAAACGATGAAGAGACACCGTCTAGTGGGGTGCTGATCAAAGCCCCTAAAAATCAAAGGGCGGGACTTCGGGGAGTATTAAATAGGCTAATTGTGGACGTCAACACTTTCATCACTACTGCCGAACTAGAGGAATTGGAGGCTAGATTAGAAAACGTTCAAGCTACCCACGGTCGTATTACGGCTCTGAGTGAGGTGATTGTGGCTGACATGATAGAGGAGGAAGAGATAGTTACAGAGTGTGATAATCGCGCCCTCTATGACGAACCTGTCTTTAGAGCGAAGTACCTATTACAGCGTGCTGTCGCGAGTAAGAAGGGAGGCGATAATGAGGCCCATAGAAGGGCTGACCCAAAATATACTGTGCACCTCCCAAAGCTCAATCTTCCTACATTTGGGGGCAAGTTAACTGAGTGGTTAGCTTTTTGGGACGTATTTCGATCTACGGTTCATGAATCCTCTTTGGATGATGTCCGCAAGTTTCACTATCTGAAGGGACAAATGGAAGGAGAGGCCTTACATTTAATAGAGGGTTTTGCAGTAGTGGGTGGTAGTTATCTTGAAGCGGTACACTTATTAGAGTCCACATACGGGGATAGAGAGCAGTTGAAGATGGCCCATGTCGTTGCCTTGTTGGGGCTCGCAGAACCACAGTATAATGTTGAGGAGTTGACAAACTTCAGGGCAAATATGGAGTGCCATACTCGATCGCTAGACACCCTAGGGCTTACCACGCAGGAAATGATAGTCATTATCTTGCGTCAGAAGCTTCCTATGGCAATACTTGATAAGGTAAGATCATTTGAGCTGGGGGTGTTCAAAACTCAGTTCAGCAAGGAGATCAATAATCTACAGTTGAACAAAGGGAGAATGTATGTGTCGGGAGGGAGTGAGAATGTGGAGAAGAGGGGAACAATAAGCATGACAGTGGGGACTAAAGAAGAGAAAGAGGGTGCGTATAAGAAACCTGCTCAGATTCTATGTAAGCTATGTAACAACAAACATAAATGGAGTTTCTGCATAAAATACCCAACAAATGAGACAAAACTAGCACAGGCGAAAAGATTGAAGCTATGTGTGGGTTGTCTAAGTGGGGAACATGGTAAGCAGGGACAATGTACTGCTACATACTTAAGGCCCTGTCGCCACTGCAAAGGACATCACTTTGATAAGTTGTGTCCTACAGCAGATAAAGTCAAAGACGTCAAAAAAGAGGGTACTACAACTGTGGCACTAGGTAGCACGCAAGACACCACTATATTGCCCACAATACAGATTCCCATGGAAGGTAATGACAGTAACAAAGTTTGTCGGGTACTTCTAGATCAAGGGTCTCAACGTTCCTTTATAAAGAGGTCCGTACTAGTGGGACTGAAGCACCGAATCGTAGGGGCTGAGACTCTTCGATTACAGGGCTTCACAGGGGTTACTGATAATCAAGACTACGAGATAGCGGAGATTTCATATTTCTACCGTAAAAACCGGTACTTTATGACTTGTATCGTAGTAGACACCCTACCAGAATATGTATCTGTAGGTGTGAAGAAGGTGGAACACGCATTACGTAGCAAAGGGGTTAACTTGTCAGATCCCATGGGAAATCAGAGTGAGGTGCATGTTCTACTTGGTGTGGATCATTATTATGAAGTAGTATACCCTAGATTTAAAAAGATGTGTGGTGTAATTTTAATCCCCACTAAATTTGGATATTGCATGAGCGGAAAGGTGCATACTACACAGTCAAAGGTCCTGGTCGACACGGTCTCGATATATAGAGTCAATGTAACCGCGGCAGAGGAGTTGGGAAGGGAGGATTCCCAACCTAGTGACCCTAAGATGGCTACCGAGTTCGACCTGGAACGACTGTGGAGATTGGATCACATAGGCATTAATCCTATGGAGACTGATTATGACTCGGAAGTTGCGCTACAAAGGTTTGACGAGTCTGTGTGCTACTGTGCCTCAGACAAGCAATATAAAGTTAGTTTATCCTGGAAGAACGGTGAGATAGGCATCTCTTAACCAGGAAAAGTCCAGAAATTTGGGGATGATCTGGCAACCTAAACATGACATACTAACTTTTCAAACAAGGTGTTTTGCTCAGCAGACAGGAGCACACACCAAAAGAAGTCTGTTGAGCAAAGTTGCGCAATTTTTTTATCCTTTGGGTCTAGCATCACCCGTTACCATAAGAGCTAGGATTCTAATGCAGGAAGTTTGGAGACGTAAATTAGGATGGGATGACAGTTTGCCCGAGGACCTGAATGACCAAGGGACATTGTTGTTGAATGAATATGCCATCCTATGTACTAAACCTATACCTCGTAAAGTGGCGGCGTTCGGTGACGTTACGTTACACACGTTTTGCGATGCTAGCGCCACGGCATACGGGGTAGCCATATATGTTGTTACTTCATTTGGGGCACATTTAGTTACAGCCCGGGCCAAGGTAGCCCCGGTTAAAAAGGTAACTATCCCTAAAATGGAATTGACTGCCATGCTGCTATAAGCACGTCTGGTGCAACATGTACGCGCAGCATACGAGAGCGAATTAAATATTGAAATCGTTCACGTTTGGTGCGATAGTCAGGTCGCACTCAACTGGATACATAGCAAGAAGTCTCTGCCAGTTTATGTGCGGAATAGGGTAGATGAGATTAGGGCCCTATTGCCAGACGTTGCTTATCATAATTTAAATACAAAAGAAAACCCTAGTGATCTCATAACTTGGGGTATAACGGCTAGCCAGTTAATGAAGTCCGAATTGTGGTGGCATGGTCCAAAGTGGCTGCTCCATGAAAGTGAATGGACGATATGGCATGCTGTTGGTGAGGGACTTCTGCCACTGGAAACAGTGGCAGTTACAGCCCAACCAAATGAGCCACCGGGTCCTATCATAAAGTGGGCAAGATTCGGTGACTATAATAAACTAGTCAGAGTTGTAGCTTGGGTGTTGCGATATGTATCCAATCTCAAGCTTAAAGTAACGGGCCAACTCTGCAACAGGGGTCACAACATTGATGCTCGTGAATTTAAAGCAGCTGAAGTAACTTTGATCAAATGGGTTCAAGTAGAAACCTTTTCCAATGAATTAGAATCCTTGAAAAGCTCGAATAAGACATTAATGCCTAATATAGTGCGTCAACTAAGGTTGCACCTAGACAATGGCCTCATCAGGTGTGAGGGTCGCCTGAAGTGGTCGGGTGTTCCAGACGGCACAAACCGCCCTATACTTATGCCAACAAGACATCACGTTACTTATCTATTGATCATACGTGCACATAGGGAAGTAAAACACTACGGGGTATGTCATATTATATCAAATTTACGTCTCACATGGTGGATACCCAGAGTTCGACAAGTAGCTCGACGCGTAGTAAGAAAGTGTGTAATATGCCAGAGACTAAAGGGTAAACCATATGCAACTGGACCAGCTCCACCTCTACCTGAATGCCGTGTAAAGCACGTAGAACCTTTCCAAGCGGTAGGATTAGATTACACAGGGGCATTGAAGACGAGGGAGCATGAGAAGGTTTATATATTATTGTTTACCTGTGCGACGTCTCGAGCGGTACACCTAGAACTATGTGATAATATGTCTAGCGAAGAATTTATGCTGGCGTTCAGACAGTTTTGTGCCCGTCGTTCATTCCCTCAACTCATTCTTAGCGAAAATGCTCCCACTTTATGTCCAAGCATCAAAATATCTAAAGGATATGAGTAGTGATCCTACTATCATCACTTTTTTGGGAGAGAAGAAGTGCGAATGGAGGTTCATTCCAGTTACGGCACCTTGGTTTGGTGGAATGTGGGAACGGTGTGTCGGCATAGTAAAGTCAGGACTCAGAGCGGTTGTAGGACGTGCTCTATTAAAGAAGAGTGAGTTGACGACAGTCCTCACAGAGATAGAGGCAGTCGTGAATGATCGCCCGCTTACATATGTGTACACCGACCTGCAAGAACCACTACCATTAACGCCAGCTTACTTGCTATATGGGAAATCATTGACTGCGTTTCCATCTGATTTCCAATCCATAGTAGAGTTAGAGGATCCCTCATTGTACTCTGAGGTAGCAGTGTCTAAGAGATACCAGTATATATCCAGGATAATAGAGGATTTTAGGAAACGGTGGATTAGTGAATATCTGCTAGCATTGAGGGAAAGGAGTGTTACTCCCTCTGGTCGACCAACGGCACCTAAAGTTGGTGAAGTTGTTTTAATTAAAGAAGATAGTCCTCGTTTATACTGGAAATTAGGCCGCGTATTGGAGGTATACAAGGGGGCAGACTCTGTAGAGCGGGTGGCGCTATTGAAGACAGCCACTGGAACTACTGTTCGTCCTATCGCACGTTTGTACGCTTTGGAGCTCTATTCCGCATTGCAATCTGATGCTCCACCTGTTATTGCTGGGTCCGAGGATTCTCAAAGGAACGACTCACCTCTTACTGATGGTGATAATTCTCGGACCGGGACGCGTCCCAGACGCGCTGCTGCTGGCGCCATCGACTTGTGGCGTCAGAAGATAGCCTCTGGGCAACTTTAGGTTTAAGGTGGGGTTCAGGTCTTTTTTTGTGGGGGGAGTGTATCGTATAAATATGATAGAATATGACTCTTTTGTGATCTCGTATGTCTCTGTGACATCACGATCGCTCCTACAGCACGACGTAGGACGAGTAGATCGTATATTATAAGATTGTAAATAAGTTAAGTTATAAAAGGCCTAATATGCTATTAATAACATAGTCGATAAATTATTCAGATCTATTATTTTTTGTTTATTTAACTCTCTCAAAACAGTTCGAGTCCCTACTAATCCCACCAATTATTTAGCCAACCTACCTATACATACCTACCCTACCAGATAATAATGATAATTCAAATTTATTTTTGGTGAATAGCAGAGTATTGGCTAAGGTTTTTAACAATTCCTCCCTTTGCCAAATGCTTTGTTTAATAACAATGATATGGACCTTCAGAGTTTGACAATTGCCTGTGTGACAGCCTTCACCAAGGAATCTGGTAGTGTAAAAGAGGAGAGCCCACTCAATGTAATAAATCTGTTGTACAGCGATGGTGGGGCCTCTAGAGGCCAATAGGTGATAACATGTTGATCAAGCCATTTGTTTCCCTCTTGATATTGTTTATACAAACTAAGATGATACTCTGAAGACCACTTGCATGTATACAGTGTGTGAATGTACGAACAATAAGGAATTCTAAAGAATAAAAAGCCTCCTCCCATTCAGTTAATGCCTGGCAGATTTTGTTTATACCTATGAGCTGCTTGGCGGCGCTGGGTGTCGGGGAACTACATAGTCTAGTTGCCGCCCCTATACTTCCTATAGTAAACCCTGCAATGTTAATTACTGTAAACTTTTTTTGTGGAAATGTATTATATATGGTTAGGAGAGCAAAATTAGCTTGGTTGCTACTTGTGCAACCTTTAGCATTTCTCAGAATTCAAGATGGTGCCCTCCGACATCTTGAATTTTGGCCAATTTTCAACTTTTGATCTTGATGACATAGAGGGTCGTGTAATACCTCTTTTTAGGGGTTTTCCAGGATGGGGAGTCCATTTCTGGAGTTAATTTGTGGATATAGGGTGAGTATCAAGGTCAAACCAGAGGTCAAAGATCAAATTTTGCCTAAAATCTGGAAAAATCATTTATGTGGTTTGAATATGAATTTATTTGTCAGCCACTACAATATGCAAATATATATTATATATATATAGTGAATCATATGTTTGTTTATTCATTATCCACATCTAGCTCCCCTTCTTTGTCTTCTATATCCATGTGATTCCTGGTGAAAGGACTACAGCAAATGTCTCCTCCCTCGCACTTACAGTAGTCCGTGCATGAAAGGCCTGCACTGCTGCAGCTGCATCGTGTGCCACTGCAAGCCTTGCCCTCTGCAGTGCAGCTACAGCTAACTACATCCAGGAGTGCTTGGGGAGCAACTGGCGCTGTTGAGACGGCCGGTGTGATGGTGGAGCTTTCGATGTTCCAACAAGTTGGCAATATTTCTAGCTTCTACAGGTGGATCACGTTGGTCCGCTGCCTTCCACAGTAGCATCTGAAGATGAGCTCGGAGCATGTGCAGCTGCAGGTTCGCATCAGTCGGTGGCAGTTTCTTCAGTGCTGGAGGCTTCTTACGGGCACGGTAGAAGTGAGCACGTGTGTCATTCATTGTTGTACAGCTCTTCTGTCCGTAGAGTGGTAAGAAGAAGGTGCATGCTGTCTCCTGCAACTGAGTGTGGGTCACGCTTGGCTGTCCGAGCACTTCATTGAGACCTGGTATATCTATCTCTAGGAGTTTGAGTGCTGACAGCTTTCCCTTTCCAAAGGGGTATGATACTGTATCGCAGCCTGACAGTGCATGGACACCAAGAAGTTGGCTGCACTTTCTCGGGCCTAACCGCCAAACAGTTTCGTTGATGTCCAAGACATCCCTATTCCATTTTTCCATTTCAATCTTGGCGGAAACTCGCATCCTCGATGTCCAGTACACCAAGAGAACAAAGACATCAGTGTCATCACTGAGGATGCGGATGGTCTCGGCGCCTTCTTCCACTGCTTTCAGCATGTAGCTGCAGAGGGTTATGTCTGCCTCGTCATGGGTAACGACACATTCCAGCTTGTTGATGAGTTGAATATTGTGTGGAAGTTGATAGCCGCATAGAATGTTGTTGAGCAGATTCTTGTTCTTGGAATTGTGAAGAATAGCTTCTCGACATGGAAGGGGAGTATTTGCGGTTAGCCGAACTTCCTTGGCTCTTCCTCTTCTTGTTCGCTCGTGGTCCTTTGCACTGGGAGCTTCTTGGTCATATCTGTCGAACAGAACTATTTTCTTGGAGACAGGAGAGTAGTGGGCCAGTCTAGTGCCGAAACTTGCAGCCAGGTCTCCTGTAGTCCCGGAGACTGGCCATACAATGTGGTACAGAAGCTGACCGCCATCAACCAGCACCACATCTGGAGCAGATTGAGTTGTGACAAAGACGCCAAGAGATTTGACGAGCACTGCCTTGTCACCCTTCCTCAAGCAGCCGTACTCGTCGATAAGGGCTGGAGGGACCGGACTCAGTTCAAACTGGAAGACAGTGGCTATATCAATGCTGCGCTGCTGCCCCACGACTAACAGCCGACTGAACAGAGTTTAGATGTCTTAGACGGCCTTCCCTTTGATAGTGACTGCCTTCTTGAGAGACTCTATTGTTTTGACCTTCTTCTTTATTGTCTTGTGGAATTCACTGCTCAGCGAAGCAGAGAAGTGCCTGCTCTGCTCACTTCCGATGGCCAATGCGTTCTGAACATTCACTGTGTCTGTTGCCACTTGTCCATTGCATATGTTATAAAGACCTGGTTCCTGGTCATTGAAAGGGTGACTGTACTTCTCCAGCTCCACCGCGATCTTCCTCCGATCAGCCTCGTCCAGTCTCCTTCTTCTCTCTCCTTCCTCCTTGTGCTTACTCTTCTCTTTCCCATCTACTCCACCGTGTGGCTTCTGTTCCTCCTCAGATTCATCGTACATATGTTCCATGGCAATGTCAAGGTGGGCGCACACACTGAAACTATTCACCCACACAGCCACTTGCTCAGCGCTCGTTGAAATGCCCTTCATACCTCCAGAACCCTTCCCTCGTTTCATGTATGTCTGCTCTCCAAACTGATCTGCAGGCACTGCGGTTCCGCCATCTGAGTGCCGACACACGTGCGCACCTGCCAGTAGGTCCTCTTTGGCATGCTGGGGAAGGTTCTCTATCTGTCGCACATACCAGCTCGGATAGTTCTGATGACCTGCTGCGAAGAAGTATGGCAGCATCTCCTTGAGACAGTGCTGTTGGAGTAGGAATTCACCGTTCCTCTCTCCGCGCAGGAACATAAGCGACAACAATGTCGGTTTGACAAGGCAATCCACCCATAGCCTCCCGGTCGGGTGTTTTCTGACTGACTCCAGGTAGACACTGCTCCTCATAAGTCTTGGCGCCATTCGAGAAGAAATTCTGCAGCAACACGGCAATGATGAGACGGTATGCCCGTAGAGCATTGGTCCAGGCCTTTCCGTTGACAATGCTGGTGATGCCAGCAAACGCTGCACTGATGAGAATGTCCACACCAGATGCCTTCATCAGTTTTCCTATACAGCCCAGGAAACTCATGAGAGTGTGCATCATACCTGGGTGAAGTATGACGCCGGTCCAGCGCAGAGGGTCGTTCCATTGAACTAGGCATGCAGTCTGATACAGTTGGAGGTCAACTGTGAGGTGAGTGTACTGCATCCCAAAACTATTGAGAGTCCTCTCAAGATACACAAGCGTAGTTATTACAGTGTCGGGGTGAGCAGGCGGTGAGTCGATCATCGGTCCGAACACGACCAGTGTCTTGGGCTTCTGGGCAGAACCTGCCACCAATCGGTCTTGCTGAGCATTGAAGCCTGCCCACTCAACTGGCTTATCGTTCCCGTGGACTTGTGACAACCATGCCGCATCTCGCTCCTGACTGAACATGACTGATGCGGACTGAACCTGCAACTCTTCAGCGGACAGAGCTTTCATCGGAAGCAGGCGTGGATTCACCTTGGAAGGCCCCTTATAGTGCTCCAGCTGTATACTCTGGTGGGTGAATCGCACAGAGGACATGTCATGTTTCTTGAGTCGAGGAATAGTCAGCTGCATCACGCCAATGTTTCCTGTGTTGATGATACCAGCAGGATGCTGGGTGAACTCCATGACCATGGTGTGGGTGCTCTTCATTCCATTTGGGCTCGCAATGTACAAATTGTAGTTGTCAGCCCAGCTGAAGATAGGGCCGATCTCTGTGCTTAAGCCAAGTTTCTTGTGGTAATCTGATTTGTTGTCCAACACGAACTTGGCCACTGACTTGCGGAAGCACAGCACTTCATCATATGTGCTTGTGATACCATGCTCATTGAGAGTCTTGATGAGCTCTGAACTACCATGCTTGTGATGTAGTTTCACAGCGAGCCCGAGTGTAGTCTGGTTTCTGCCGGCACCGCAAATGTGCTGTTGAATGCACTGAGCTAGGGTCAGGGATGGCTTTGTGATGTTGCCTCCAGATACAAGGCTAGATACTAGTTTAAGAAGAGTAGCACTGGTGTTTTCAATGATCTTGTGACGAACATAGTCACTGAGGTTGTAGTCTCCAGGCCTATGTGTCGCCCTGACCTCGCCACGAATCTTCCTCACCATCTTCTCCAGCTCGTCATCGTCGCTGCTGCTTTTCTTGGCAATTTTGATAAATTGTCCGAGGCTGGCTTTAAATCCAACTACGCTTTCACAACCCTCGATGTGGAGTACAAGCAGCTTGGTGCCGAAGTAATCTGTGATGTTGGACACAAACTGTCTTCTTGTCACAGTGCCCGAAGCAGCGATGTACATGGAGTACAGCTCCGCTGTCGTCCACGTCTCTGTCATATTTTCAGCCATCGTCGTGACCACGGACCTCAGCGCCTCTCCACAGGCGCCGTCATGGAGGGGCAGGACATTGGGACAACTCGAAATTTATCATAACAGCAGACATGGTATTGTGCGTCAGAAGCATGCAGATCAATGACCCCACTGAGTCAAACAACTACCTCATTAGCCCACTGGTCCTGTCTCTCATCACAGATGTCCTCGAAGTGTTGCTTGAACGTGATATCACCACTTCTATCTACAGTTTTACACTGTCTGACCTGCACCCAGCTGTGTGGGTTCTTGCTGTCTTTCGGCTTACACTCTTTCCCACACAGCAAACAGTCTCGCTTGAAAACAAAGTCACTACATTGAGACTTCAACAATCTTTTGGAAACACCATTGTCAATTAGTGTAGACTTTCTCTTCGGCTGTTCATTGTTTCTACTTCTCGAAGTATAGCTACAGTAACATGACTTGTGAGCTAGAATATTACTTCCAGAGAGAGTTCTGTACAGTTCATCCTGCTTCACTTTGCTTGTAGCGATGATCTTCTGCACAGCGACGGTCTTGAACGTTTGCAGCGCTCCACTGGCATTACATGGACTAAACAGGCACTTCTCCCCTCCAGCAGACATGATGAGTGTGACAGCCTGGGGGTATCAATGCTGATTACACTGGTTTGTCACAATCTGAAATGAGAAGAAAAGTTGTTAAACCACTGATCGCACAGCGTGGAGAGTGCATGCATGGTGAATATTGGTGTTCAATGAACTCTGACCCATTGCTCAACCTGCTAAACAAAATTTAATACAAAATATATAATGATTCCCGGGATATACCTACATGTAGACATAGCAAACATATTATATCTACCTACCTACCCAACCTAGTAAAATGCTGGAATAGAAAGACAATGAACCACATACAATCGGTCAATATTGGTGATTTTCCAGATTTTAGGCAAAATTTGATCTCTGACCTCTGGTTTGATCTTGATACTCACCCTATATCCACAAATTAACCCCGGAAATGGACTCTCCGTCCTGGAAAACCCCTAAAAAGATGTATTACACGACCCTCTATGTCATCAAGATCCAAAGGTGAAAACTGGCCGAAATTCAAGATGGCAGAGGGCGCCATCTTGAATTCTGAGAAATGCTAAAGGTTGCACAAGTAGCAACCAAGCTAATTTTGCTCTCCTAACCATATATAATACATTTCCTCAAAAAAAGTTTACAGTAATTAACATTGCAGGGTCAACATTTTGGCAACTTGACTAACACCTAAGCCTATTGAAGAGGACAATCCTTTCCTAATGCTCCTTTCCTTGCCTTGACCCTGCTATTACAAACTTTATACTAACATAAACCTTATCTGCCCATAATAATTATGATTTAGGCTTTCAATCCTACTCCATCCTACACATAACTCACTGCCATAACTTAATATAACTAGTTTGGACAAGTGTAGCTCAAATATAGACTATATAACAAGTCTGGGTTCGAGTCTGCGCAGTAGTCTTGCGTGCGTAGTTAGCGAGAGAGGGAGTGACTGTATGGGAGGCGCTGGAGGCAGCTCTGTGCGTCTCCTTGGCCCCTCCCCTCAAATGTACAACTATTATATTAGATTAGATTAACCTAACCTAACCTAACCTAACCTAACCTAACTTAACCTAACCTAACCTAACCTAACCTAACTTAACCTAACCTAACCTAACCTACAAAAATAACCAAAATAACAAATATAACAAAATAAACAAAAAATAAAATAAACTAAATTCAAGTGGGATCGAACACTGGTTTCCCAAGTGGGAAGCGGGAACCATACCAACTGTGCTACAGAGAGCTCTAGCAGTGACGATTTGAACGGTGTATTTAAACGCGGGGCGGGCCAAGGGAGGTGAGGGGCGGGGCTAGATTCTCACGCATGCGCAGATGGTGAGTTTTGGAGACGCACAGAGCTGCCTCCAGCGCCTCCCGACTGTATCGCTAGATCCGTTCTCAAAAGCCGCTAGAATATCATCTATATTTAATAAATGCAAACACTCGTATGAATGAACCTCTGGAAGGGCTTGTTTTGCATGTTTTACAATTAAATATGGTTCTAGAATGTGTGATATTTATAGAGTATCACTGGGAATTATGTTGCTAATGTAAAAAATGCAAGCTAAATGTAGCATTTTAAGATGTGTTAAAGTAGCTATATTGGCAACACTGAGTCACTTACTTGTCACTAAGGAGGTTATATTAGGGGGAGGGATAGGTGGTAGAACGTACCCTATGTAAACGTGAAGCCAGATAAAATATTGACAGGTAGGCTACTGGCGAATCTAGCTAACTGATCATATTGCATCATATAGATAGGCTATAGTAATCTAGTAACATATAATTAATATATAAGTATCTCTTTACGATCTGTAGCCCTAACTCTTATATTGAATACATAATTATCAAAGTACTGGAAGGTAGAAGCGAGGGAGGTTGGTTTCACTGTTTCACCCTGACACTCCCTCCTTTAGTATCCGTCCTCCAAGGATGTGTCATAGCTCTGAAGTGACCCCGTTATACGAGATACGTAGCTTCATATGCGTGTATTGATCACTTTCATGCTATTATGTATGCATGCAGAAGTAGCAGGACACCTATGTCAAGAGTGAACACCAATAACTTAATTCATATACACTAAGAAAGACGGAAATAATATCGTACATACGAAGTGATGGAAGGAGGAGGGGGGGAGTGTGTATGCTATGTTAACGGGACAGTTCGAGAGAGAGAGAGTAATTGTTGCTAGATAGGCGTGTGTGTGCTTGTTTGATGGTCTTGTGTAGCTATGTGTGTGCTTGTTTGAGTGTTGCTATAGGCTACGTATTAGTTATCTCTCTCTCTCTCTCTCTCTCTCTCTTATTTATCGCTGTCTTCCTTACGATTACGACATACTAGTGCATGAGAACATAGGAAATAGGGAGCCTCTCTCTCCCTTACACACCCATCTCTCTCTGTCGCTCGTTTGTTTGCACACCGGTACAAATAAGGCAGATCCCTTACACATGCAACTAAGATGAACATGGGAATCTGCAGAGAGACAAGTGGCCCTCAAAAGGCAGGTCCCTTTCACATCCAACCCATTTCGTCCATATGGCTATCTGATTATATTTTGAAATTCTCTATTGTTCTTCATCCCACTATAGCAGTAGGTAGCCTATTTCACATATCTACGACTCTGTTACGAGAGAGGCAATTCCCTTACACAGCCAATATCTCTCTCTCTCTCTCTTATTTGAACACTGGTACAAATGAGGCAGATCCCTTACACATGCTACCAAGATGAAAATGGGAGTCTGCAGGGAGCCGATTGGCCCACACACGGATATAACTCTTTTACCAAGCAAATAGAGGCAGATCCCTTACACAGCCAATCTCTTTCTCTCTCGCTCTTGTTTGTTTGCACACCGGTACAAATGAGGCAGATCCCTTACACATGCAACCAAGATGAAAATGGGAGTCTGCAGAGAGCCAAGTGGCCCACATAAGGCAGATCCCTTTCACACTCAACCCATCTCATAAACGTTACCTGTTATTTACACTACTTACTATACACCCATGTTATCATATACCTGCAACCAAAACACAGTTGTAAGACATAGGAACATAAGAAAATGGGAGTCTGTAGAGAGCCAATTGGCCCACACAAGATAGATCCTTTTTACACCCAACCGATCTCATAACAACTCTCTCTCATTTATCTCTGTCTTCCTTACATTTATGACATCCTAGTCTCTCTCTCTCTCTCACAAATGAGAACATAAGAAAACCGGAGTCTGCAGAGAGCCGATTGGCCGACATGTCAGACCCCTTTCACACCAAACCCATCCCGCGCTCTCTCTCTCTCTCTCATATTTATCGTGTGATGCCTGCCAGCGTTGGCAGAATCGCCTCCCGGTAGCCACTAGCACTCGCCAGGGCAGTGGAATGGGCTACAGTCTATCTACAATGTTGTACTTTCTTTCTTGTGAATCGTCATGTCACAGGCAGTATAGAAGCGGTCTTTATTTCCGTCTGTGACAAGGCATTATATCTTATATCATAATTTATAAGTTTAATGTATAAGACTGAATGATACAGCTAGAGAGTGTGAGTGAGTAAGTGCAGGAGGCAAAGGGTAGTACGCGCAGTGTTACACGTTGTCTCGGTGACGTCATGCCACGGCCGGGCCCTCTGAGTGGCTGGCCGCGTTGCCGCCCTCCTGCCGCGGCAGGAGGTGGTCCCCCCGTGCTCCCTGCTGCCTTGGTGCCTTCCTTGCTCAGAGCTTGCCTGACCAGCATACCCTTCACATCTCCCTTGCCACCTGTCCCCAACTTCTACCTATAGAACACTTTCTCTCTCTCTCAACTTCTTACCTCTCATTCTTCCAATCTATTTAACATCATAACTCCCCTTTGGTTCTGCACGATTTCATATATCGGCCATCGTATTATATGCTGAAGCTCTCAGATATTTTCATGTTTAGTTAGACATTTTGGAGGGGTTAACATTTTGTCTGTAGAGGTTCGACACACTCGCGGTGTCTCCCTACCTATTTCTTGGTTGTCTGCTGGGCTATTTAATGCTAGACTGGGGTGAGGCTATTGTTGTTGTGATTTCCGATGTGTACCAGGTTTTGTTGAACTTGTACAATCGCAACGGATACGTGGAAAGCCTAGGTTGTCTTTCTGACTGTGTACCTTGTGAGTTTAGCACTGTGTTGCGAGTGAGGGCTTTTGCCTCTGCCACCCAACACTGTGCTAACTCGTTTTGCTTTGACTTTGAGAGGGTCGCCAGGAGAGAACCAGATACTAGCGATCTGGATCTCTCAAGAGAGCACCCCGTCATTTAACGTAATTTGGCCGCACAGTCTTAACCTCTCCGCGGCGCACAGTTTTTTTTTTACAGGTACATACTGTGCGCATGTATGATGATTTTGGGACCCATTGCCAATTTCGATAAAAAGTACATCAGCGTGTAGGGAATGTTTGCGTGCATCGGCCCATATATATTTGACCCCCCAAAAAATGTCTGGGGGGGGGTGGGGGAACGGTCCATAGTTGAAAAATGTGGAGCGAATGGCACCGCGCGGCTAGATTGTCATCGAGCGGCGAGATTTCCAGTCCGAATTTTCACGCGCCCAGGGGATAGAACCTGAGGGAGGAGGGGGTGGGTTACCGCGTAATATCACGTATATCTCCTTTTTTTTATCCCTTTTAGGCTATGTAGAGTACGTATACGTGTGTAAGCCACCCATATAACAATGAATATGCCTCATATTGACCAAAAATTGCAATATATAAGGGAATTATCAATTAATTTTTAGGCGGGAATGAAGACGGGTTGGAGGTTTGGCGGCAATTTATGAGATGAGAGTGTGGTTTGCGCTATAATATCACGTATATCTCGTACTTAGAGCACTGTCATGCTATAATACAGACTTGTACGTATGTAGACGTCCCATATAACAATATATATACCGCATATAGACCAATTCATGCGATATTTACGCACATTATCAATGAGTTTCTATGCGTGAACCAAGGTGTGATTGAGTTGTGCTGGGAATGGAAAGGGGAGTGGGTGTGTTGCGCCATAAATATCACGTATATCTCGTACTTAGAGCACTGTCATGCTATAACACAGACTTGTACGTATATAGACGTCCGATATAACAATATATATACCGCATATAGACCAATTCATGCGATATTTAAGCACATTATCAATGAGTTTCTAGCAGACGGAAGCCTAAAAGGGTGGGTGGGTGGGAGGGAGGCAGGGAGTGAGTCGTGGAGAGAGTGAAGGCAGGGAGAAACATACGCAGCTATCAAGAAACATACACAACTGTGTGATAATTGTGGAGGCGCCCGAGGCGTATGGATGTCTTGGGATTTTGAACCTTATGTCTAGCAGGTGTCTGGGGTTCGTTGCCACCCAGAGGTCTACAATAACATGAGTCAGGAATGGAGAGAGAGAGAAAGTGAGACATGCGTATGTCGTATGTATAAATGGCTTTCAGAATTGCATTTTTATGCAAGCAGACATTGCATTTTAGACACATGTGAAGTACCACAGAAATATGTAGGCCATTGACTGTAAATAAAGTACTATATTATAGACCAGGAACGAGGGTGGTCAGTAAACATCGGATTAACCTTTTTTGATAAAGGTTAAATATAGACTGGTGTCGCCTGACACTTGCGAAAGGGTAGATTGCCACCAGAAAACTTATATTTATTTATTTCCAAGTAATATGCAATCTAAATATATATTCGAGACCTACTGCAAGTATTTGTATGACAGTCATGACTATGTATAATCCAATATACGCGCGTAAGGGCGTAGGCGAGATATAAGACAGATGGTTGAGCAATTTTCGACACACACACAGTTATTATTCATTATTATTTACAATATTATACAATACAAATGTATTTGTGAAGAGTATTTTATGCATGCTGTATTTATACGAATTTAGTTGGTAGCCAAACTCAGACAGAGAGAGGTGTTGTGGATGGAGGGAGGGAAGGGTCACCCACTGACCCACTGACCGTGTGATAATGACTGGAGTCACACTGAGAGGGGCAATTTTGCTGAGTGTTTGGGCAATTTTTGACAGAATCAAGTTATATAATTACTAGTTCTTGACAGAGACAACTTTTATTAACCTTTGCATGATATAATTGATAATCCCATCAATTTACAAAACGTAAATTGGTGGGATAATTCATTTTTTTTTATATTGTCATTTCGATTGTAGACACGAAGTTTTGAGTGACATTTGGTATGAGTTCCTGTGGCATGGTTGGTAAGGTCGTGGACTGGAAAACTTAAAGTGTGGTAAGGTAGTGGGATCGAATCCATGGGGAAGGTTTTATAATGTTTAGATAAATTTTGATAATTTTTTTTTTTACAAGATCATGCCATTGTATTCTAACAATATGAAATATTCATAGAATATATCATATTGTAAGAATACAATGACATGACCTTGTTTTTTTTGTTTTTTATTGTTTTTTTTTATTATCTTAGTAGGTTTGACAGGATTTATTGAAACATTTGTTTTGGTACAATTCATTTGAGGTAAGAAAATATATACACATTACTTAGGCTTTAACAAACATATATATTGATATACTAAAAAAGAAGGCATATTACATGGAAATCTTTGAAACTTATAAACTAAATAATGAAAGATACAATTATAATTATAATGTTAAAAGCTATATCACAGGGACATCTTTGGAACTTATACATTATATAATATATATGTGACATTATGAGGTAGCGTGATCAATTTGGTCAGGTCAGGTAAGGTAGGGCGCGAGTCAAGGGCAGGGCAGGGGGCGAATCCAGGGCAGGGCAGGGCAGGGGGCGGCACTCAGTAGTTTTTATACATGTGGTAGTCCCTGAAGCAGTCACCCAAGCAGAGTGCAACTTTGCACTCGGCGCACATTGAGGTGACTCTTTTGGTTACATGGGGTTTCCTGACACTGGAGCTGCAGACGTGGCACTGCACCTGCCTGTGACGAGTGCCAATCAGCTCGGTGTTGGTTGGGTAGTGTCTTTCAACCCCCAGCTGGATGCGGTCAGGGACGTGATCCCCACACCATGCCGTACGTCTGTGAGTGGTGGTGCCATACTTCTCCAGGAGTTGATATGAAACGTTGTAAACAAACTCCCGGAATTTTAGCTTCTGGTGTGGGGCCATCTCTCTCTTCACCAACCACAAGTTGTAGGCGTTGAGCATCGTGATGTCAACTAGGTGGAGGAAGAGCTTGTGATACCACTTCACAGTCTTCCTCAGACACTCAACGCCTGACAGTTGACAGTCAGACTTGTCCACCAGGCGCATGTTCTTTGTGTAGTCCACTACCATGTCGGGCTTATAGATGGTCTTCCTGGTTCGGTAGTGGATTTTACCAGAGTCCATCTGGGCACCTGTGTGGACTGTGGAAAGCAGGTGGACGTCTCTTTTGTCCTTCCACTTCTGGGCTACCACTTTCCCGGACTTTTCAAGTTGCTTGTACTTCTGCCCCTTTCGTCGCCTTCTTCGGACATGCCTCTCGCGGTGTTCCTTGGCCAGTTCGTCTTCAGAAGGTGTGTCACTGGAGGAGGCATCTGACAGAGGAATGACATCACCTGTGAACTTTAGCATAAACTTTCTTGTCTTTCTGACAGTCCCACATGACCCCGTTTGGTTGTCATGAAGAAACTGGCAGAGAGCAGGAGAAGTATACCAGTTGTCAGTGTAGATGATGTGGCCTTTGCCCAGGAAAGGTGCCAACATTTTCCTGACGATGGCACCTGATATGCCCATGGGGTCACCGGGAGCGGCTTTCGGTACGTCAATGTCAGTTCCTGTATACACGATCATGTCAAGCACTATTCCAGTTTCACAGTCGCACAACACGAAGAGCTTGATTCCGAACCTATGCCTTTTCAAGGGGATATACTGCTTGAAAACAAGACGTCCTTTGAAGAGCACGAGCGACTCATCAATCACCAAATTGAGGAAGGGGTAAAAGTATTTCCTATACCTCTCCAACAACATGGTGAACACATCCCGAACTTTCCATATCCTGTCAATCCTGTTAGGATTTTCGTTGTCTGCAAAGTGCATAAATCTTAGCAGCAACAAAAATCTGTCACGAATCATGAACTTATTGAAAGTTGGGGTGGCGATGAGAGGGTCGTGCTTCCAGTAGTGTTGCAACACATGCTTCTTGCAAAGAGGCATGAGGAACAACAAGGCAAAAAACGTCATGAATTCTTCCACAGTCGTATTCTCGCTTTTGGAGAAATGACGTTCAATTGGCCAAACACCCACCTGTAGTAGGCGTTTGTTTGGGCAACGATGTAAGTCATTACCTCCAAATCGAAAAAAGCGAGGAAGAAGTCGCTTTCGTTTGCATTATCGTCACAGGGCCAGTCATCAGTTGTACCTGACGTCCCAGGATTGAACTGGGGCACGTCAGGCACAAAATTGACCCCGTCAGACCACTCAAACGAAGGCATGCCAGGGATCGGAATGTCGTCTCCGTCTGCTTCTGCGTCTGAAATATCGCTGTCATGTTCGCGATACAACACAGCATCATCATCACCCTCCTCTTCACTAGACAGACGCCCTTCTTCATTCTCATCACCGACGTCTGTCTCACTTCCACTGTCCACTCCCAAATCCCCCCACCCTTGGTCCCGTGCTAGGGCGTCGTCGTCGAAACCCGCAGGGCTGCCAATGCCCTGCGAATCACCATCAAACAGCAGGGCGGCGTACTTGGATGGTGTCAGATTTTTTCTGCTCACTCTAGCACGTAGGGGCGTCTTATGGGCAGGGCAGGGGCAGAAGGGCCGGCAGGGGCGTCGGCAGGGGCGGCGTCGGCAGGGGCGGCAGTGGTGCGTGGTGCAGTGGGCCTGGAGGCAGGAAAGATGATGGTGGTGCCTGTCGCCCCTTTCCCTGTCCCTTTCCCTCTTCCTTGGGCAGGGGCGGCAGGGGCAGCAGGGCCGGCAGGGCCAGCAGGGCCGGCAGGGCCAGCAGTCGCTTTCCCTCTCCCTTTCCCCTTCCCCTTCCCCTTCCCTTTTCCTTGGGCAGGGGCAGCAGGAGCAGCAGGGGCAGCAGGGGCAGCCGGGCCAGGGGCGGCTGGTGGTGGTGGTAGTGGCAGGGTCACTGTGGCAGGCGTACGGGTTTTCTTCCCTACGCCCGTGCCTCTGATTTTGCCTGCCCCCGGAGGTTCTGCAGCCCTAGGGCAGCCTCCTGCATCGGTGGTACTGGTGGCAGGGATGGCAGGGGTGGCAGGGGTGACAGTAGTGGTTGTTGCAGTGGCCTGGGTCGTGGTGGCAGTGTCCCCAAAGGCCAATGACCTCTGTGCATTTTTTTTTTTTTTTTTTTTTTTTTTAAGAGACAATGAATGGAGGAAGGAAAAACACAGATAAAACAAAAAGGTCCATGTGCCTAAAGGCATCCTCCATTCATAAAATGTTTGTAACAACTGGATTTAAACATTTGTTGATTGTAAGTTTGTGGAAAGCAATTCGAGGGAAGTGAATTCCAAAGAGTAGTAGCTCTGGGGATAAATGAATTCTGATAAGCAGAAGTTCTGCATTGTGGAGGAGAAAGTGTAAATTCATGGGCGCTCTCAGCTGCCCTAGTTCTACGGGGAAAGATGTGGAGAGGCGGCACAATTGAAGCAAGTTCCTCGGAACAATTGCTGTGAAAATATCTGTAGAATAATGCAAGGGATGCAACGTTTCTTCGTATGGCTAATGTAGGAAGGTCCTGTGTGATTGCAGGGTTATTGATTAATCTAATAGCTTTATTTTGAATTTTGTCCAACTGCCTCAATGCAACCACTCCACTTCCACCCCACAGAGGTGAACAGTAATCCATCTGAGAGCGCACATGACTTTTATATATTACGGCCAACTGCTCGTCAGTGAAGAATTCTCGAACTCTGTACAGGAGTCCCAGTTTTTTAGAGGCATTCTTAGCAATGCTTCTAACATAATGTGTCCAGCTCAAGTTAGTAGTTAATGTTACACCGAGAATGTCAATACTAGGGGAAGTGGGAATATTTACATCATTAAAAAATATATGGGAGTCAGTGAGATTCTGTCGGTTAGAAAATTGAATGTACTTGGTTTTCTGTGCATTAAAGGAAACTAGATTCTCTTGTCCCCATTCATTAATTCTAGAAAGGTCCTGGTTCAGAGAAATTGCAGTGTTTATTTTTGAATTTATAAGATCGGGTTGGGTGAAAGAATTGGTAAATGTGAAGGAACTGTGGAGTGTTGAGTCATCTGCGTAGGAATGTATTGGATTATGAGTGGTAGATATGAGATCATTGATATGAATGAGGAACAGAGTTGGGGCCAAAACTGATCCCTGGGGAACACCAGCATTTATTGAGTGAAATTGAGAATAAAGGCCATCTACCATTACACGTATTTTTCTGTTATGAAGATAAGAAGAAATTAGTGGAACTAATTGCCTTGCTTGCACGTGTTTTACGTGCTTTTGGTGGTGGTGCTTCGTCCTCCGAGCTGTAGGGCGTGTCGTACTGGTAGATAGGGTTTCTGGTAGCCACCCTCTGCCTTCCACGGCGGCTGACACCACCAGAAGGAGGGCTGGTTGTGTCATCAGGGCGCGAGCGTGAGGGACGTGTGGGCTCCATGACTAGTGCTTGGGTTCTGGCATGGTGGCACTTGCACGAGTGCGGGGCGAGCGTGTGGCGGGGTGGTATCGAGAGTTGACATGTAGTGCTATACCCACACCAATTTGTAGCCGCCTGCCTATAAACCCGCGGTTTTGGTACGTGTTCAAAAGCCTTGCTCTTAAGAGTCTTCCCGCAGTCCGCCGGGGGAACTCTTAAGAGTCTTCCGGCAGTTCCCGGGTTAAGGACCTCGCTAGGCTACGAGCCGCTTGCTCAGCCATTGTTTCCTAGCCTACGACATCCCAGCTAGACTTTATTCGCCTAGCAGACACCCGATTAGGATTATAAGCTCTTATGTTATGTATGCAGCATTGTTATTCACGTTGATTGTAAGCTTTGGTTGTTGTTGAGTTGCACAACCTGAGCAGGCTTTTGCATTGCCTGAGGAAGTACTTCTTTTGTTGTTGGAGATAATACTATTGCGCATTTATTATTCCCGTGCCAGTTAACACTGTATGTCCATACACTTGTCATATCTTGTTCCTGCTTTATATAACAGTTCAAAATCCGATTCGATCATCTTAAGCAGCATCAGACTTTCTTCAGAAGATTCCTGTTCGATGCTTTAGGACTTTCATTCACTTTCTTTAATATAGGAGTGACAGTTTATTATTGTTTAGAGTAACTTTAATTATACCTTCTTCTTGTTTGCATTAAATCATTGCAGTGATTTAATTAAGCTCTCTATCTTTTTCCTTGTATACATTATTAACGTAATTGTATGTTGTTGTGATCAGGCTGTATCAGAGATCATCAGCCTGTAGTAGTAGTGCATTTATACCGAGTTAGAAGATACCCCGCTATCGCAGATTTAACTCTGGAGGGTATAGGTGTTTTTGTGCGCCGGCATTATAAGTTCGAGGGTTGGATCTAGTGTTACCGTTGTGGCTGTGTGCCTTTCTAGTCCAATGATTAAGAGCCCTTGTTTTATATGAGTCCCGGTCGTAACAAATGGCGACCTTGCTCAGGATTTTGTGAACTTAGAGAAATATTGCAGGAGTGTTGTGGTTATTTGTTTTGTTTTGTTTAAAGGAATATAGTGGACACAGATTTTTTTTTGGCAAGTAGTATAACACTTAAGAGTCTTCAAGCATTTTTGAGTGAATAGTGCTACATGAGAGTTTAGGTACTTTTTTTTTATAAACGTTGAGAATTTTCGGTGGACACTATGTCAGACGACGGATCAATGTACAATGAGGACACAGTATGGGAAGCAGGCCCTGAGGTGCAGAAGCGGGGTTTGTTAGATGATATTGGAGTAGTAACTAGTGAAGAGGATGCAAGGAAATTTTTGGAGATGCCTATTACTATTGACCGGGTGGCGGGGATTGATCGGTATGGTCTCCAGTGTTTGGCCACGGTCATGGGGCATGTTGGCACTAGCAGCATGACGAGAAATGACCTGGTGGCATGTGTGCTGGGCGGGGTGCGTGGTGCACAGGGTGGAGCGGGTGCTTTGGCACCTTCGGCCAAGCCCCCCCTCCACTCTACTCCCATCATGTTCTCTAGAACACCGGATCAGAGGACGTTCCCGCAGGCCGATAGTCACTGGCAGCATGGTTTGCCCCTGGGTGGATCACTGGGTGGGTCTCCAAATGTTGCATCTCCTCCTCCTCAAGGTTTGACTCCAGATATGCTCTTCCAGCTTGAGATGGCTAAGCAGCAGTGGGAATCTGAGCAGCAGCAGCGGCAGTTTGAGATGGCTAAGATTCAGGCTGAGGAGAGAAAGGCCAGATATGAGACTGAGACTGAGGAGAGAAAGGCCATACATGAGGCTGAGATTCGGGTTGAGGCTACGAAGTACTGTGCAGACATAGATCTTGAGAAGTCTCGGGTGGAGTCAACAGGGCAGCGTCTCGGTTCTGGGAATCGAGGTCTTGATCAGTCTTTATCGCACCTTCTTAAGTTAGTCCCTGTATTTGACGAGTCGGGTGTCACCGAATTTTTCATGCGTTTTGAGAAGAAGTGCCGGGAGCACCAATGGTCCGAGGTTAAGTGGGCAGCCCTTGTTTTCTCTAGGTTGGTTGGCAAAGGACTCAAGGCATATAATGCGTTGCCCTTGGAATCTTGCGTCGATTATGAGGTATTGAAGGAAGCTGTTCTGCGGGCGTACGAGTTACAACCAGAGACGTACAGATTGAAGTTCCGGGGTGTAACGAAGGGTCGTGAGTGCACCTTTCTTGAGCATGCCCGGGATCTGTCCGATGCATTTAGAAACTGGCTGCATTCTGAGAAGGCATCGACGTTTGAGGAGTTGAAACAGCTGATGCTTCTAGAACAATTTTTCAAGTGTATGGGCGGCAATCTGACGTTGAATCTTAAAGAAAAAAACCCGAAAACTCTACAGGAGGCAGCTGAGATGGCTGACCTGAGAATGTCACTGATTCGTGGGTGCGGGTCTGCACAATGGAACGATGCAGGTAACAAGGGGCGCAACACTCTACCCCCCCGAGTCAGTGATACACCATATAACCATAACAACAAGAGCAATGATATTAAGTCTGACCATAAACCTAATACCGTCCCATTTAAGAAGGGTCAGGGCCCTTCCCCACCTCAAGGGAAGCCCAAGGGGGAGTTAGAGTGTTTTCATTGTCATGAGAAGGGGCATTTTGCACGATCCTGTCCTAGCAAGCTACCTACAGCAATCGTGTCTTTGGCTCGCAACATTGGAGTGTCTTTGAAGTCGTCTGCGTTTGCCCGGGGTAAATGTTCAGAGGCTGGAGCACTGCCAGTGAAGAAGTGTCCGGAAGGCTTGACACCTGTCCGGGATACTTTTTGTGACCATAGAGGGCGCGGCTGCGTGAGTTGGGCTGGTTGCAAGCATGGAGTAGAATTTTTGCGTGATATGGGTGCTTCCTTGACATTGTTGAAAAACTTTACAGGCAGACCTATAAACGCGGCACGGGTAGTTGTGGTGCAGGGTATCAACGCTACAAAGTCATACCCGTTGGTCCGAGTGGAGCTGGAGGTAGAAGGTGTGACACGAGAGTTGGATGTCGGAATCGTGGAGAAACTGCCAGTAGAGGGCGTCGACCTTCTTCTCGGCAACGACTTTGCGGTACCTATTTCTGAGGTTCCACCCTTAGTCGGTGCCGAGAGGGCGGCCGACGTGAGTAGGGAGGGGCAGGAGTTGGTTGAGAGGTGTCAACGACAGCAGAGGGCGTGTGTTGTCACCCGATCTCGTGCATCCAAAGTGTCACAGCCTATTCCTCAGTCTCTAGACCAGCGGAGGAACGGTCGGAAGGAGCAAGCTAAAGTTGGGAGTTTTGTGAGTTTTGCTCCAGCGGCTCTCCTTAGCGACTTAGTACTTGACCCAGAGGTGAGCTCCGGAGTGGCCCCAGAACCTGTCACCCCTAGTGACATGGTTGGGCGTGATGGCAGTCCGCGACTTAGTAGTTCCCAGGTGGAGGAGAGTTGTGGGAACGGGGCTATCAAACACGAGGACGGGGAAACATGTCATGTGAACCTGTTGGAGGAGTTTGTGAGGCAACCACCTGAGCAGCCTACTGTCCCTGCGTTGGTCTGCAGTGGCCAAGGTGGAGAAGGAGAGGGGGGCAGTAGGGCACAGGTGGAGGAGAGTAGGGATTGTCATGTCTCGGCGGAGCAGTGGGCGGGGGACACGAGTCTGGTGGCTGTGGAAGCGCTAGAGCACCTGCCTGAGCAGCAGTGTGCAGCGCTCCAGCACCAGCTCGGTTCATACCCCACTGGTCGTGCCGAGCATCCGAGCCTCACAACTCAGGCGGTGCAAGATGTTCCGCGGGCAGGTCACTTGAATGTTGGTAGACCGTTAGCCTCGTTGTTTCGGTGGTTCAAGGTGGGCGACGAGGCTTGGACATGGTTGTCAAGTCAGGGTCGACCCATGGCTGCCAAGGGTGGTGGTCAGAAGGAGGACATTGAGCAGATTGGTGAGGTTGGCTGTGGAGTGGATGTGCCCGGTCGTCGCATAGCCTCCCAATGCTGCTCTAGTCGAATGCAACAGCCCTACCATAGACCGACTGTATCTGGCCATGTCGCTAAAAGCGGTGATGCTGCGCAGGCAGATGTAGTCGTAAGGAATGCGGGGGTGCGCATGTACGGTATCGGTGGGGAAGCCTTAGCAATAATGAACTATGGGAGTTACTGCACAGGTGGTACTAATTGTCCCTCTCATGACCTGGCTGTTCTAGGGACGAAGGTGGAGAAGGAGGGAGACTACAGGTTAGAAGCTGCAGTCTCGGCTGGGTTGTGGGAGGGCACTAGGCATGTTGTTCTGCGAGATAAGTTGTTTACTAGGCTGTGGCAGTGCATCCGCATGTTTGTTGCTTCTCCAGGCCTGATGTACGGGGTAGAATCCGACATGGAGGCTGGAGACAGTGCAAGGCTCAGTTTTATTCCCTACCGTATAAATCCTGCTAAAAAGCCTGTCGTGAAAACAGAGCAAGATGACATGTGGAAAAAGGGTCTGAGGGATAAAGAATATTGTGAGTGGTCGTTGCCAGTGAGTTTGCAACCGGAGTTGAGTGGCAAGATCCGTGTGTATGGTGATTGCAAGAGTGTGGAAGCATTATCCCTGACAGACGCCTATCCATTACCTAGAGTTGATGATACCATAGACTGCATCGGGGCTGCCTCGCTCGTCACGAAGGTAGAACTAGTGAAAGGTTATTGGCAGGCCCCGTTGCCGGAAAGAGCGAAGAGAAGTGCCAGTCTTGTGATGAACTGGGCAGATTATCAGTGTCAGGTGTTGTTGTGCTGCCGGAACACAAGTTGGATGTGTGGCATGCTAAGGGCACTGATAATGTTTTGGCTGATTGTTTGTCATGGGAGGGTCTGTTTGCAGGAGAACCCTCGCCGTTCAGTCAGTGTGTGTTGAGAGTGGAGTAAAATTGGCTTGCCCCTGTAGAGCAGCCGCCAAAAACAACATTACAATTAAATACAAAAAAATCACATAAAAACTCTTTCTTTTGATAGTTAATTGTAAGTTGCCAATGTTATAGCTAAAGTCCTAAGTTGAACCTGTCTTTCACTTAGGAGGCTGGGCTCTGAGAAGCTCGCTCTGGGAGCAGAGCAGGCTAAAATTATACTATTATGTTTGGGAGGGGTTAGAAGATTTTATTTATGCTAAAATGTTGTTTTGTTTATGATTGAGCTTTGCATTTCATTTCTGGCGGAGTGGCTATGTGTGACGGGTCTTGTCGGCATTCTGCCTTGTCAGATATCGTGCTCGCCTAATGTTGAGCGTCCTATATCTTGGGCGGGGTGTGACGCCTGCCAGCGTTGGCAGAATCGCCTCCCGGTAGCCACTAGCGCTCGCCAGGGCAGTGAAATGGGCTACAGTCTATCTACAATGTTGTACTTTCTTTCTTGTGAATCATCATGTCACAGGCAGTATAGAAGTGGTCTTTATTTCCGTCTGTGACAAGGCATTATATTTTATATCATCAGTTATAAGTTTAATGTATAAGACTGAATGATACAGCTAGAGAATGACAACTCTGGGCGGGTGCCCAACCCCGAAAGGGGTTGAAATAGGGGAGCTATCCCCCCGCCAAAGGCGGCTTTCTAGGGCCTTTCCTAGCTGATGCTGAGAGGATTGGGTTCTAGTCATGTGGTGATGGGCTGGTCTATCAGAGTGAGAGCTGAGCAATCTCTGCCATACCCATAGCTTACTCTGACTTTTCCTTTAACTTATATATTTTCTAGATCTCAAGTGACGGCGTCTCTTCCGTGGATTGACCTCCCAATCTACCAAGATTGGAAGCCAAAGCGTCACATTTTTCCCTTGCCCCTCAACTTTCTCTTCATAATTGCTGAGGGGCACAGGGCCCTGGGTGGGGCTTTGGTTTCCCGGGCGCTTCCGCACCCTCCTCAGCCCCCCGCCATGGAGTGGCTTCGGTCACCCAGGCTTTATTGTGGTCGGCGGGGAGGGTTCTGTGGGGGCACTCGGTTATGGCCTTGGAATTGCTCGGGGCCTTGGGGCTGTTCGGCCAGGCAGCTTGGGGAACAACAACAACAACAACAACATCTACAACTCTGTTACCAAACAAATAGAGGCATAGCCAATCTCTCTCTCTCGCTCATGTTTGTTTGCACACTGGTATACAATTATTATGTTCCTTCCAACAACCAACCATACTCCTAAAATCGATTAATGAAATTTACAAATACATGTGGCAGTCCGTGGATTCGAACTCAGGATGCTCACACCGAAAATCAACACCTTATACATCGCACCACGAAGACAGTTAAAGGTTGGTGGACACTGCCTACGATTTATTATGCAACTTCGAATCCTGCATATCAATCTAAGCATGTACACACATCCCAACTGCAACTCACGTAGGCTATGCATATGTGAATGGAAAGGGCAATTAATGGGGCCTTAACCACTTAGGGAAGTCCTCTCGATAAATTACTCCTGAACCAATATCAATTAATATGTTCCTTCCAACAACGAACCATACTCCTAAAATCGATTAATGACATTTACAAACACATGTGGCAGTCCGTGGATTCGAACCCAGGATGCTCACACCGAAAATCAACACCTTATACATCGCACCACGAAGACAGTTAAAGGTTGGTGGACACTGCCTACGATTTATTATGCAACTTCGAATCCTGCATATCAATCTAAGCATGTACACACATCCCAACTGCAACTCACGTAGGCTATGCATATGTGAATGGAAAGGGCAATTAATGGGGCCTTAACCACTTAGGGAAGTCCTCTCGATAAATTTACTCCTGAACCAATATCAATTATTATGTTCCTTCCAACAACCAAATGAGGCAGATTCCTTACACATGCAACCAAGATGAAAATGGGAGCCTGCAGCACCCAACCCATCTCGTCCTATCAAATGTTATGTTGAAGCTCTATTGTTATTGATCCCACTATAGCACTCGGTAGCCTATTCCACATATCTACAAGTCTTTTACCAAGCGAATAGAGGCAGATCCCTTACACAGCCAATCTCTTTCTCTCTCGCTCTTGTTTGTTTGCACACCGGTACAAATGAGGCAGATCCCTTACACATGCAACCAAGATGAAAATGGGAGTCTGCAGAGAGCCAAGTGGCCCACATAAGGCAGATCTCTTTCATACTCAACCCATCTCATATACGTTACCTGTTATTTACACTACTTACTATACACCTCTATTATCATATACCTGCAACCAAAACACATTTGTAAGAAATAGGAACATAAGAAAATGGGAGTCTGTAGAGGGCCAATTGGCCCACACAAGACAGATCCTTTTCACACCCAACCCACCTCATAACAACTCTCTCCCATTTATCTCTACCTTCCTTACATTTATGACATCCTAGTCTCTCTCTCTCTCACACAAATGAGAACATAAGAAAACCGGAGTCTGCAGAGAGCCGATTGGCCCACACATGTCAGATCCCTTTCACAACCAACCCATCCCGCGCTCTCTCTCTCATATTTATCGCTATCTTCCTTACATTTACGACATCCTATTCTCTCTTGCCATACTCCCTCTCTCTCCTTCACAAATGAGAAAATAACAAATATAAGAAAACGGGAGTCTCCAGAGCCGATTGACCTACACATGGCAGATCCCTTTCACACCCAACCCATCTCGTTCTAATTTCAAGTTGAAGCTCTATTTTTCTTGATCCCATTATAGCACTCGGTAGCCTATTCCACATATCTACAACTCTGTTACTAAACGGATAGAGGCAGATCCCTTTTACAGCCAATCTCTCCCTCTCTCGCTCTTGTTTGTTTGCACAATCTGCTCCTTCTGTAGTTTCTCCATGCCCGATAAGTTTAATGATCTTTTGACATCTGTGACACAGCATTTGTATCCAACACAATACCCTGCTTGCAAAACCGTCGAACCCCTGACAACGTTGCTTGCAACTTTAATTATTATTATTATTATTATTATTAATCAGTATCCTATGTCTACCAGGAGACAATACCAATCACATTGGAAAACGTTCACAACCTGGATTGTGAAAACAGCGCTGTGCAAACAGAATCATCAGTAGCTTTGGTGTTTAAGTACTTAGACTATTTGTTTGAACAAAAGTGCTTTTCTGTAGTTACACTCAGAAATCACTTGTCTGCCATTAGAAACCCCTTTTACGACCTCACTGGTCTATCCATACCGCAGGCAGAGGAAAAAGGGTTCATGAGGGCATGTTTTAAACTGCGCCCACCACCACGTCAGCTCATGCCTACCTGGTCGCTGGACAAAGCTTTAGCCTTGCTTCATTCGCGCAAATATAATCATGCGCCGGACTTTGACTCATTATTAAAGAAGGCTGTGTTCCTTATGGCTTTGGCGACAGGAAACAGGGTATCGGAGCTAGCGGCGATGAGCAACGAACCTAATTGCCTCAGGTTTGGGAGACTGACTGAACACTTACAAATCGCTCCGTCTCCCACATTCATAGCAAAGAATGAACATTGTGATCATGTGTTTTTAGAATTTACAGTCCCGGCACTCAAACGCGGACGTACGCATCACATTTTGTGCCCAGTGCAGGCTTTACTTAAGTTTATGAGGTTAGCACAACCTCAACAACCAGGCTTTTTAGGGGTCAACAGTACAGGTACTCGCTTCACGAGAAGGAAATTAACCTCGTTACTCGTAGACGTCATTAAAGAAAGTAATCCCGGTGTAGTGGGCAGAACCCATGACATAAGAAAGTGGGCCGTCTCTCTTAGATTCTTACAAAATTATTCAATTGATGACATAGCTAACACTAAGTTGTGGGCTTCTAATCACACTTTCTTGACGTGGTACCTGTCTGTGGCTCTGGATAAGCCAAAAATAACCTGTGTGGCGTTACGGCAGCGGGTCTAGTTTGGCCATCTGCTATTACAAATTAAGGTTAATCTTAAAGACAAAAAAGGAGGGGGGGGGGGTGCCGGAAAGCCCAAAGACCCCTAGAACCCTCCACCGGATATTGTGATAAGATCACGAGCTGTGATACTTAATAAGGTGAGCTGGTTCTACAGCTCTTAAAATATTTTTATATTTTTGAAGATATCTATCATAGTTACAACTATATAGTATAAACAAAGTGTACAAATTATATAAATGTACAAATTATTTTAAGGACAGAAGATATAATCCACGGATATATGGGTCTGTATTAGTTGAACAGGAATACAAGTAAGTTCCTAGACAACAATTATGAACCTCAATGTGAGATCATAACATTGTACCTAGTCGGTCAAGTTTAAGCAGATTTTCTTCGAAGTAACGCACTGCTTTCTTTTCAATGTTTTACTTCTATTGTATGTAAGCAATAAAGACTTAAATTGTTATATTTAATAGTTATATTTAATATTCATCATTGACGATGTTGCCTATTAGTATAATAGTCTCCATTCAACACCCACGTCAGACGTTTGAATCAACCGCCGCGAGGAAGAAAGAGATTCATCTTCATAAGTGCAACGCTACTTCTCTTATGGTGTCGTCACAGATTGGGTACCCACTACGAAAAAACTTCGTAAAAAATAGCAGAACACAAAAGGAAAAAGAATTTTCCACTTTAACGCTGTTATTCACAAGCTTCCCACATTCGGTGGATTTTCTTGCATTGTGGCTTCTTACCGCCTCTCGCCAAGCGCAACAATTCCTCCTTCTCTTCCTCGCGGGCCAACCGTCAACACTAGTGCCCCCGAGCTCCGGCTTCATTCGACGTTCGCTCTCCTCTAGTGAGTCCCTACTCATTTGTATATATCTGGGGAATAGTGAGCAAGGGTTTAGATTATCTAGCGCGGGTTGTGTATTATTGGCCCGCAGGAAGTGTTAAAATTAGGGTACTTTCAGGCGTTTACTTGTTGTGTTCATTCTTGTTACCACACGCGTGGTTTTACTTGTTGCTATGCTCCTTAGTTTTTGCTTTTCCTTTAGTTAGGAGGCTCTTTTATTCATCGCTAGCTGTTCCTTTGTCCAGCTATGGGTCTTGGGACCCCGTCTTTGTCTTTTAGCAGACGCGCTGGGTTAAGGTTGTCACACGTGGTTGTGGGACCTTCCGGCGTTCCGTGTCTGCCGGGAAGTCCCGTTTGGGGGCTTTCTCTGAGCCTTTGTTAGTTCTTTTACTTTCCCTTTAGTTAGGAGGCTTTATTCATCGCTAGCTGTTCCTTCGTTCAACTTTGGGTCTTGGGACCCCGTCTTTGTCTGTTAGCAGACGCGCCGGGTTTCGGTTGTCACACGTGGTTGTGGGACCTTCTGGCGTCCGGGTTTGCTGAGAGGTCCCATTTGGGGGCTTTCTCTGAGCCTTTTGCTTTTTCATTTTGAAAGTTAATTTCTCATGCTTAAGCCTTTAGGTTAGCTTTTGGGGGGGATCTATTTAATTTTTCTTTATGTGTGAATTATTTTGTGCCCCCCTTTTCTTGCGCTCCCTGTGGGTTCGTGTTGCACACTTCCCGGGAGTCCAAGGAGACATCCTTACGTCAGGGTTGTTTGAGAGTAAGGGTGGTTTTCTCTCATTGTGGTGTTTTGCACCGAGTGAACTCCTCTCTGGCCCCGCCGGCCTCGGTTCTGCGACCCAGGTTTCAGTACCGGCGTGGGGTTGTGTTCCTCTTTCTTCTCCTGTCTTGGGATCTTTGCGGCGTTTCCCTCCTTCCGGCGACCTGGTATGGCCGGCGGAAGGAGGGATGTCCAGCAAAAATAAAGATTTTGGCGTGCCGCCCGACCCATTGTTGTGTTTACCTCGTCTTTCACGGCGATTAGGTTTGTAAACGTACCGGCGCCTGCTAGCAATTTTTTATAAATAGCACGCAGATACTCGCCGCAAACTGGCCTAAACAACGAGGCCTCACGTCATACATTGGCATTCTGTCTTCTGTGTGAAGTCGCCGCCTCTAGACAATTTCTGGCGGTTTTACCGGCGGTCTTTTCTTAGCAGGGCCGCCGGGTTCTATTTTTGCAAATAGTGAAGAAACCCTCCGAATGTCCCGGCGTGTGGGTTTTCCTACATGCCTCCCGACGGGAAGTGCCTCTTATTAACCCTCTCCGACATATGACGCGATTTTGAGCCGATTAAGGATACTTTAAAGCCTTTGTTACCATCAGGGGTATTTAGAAACCGTTAGTTTAGTTACTTCAACCTCTGCAGTTGTCTTTGAGTTAGCTGTGGGTAGAAAACTAATTTTGGAGAAGTAATTATCAGAGTGAGAGAACTCTATTTCTTATTGCTAATCTGGCAACCTCTGCGTCATATGAGTCTGAAGGGGTTAAAAGGCCCCTGTACTCGGCCCGCCAAGGGAATTTGCCCTGATTGCTAGCCGAGCGCAATAAGACCTACCCTCTCTGACATACGACACGAGCCCGTTTCACGGGTAACCTCGAGTCATATAAAAGGGCTAATCGCTCAGCGAGTCCGCCAGGGTGAGGGATTCTATATACCCAAGACCTCTGGCTTCATCACCCTGCGGCGATCCGGTTGAGAAGGTCAGATTATATGCTATAATCTACACGGTTTTTGGGCCAGTGACGTTAGTCACAGGTAGACATTTCCTACACCAAATAATTCCACTATTTGACAGAATCAGGTCCGGTCGAAGGTTAGACTAATAGTGTGTTTTTCTAACTTTCCGGCGGACTTGCACTAGCATGTTATTAACTTCTCTCAGGTTATCCTTATGAGCATTGATTCCTGGAAATTCTTTCCAGATCAGCACGGCAAGGGACCATCCCGTTCCTGCGATGGGGAAAGGAGAAAAGGAGGGGGGGGGGGGTCAGTGGTTTAGTCAAAATTTTTACTTTTGCCCCCACATGGAACCCCCCATTGTTGCATCTTAACTTTTTAATTACTTTTTTTTTTTTTTTTTTTTTTTTTTTAAGAGACAATGAACGGAGGAAGGAAAAACACAGATAAAACAAAAAGGTCCATGTGCATAAAGGCATCCTCCATTCATAAAATGTTTGTAACAACTGGATTTAAACATTTGTTGATTGTAAGTTTGTGGAAAGCAATTCGAGGGAAGTGAATTCCAAAGAGTAGTAACTCTGGGGATAAATGAATTCTGATAAGCAGAAGTTCTGCATTGTGGAGGAGAAAGTGTAAATTCATGGGCGCTCTCAGCTGCCCTAGTTCTACGGGGAAAGATGTGGAGAGGCGGCACAATTGAAGCAAGTTCCTCGGAACAATTGCTGTGAAAATATCTGTAGAATAATGCAAGGGATGCAACGTTTCTTCGTATGGCTAATGTAGGAGGTCCTGTGTGATTGCAGGGTTATTGATTAATCTAATAGCTTTATTTTGAATTTTGTCCAACTGCCTCAATGCAACCACTCCACTTCCACCCCACAGAGGTGAACAGTAATCCATCTGAGAGCGCACATGACTTTTATATATTACGGCCAACTGCTCGTCAGTGAAGAATTCTCGAACTCTGTACAGGAGTCCCAGTTTTTTAGAGGCATTCTTAGCAATGCTTCTAACATAATGTGTCCAGCTCAAGTTAGTAGTTAATGTTACACCGAGAATGTCAATACTAGGGGAAGTGGGAATATTTACATCATTAAAAAATATAGGGAGTCCGTGAGATTCTGTCGGTTAGAAAATTGAATGTACTTGGTTTTCTGTGCATTAAAGGAAACTAGATTCTCTTGTCCCCATTCATTAATTCTAGAAAGGTCCTGGTTCAGAGAAATTGCAGTGTTTATTTTTGAATTTAAGATCGTTGGGTGAAAGAATTGGTAAATGTGAAGGAACTGTGGAGTGTTGAGTCATCTGCGTAGGAATGTATTGGATTATGAGTGGTAGATATGAGAATCATTGATATGAATGAGGAACAGAGTTGGGGCCAAAACTGATCCCTGGGGAACACCAGCATTTATTGAGTGAAATTGAGAATAAGGCCATCTACCATTACACGTATTTTTCTGTTATGAAGATAAGAAGAAATTAGTGGAACTAATGATGCAAGGCCGTAGTGTGACATCTTCGACAATAAGGATTGATGCCAGACTCTATCAAATGCCTTTGATATATCCAGTGCTATTGTATGTGTTTCACCATGTTGGTCTGTAGCTTGGTTGATTTGATGCGTAAGAAGGCAAAGAATGTCTGCAGTTGATCGACATCGTCTAAAACCATATTGCCTATCACTGATTAATTTATTATTCTCCAGATGTAAGTCTCCAGACTTACACTCTAAGATTACGACAGGCTGCATCTAAGTTTGCCTCTGGAATTCCCAGCAATGCCCGGAGGGTATAGATCCTGGTGCGCATTGGGTGAGTTTTTTTGTATAGATCAATTGGGCCTGGTGGCCAGGATCGATAGATACCTAAATGACCACAGTATGGGAATTGTTTACAGTTGCTAACTTTCAAAACAGAAAATTCCCCAGAATCAGAGATAACGTTGCATCTCGGCAATCAATACTCACCACTTAGCTGAGAAATTAGCCATTGGTTATGACTCATCCCCCATGCACCCCTCCCCCCGATACAAGAACCCTCCAGGCTTCGCCGGACAACGTTCTCGATGGACACTCCCGAGGAATGGAACCTAGGTCTCCGGCTAGGGTAAGTAAAATTTTCTTTCCTTCAAAAATCTAAGTTAAGAAAAGTCGGTCAGTATCTCGGTTAATGGTTCCTGCGACTACTTAACCCGCTGAGTGCCAGGGACGTATATATACGTCCTAGGGTGTTGTCACGCCCAGTGCCAGGGACGTATATATACGTCCTCGCCGAAAATAAATCGTAGCAGCGAAACGACTGCACCTATGGCTTTCATATTTTTACCACATGTACCATACCCTTTTGGCTACCCACCACAAAAATCCCAAATCCCTCCTCCCACCCACTCGCTGACTGTTGGTCCCGTCACAAGGAAAAAAAAGGAAAATCTGTGGCGGCGAAACGACTGCACCAATCGGTTCCATATTTGTGTGACAAGTCCCTTACCCTTCTGCCTTCCCCCCACCACACCTCCAACTACCTCCCACAACCCACTTCCATCGTATCCGTACGAAGATAAGGAAAAAAAGAAAAATCCGTGGTGGCGAAACTACCTCATCAATCGGCTTCATATTTGTAACATGAGTCAATTACACTTCTACCTTCCCCAAAACCACCCTCCCACCACCCTCCTACCCATACATTCCGATACCATAAAAGTCTCTGTAGTCTATAGTGTCTTTTCAGCTACTTTCGGGACCATCAGGGACCTGATTTTTGGCGAAAATGGACAAGGGGAGTGTTTTTTTTACCATTATCCTTCCTTTCTCTCCCAACTTGATAGATTTAGCCAAAAAAAAAAAAAAAAAAAAACTCTGGCACTGGCAGAAGCACACCGTCAAAATTGGCTGGCACTCAGCGGGTTAAGCCAGTCATACGGCTCATAATTTTTCTTTCCTTAAAAAATCTAAGTTAAGAAAAGTCGATCAGTATCTCGTTTAATGGTTCCCGCGATTACTTAAACCAGTCATACGGCTCATAATTGTCAAGCACTTAGGCCGGCGAGACGGCTCGTTTGTTTACGCTAAACCTCGGCCGGCGAGACGACTCTCATCCTAAAATGAAGAAAACAGATGCACAAAAATGTTTACCTTCTTTTATTCAAGAATCTATAATAAGATAAGAGTTCTTAAGGATAAAGAGTTTGGATGCATTCAGCGGTAATTTAACGACATAACTCTTACAAGTACGATGTGTTATTTTATACTGCCGGTGTATGGACCGTTTTACAAGATTATCTATAGACATCAGCTTGCTGGGTATCTAGTGTTTTTTTTTCCTATTATAGGTACATGCAATTGCACGGCTCCAGGCCTAGTGGGAACGGTTCAGGTTCACCCCAAACCACTATGTATAAGTGGCTGATCCCTGCGTCCCGTTGAGGCAGGTTGGCGATCTAGGGTTAGTCTAACCCTTCTGATTTGAGTTGGCAATGGTGTACACGGTATACCTAGTAGACCTTTTCTCACTGATTCCATGGATTAAAGTCTCGTTTTGTTTAATCATACAAGCCCTCCCGGCGCTTCGCCCCGTGTTAGGCCTACTTCCGAATAAATCATTACGGGCTCGGTAAGGCCAAAGTGGATGTTCAGTCAGAGGCCTAAGTTCATTACTCAATGACCTCTAGCTTTCAATCCCACTTGAATGTTGAAATCGAGGAAGGATCCTCATCTATTTTGCTAAAGTAGGACCGGTGGTGTGAGAGGCAGAATTGCTCTCGCTATAAACTCTAGGGACTTAGCCCGCCAGAGTTCACTGTCTCCCGGTCAACATACCACGCACGGATGGGCGATCTTGGTAGCATCAGTCCCACGGGTTGTTTCTTTGATCGACTCGATAGTAGTACAATCGATCATCTCAGTTTTTATCCAATGTTGTTTCCTAAGCCATAAAATATCTCCCAAAAAATTCTCGACAAAACATATGCCATGTCCCTATGCCGGGAAATTGACATATTTTCGCTTGAACGCTAGTTGTCAGAATCAGGTAACGGTATTGCGGCGGGACAACACATACCCGGAATACCCGCCGGATAAGCGGTCAAGTACTTGCCTCCGGTCACTTTCCCACCTCACCCAATTCTAGGTGGGATGAGCGATGAACCATGGGTAACGTGGAATCAGGAACTCTCACAATTTGCGATAGTTTTTTCCATCTAACCCTCTGTCCCCAGTTTCCCCTCCATTACCGAGTTTGACTGGCTAATACAACAACCGGGAGGGGTCCCCCTCCCTATTTTTTATTTTTTCATCGCCCCTCACTTAACTGCAGAGGTTTTTTCCTTTGCCTCTCTTTGCTCCTGAACCTCTTGAACTCCAAAGGTTATTTTCTCGTCGGAGATAAGACCCACAGGAAGTTTTTTAGCTTCCTGTTTACTAGGGTTTTGCCCCCACGGCGGAAGGAGGAATTAGCTAAGGCTTCTCAATATCTCCTCCCTTCCCCGGCGAGATCTTTCACAGAAATCCGGACAGCCTTATTTGAGGCAGTCAGGTCACGACAGCTCCTCAAACTCGGTATGGCTCAGGGGACCTATGAATGCTTATTATAGGATTTGGTTCTCTCTGGTCTCCACCGCGAAACTCATAATTAGCTAGACAGGGAGATGTGAAGGTAGGGAGGATATCGAATGTAGGGAACCCCCATCAGGTCTTCCCGAAGGCTCCAAGCGGCCAACAGACGGTTTCCCCTCCCACTATCTAGTACATTTAAAATAAAATTATTTAAGGAATGGGTCGTGTGTCCTCCCTCCGTCCCCCTCTCTCCCTCGGCAGTGCTAGTGCAATGGGGTTCCGAGGTTCGACGAGGTGTTACTTCCTAAGGGTGGCTGCGCCACCTTATCTCTTCTGCGCGACCGAACTGCGCCGGTCACCGCAATGTGCTCGCCAGAAAGGAAGTCACGCAACTTTGCCTCACCCGGCGTTGCATAACAATGATACAACCCTCTGCATAAGGGATGTGATACCTAGTAATTACACAGAGGGACCCACACGATCTCCGGCCCAGGTCTGGTGTACGTACGCAGTTAACCCTGCGGCAGGCCCACACCAGGAAAGGCCGCCTCTCTCACACTAACTTGGGTTATAAACCAGACAACCATCCGCCGGCAAGCAGCTACCAGGATGTATTTAGGATGATGTCCTACTAGTCAGTACATCTAGATGGGTTGGAGGACGGTATCCTCAGGGGTCTCTATTACAGTTACACTTGTCAATTCCCCAGGATGCCCCTCTGTTTACATAACGTGCGGTACAATGCGAATCAGTATTCACTCTCGATAAGCTCACTTCATGATTACGCATATTGTAAGCCCTCAGCAAGCCTTGTTGGGGTTGTCCCTTTTTGGGAAGAGTCCCGCCGCGGGGGGCTGGAAGTTCGTCCCGGCGGGATGTTAGTCCCATCTCCACTATTAGAGAGGACTTCTTCCTCTTTCCATATGCTTATTCGAGCTGTGCGCACGTACCGAGACGTTTTACCGGGGTCAGGGAGAGCTTAGCGGCAGGTCCCCACTTTTACGATAGCCACTTAAGGCCGAATCTGTTATTTACTCCACTTTACGATAACCTCTTAAGGCCGAATCAGTTATGTACTTTCCTCCCACTTTTCTTCTTACATGTGATAGATGAAAACCGTTATGGACTCTTTCGCCCTTATTTTGTTCCATATGACATTACAGCCACGGCCAGTAGAGCGGCTTATATTGATCTGGCAAAAGCGTGCACTTTTCGTTACTTAGGCTTATACTTTCAGTAAGGCCTAGCGATAACTTAATGCTGTTAGCAGTCCTTACGCACCAGAGATCTCTCTATGTCAGTCTCATCCTTAGCCTTCCAAACATATCAGCTCTCTTAAATTTTCTGTAATTGCCGCAAACAATCACTCTTCAAAAGTGACAGTTTTCCCCTTCAATCCCAGGCTCCTTGTTTTCCCTCCGCTTAGACTAGAAGCCTGTCCCTCCTTAATATATGGCCAGCCGTGCTGAACCGGAGTTTTCTCTGACCTCTAAATAATCGTGAACTATTTTTTAGTGGTATGAGACAAACACGTTCAGACTGAGGTACATTTACCGCCGGGGGAAGCCGGGGTCGGGGGCCATTCAGGTACTACGGCTCATGTCCCACAGGTATCTTGTTCGATCATCTTAGACTAGAATTTTGTTGACATCCCCCGGCGGACTAACTAATATAGCCAGTTGTTTTTTCTAGCTCTCTAAGTTTTTTCCAGGATCCTACGTGTCCTCGCTCCACACCAAGTGAGCCGAGGACGTGGTAGTCACAGGAGGCGCCCTCGGTGCAGACTTTTTTCTTTGCATGTGTTTTTCCCTTTTTTGGTTACAAACTCGGTTTTCTTTTACGGCCCCACCCTTTGTTCTTATCGTCTGCACAAGGGCACACTCCTTCTGTTGTTTTCCTTGTAATTCCAGCCGTTAGTACTGTGATGTGGACGTCCAATAGGGACTTAAGCAAAAAGGGGGGGGGGGGGTATGCGGATCCCAGTACAAGAGATGAACCCCCTTCCACAGGATTACAAGTTAATGCAGGGCAAGCTAGGCGTTAATTACGCCGGGCCAAGCCCAAATAGATATGCACGAGCTAAGAAGCTCGAGAAAATTTATTTAATTATTAAATCTGATGTATTCATTTTTAGTTTGCAAAGCTTAATTAAAAGCTAATGTAGTTTACGAATAATAAAATATTGTGTTACACTACTGTTCATTATTGCTATATATCTACATTGCAGGTTCTATGCTAGTTGCACTAGATTACGAAAGATTGGAATTGGTCGAAATGACTCACCACATGTTCCAGCCTAGTTTGCACTAGATTCACTAAGTTTAGTATTGGTCGAAGCGACTCAATAAATGGACCGAAGGACCAAGCTGAGCTCAGCACAGGTTACAGGTCGAGGTGACGATTTTTTTTTTGCATTTAACTCTCTGTGTCACACGGTACAACAAATACCTCATGGAAGAGGACTCTGTTGCTGGAGCAGGCTTCTTTGAAGCAACGCACTGCTCCCACTCTTTTCTATTTTATACTGTTGTATGTACAACAACACAATTACTATTTCTTTTTCCTGTGTGCAGGCGTTAGGAAAACCAAAATCTGTCCCCGGCGTGATGTGCTGTCCCACGCTCCTTCCGGCGGAAACGCTACTTTTGACGGAAGGATCTCGGCCCGCCGAGTAAACTCACCCAATGGTTCCACGCACTAACAAGACTTCTTAAGCCCGGCGGCACAGTCTATATAGTGGTCGTTATCCATCACACTTTCCGTGGAAAGTTAAGATAGATAACAGACAAAGGATGTTTTTTGGGTCGGTGACACGTGTCATTGGTAAGGAGTTCGTTTGCAAGAAACCTTTTGGTTCTTGTTTACAAGACCGGCGGGAAGTTAGAATAACAGCTGAGCTATAACTAGCTTCCCGACGGACTTGGGTGGATAGGATGTGTAAAACCTAGCAGTTTATACTTATGAGCATTGATTCCTGGACATTTTTATTTCCAGATCTCGTCACATCTAGTCCGGCACAGCAGACAGAGGAAGGAACCATCCCGGCGGGGGGGGGTAGTAGTAGTTCGGCCACCATTATGCCTTTCTTTAAAATGTGTGCTACATCAACATGCTCTCGTGTACCAGTAACGGCGTATAAATTATGCGAAAGATGCGTAACATGCATCGATAGAGCACAGTTCCTCTGGACCTCCCAGAAGTGTCCGGTTTGTTCGGACCTGTACACGGAGTGGTTGAGTAAAGAAGATCTATCATGCTTAGTAGCTCTATTAGTCATTAACGCAAAATTCACCTCATATGCCAAAGGAGTAGCCAAAGTCACTTTACATTATGACGATGCAGAATTGTTGCAATTACTCTTACTGTACTCTTGTTCTGATGATTCTCCGATAATAAAGTCAACAGGTAGTGATACAGCTATGACTCAATATGAAGTAGAACAAGTAACTATTCAGGACTCAGATGAGGTCTCAGATTGGTATGAGGCAAATCCCCCCCCCCCCCCACCCCAAGAGGGCGCGCTCGGCGTCTCCTGGGGCCTGGCAGTGGTCCGGACCAAGCTCACCCCGGCGGCAGTGCACACAGTCAGTACAGCATCTAGAGTCCACCAGGAAACAGGATAACAACGCAAAGCTAGCTACTCTTCTTGTTAAGGCGGAAGTTCATGCCAGTGCAGAGCCAGGGGATGCACTTACACAACAGAGCCAGCCCGGCTCTCAACTCTCCTCAGTTTCTGCCACTCAGGCGCCGGAGTTTTTTCCCGGTCTCCTCGGGGCAGAATCAGAAGAGACGAAGTTGGATTTGAGTGACAAATCTGAGGTAAAGACAGTCCAACACATTAACCCTTTACGACTTACAAAAGTTCCTCTTCCTGAATTTGAACCTTCAGAGCTCACAGATGTTATAATGCCTTCTCCGAAGGCAGAACGTAGGATCTCCCACAACTCAGCCTTAGGGCAAGATCACATTGTAGTGGTCAAAGAGACCCGGCTACCAGGGTCCCCTGTATATTTCAATCCTTTTAGAGGAAGATGGGATGATCAACGAGGGTCAAAGGGACAGAATATTCTAGTGCCCAGTAGACTGGGGCCCATGTTGGAAGAACGTCAGAAGGAGGCGGAACAGGTAAGCAGCTCTCTAGACGATGAAGTAACTATGTTGAGTTCACCGGGGATGATAGATAATTCTCCGGCGATAGACTGTAAAGGGTCTTCTAGGAAAAGGGAGAGAAAAGAGAACGTACAGACCACATCTCTTAAGAGGGCCCGCAATCAATGTGTCACAGCGAAACAAGTAGAGGAAGTATTACATAAGGTATTGCATCAATGTTTTCAACCTAAGAGGCCTCGAGATACTCCGGTAACGACAAAGGGAGCTCCCCCGATTGAATCTGTGCTCCCACTCTCCTCCACCACAATGACTATTTCCTCCCATTTCAACCTCACAAGTCAGATAGAAACCGCCTGGCGATTTCTGTTGTCCCACTTAATCCGGCTAAGGTAAGGGTATTAACAGATCCAGAGGTTACGGCGGTGTTTACACCACCTACACCTCAAAAAATACCCAACCCAGTGTACCCCACAGTGTAAGTAAATCAAAAGTTACTGGCAAACCCTAGTCTCCCGGCGGATGACAAGAAAGTAACCGCCTTTCCTACCACCCCATATTCTGGCTTAAAATCATCTATTTTTCCGACGTCACTGGATAAACAACTCCAAATGACAGCTCTGATTCCTCAGTTGAAGGAATCGGATTGCTTCTGGTTCCCAGTTCAAGCACCAAAATCAGGTGAGGAGCACAGATCTTTGGCCGGGGAGATCCCAGTCCCCCAAGAGTGGATCATTGAAACAGTAAGAATATAAGGAGTTTTGGGCAAAAGACAAACAGGGTAATATTTTAAGGGTACCAATTAAGGCTATTCCATATGTATAGAATTATGAGTATTTTGTGTATGTACCGGCCCAACTGTTACCTCCTCCCCCAGGTGAACGACTTCATGACTGCTACTGGCCTTATGGCATGAACGGTGGTGATTCAAGTAAGAAAGTGGAACCGGAACTGGTTACAGTTCCGGCGCACATACCAACAGACAGTCAGGAACAAGAACTAATTCTGGGAGAGGTAGGTCATGGTCCGTGGGTGGACTGCGAGAAGAGGCGCAACAGTTTGCTATAGCGTTAACGACTCAACCTTCCCTCAATATCCCTCCTCCCAACCAAATTGACTTCAATTTAATGAGCACACAACCTGGCGGGATACCTTACCCCATCTGTGCATTCCTAGCATCCCCACAATTGTCACAATTGTCCCCCCATTAATTGACCTCCACAGGGAGTTTTTGTTGCGCGAGGATGCGTGTAGGAGACTCTCAACATTCCTCCTCACGCGCCGTACTGCCCAATCCATCACGCGGCCTGTAGATGCTCAAATAAGTCAGAGGATGAGGGAGACAATTGTGCTTTTCCAAGGACTATTACTATCAGCCCACTAGATCACTCGGGGACATCCAAACGGCATTATTGGCTGCCGTTAAGGCTAGGCAAAATCTGAGATTATTATTATTATTATTATATGAGATGCCGATGTCTCCAACCAGGGTGCAGAAACACCATCAAGATGAATCCACACAAAACACCCGGAGGCACTGGAGAGAGACTACGGCAACTTAGGAAAAAATAAAAACATATACCGTATACTGTACTGTACATATACACATATTAATTAGCAATGGTAAAGGAGCTACCCGGTAGTATCGCATACCGGGTACTTCTTTCCCCAGTGTTAACATCTGTGATAAACATGGAGACTAGGCAGGATGTTCGACAAATGTAGACTCACTTACCCACAAGACAGTGAGCCAGAAGAGGTGTTAAATCACTATAATGAGGGTTAGGAATGGACGCAGACCATTGTCAGGCAGTCGTCTATCTCTTTCCATACCATACCTTTAAATTCTTTTTTCTCTCTCTCCCGGGGCCTTGTAAAGGCGAGTGGATCCGAGACTAGACTCCGTAGTACATACCTAGTCACAACTCAGGTGCCTACGAAAGTCGCCGGGTAACACCCCGGCGGAGGTGGAGAAGGACAAGAACAGACATTCAAATAGGAACTAGCAACCTTGCTTAGTTTTAATACTACTCAAGGAGTTTGGATCATTCAGTTACAAGAAAATTATTCTGTTCTAGTCCTCACCCAGCCTACCGGCGGGAACGTCCACCATACCTAAGGCCTTAGATACAATTTTATAACGAACAACTACCCTACGGCGTAAACAACTAGCCGGGAAACAGTTTTGATCCCTCTTCCGAATTGTCACTGGTGTAGTACCAAATTTTCACCATAGATCAATGTTTTAAAGACAGAGTCTGAGATAAAGACAGGCTGAAAGACAAATATTCAAGGAATTTCAAGGTAGCAAAGCATAGACAAATGGCTGATAAAGAGTATCTTATTCCTAGTACAAAATACATATCATCCGGCCCAATGACTTAGCCACCAATGCCACACAAATTTAGTTAAGAATTGGAAGTTAGGATAAATCCCTAGAACTCAAGATCACTCAAGAAAAGTGGATCTTGTACCTATCAGAGATTGTACAGGGATAAGAATAGGGCTGGAGGGAAGGGCAACCACAGGTAAGAGTTCAGAAGACAAAAACCTTACAAGTGATTACAATATATGTAGATTCTCTATGTCTTTGCACACGGCGAAAAGACATGGTCTTTTACCAGTCTAGTTCGATCCGGGATCTACTGTGGGTACGATTAAGATCAATTTAAAGTACAATGGGTGACGAGGGTAGAGGACGACTAAGTCTTACCACGTTTGAAACATACAACAGGAAGAACATTGATGACATCCTTAGTAAACATGAAGTTCTATCACCCTAGGCACAGGAAACATGGAAAGATGTTTTTCTCCTCCGCCGGCAGTACAATAAATTTTTCCAACTAAATATCTAGCCCCTACACCACATACGCCGGACGGCGATCCCAGTAAAAGAGGATACCTGGTAACAAACAAGTCTCCCCTCCCCCCAAAAAAAAAATGTTTTTTAGTGTTTCTACTCGGCGGTAAACAAAATGATGTTTGAGCCGGGCAAATATAAATTGGGAAAATAGTAAAAAACGACAGGGAGGAATATAAGTCGTAGGGCTGCGGGGGGCCGAGGGCACCTGAGCCATCCGACTTTACGAGATAAACAGTCACTAGACAGGGATCAGCAAGCCGGTTTGGTCATACGACAGAATGTCTGAAGGAAATTGGTTACAGCCATATGCCTTCCTCAAGGAGGAACAGGCGATACAAGTGAAAAGGGAATTCCCCAGGTCCTAGACACCATAAACTCCCTTAACCCGCCGGTTTTTGACGCGGGCAGGGAGGCCAACTAACATAAAAAAAGAAGTGACCCAGGGTCCTTAGCGAACAAGTAGCTCAAGGACACAGGTAATTGTCATCCCGCCGACCACTCTAACAAGGGTCATTCCTCTCCCATATTATCAATTGGATGTATAGGGCAAGACGGATACTTGATGGAATTCTTTTTTGATCCGGTGTTAGTAACAGCATAAGGGAACTCTATTGTAATAACATTTTTGGTTAAGTTATATCTACAACAGGCAAGATATCAGTTATGAGAAGAAGTCTATATCGCCAAGACCCCCCATCTTTAGAATAATACTAAAAATAACACGAAGAAGTGTTAAAAGATACAATGCTGACCCTTTATATACTACCAATGGAATGGGATCCGCGGGCACTAGAAGTAGGCAGAGACTTCATAATATTCTGAAGTTCGCACCGGTTAATTCATACCGATAGCGCAGGAGAAAGAATACATTTATCCATGATTCCTATTGATACCTACCAACTCGCCAGCTCTGAACTACCCGGCGGTTAACCTACTTTAGATTTTAAATCAGAACAAAGTAAGATAAAAGCCACGCCGGAACGTGAAACAAAATATACTAATCTATTTATTAGTGGCCCCTCCATCATTGACGAACATGCCTATTACATACTCTTCAAACACTCATCCGCCGTAGTTTGAATCTACCACGCAGAGCATTTAAAATTTAAGGAGCCTTCATCATGAGCGCACGCGACCTCACTCATGGCTTCAGTCATTATGAATTGGGTTCTCACTACGAAAAAACTTCGTAAAAACTAAAAACAAAAAGAAAATAAGAATAACTATTCAATAAGCTTTCCATCATATCGTGGATGTACTTGTGTGGATCTTTTGACCAGACGCTACTGCAGGCGTCATTCTTCCTTCTTCTCTGCTCTGCGCTCAGCCTGCCCGGACGTGTCTCCCCACGCTCCGCGGGTTCCGCATTTGTTGCGTCCCTAGTGAGTTTTTTCTCTTTGTTTACTCCGGGATGTATCGAGTAAGGTTAGGATATGCGTAGCAGGAGTGTCCTGGGCTAGTTGCCCGCAGTGCAGTATATTTTGGGTCGTGTGTTTGGGGCATCTATTTCGGATGTACCCTCGTGGTCCTGTTGTGGACAGGTGAACTTTTTCACAGTTAGCTAGCTTTGTGATGCAGGCGGCTTTCATTACGCGTTATTGCTTCCTTTTATCTTTCTGATGAGGTAGCGTATTTTTGCTGACGTTCCCAGCGTATTTTTCTTCACTTAGTGAAGTTTTTTCTGGGTCCCGAGTCAGTTCTTCCCTTTGCCGGAAGTGTTTGCTACAGTGGTGTGATGGCGGTGGTTCCTGTTGTGATATAATTCAGTGCTTTTTGTTTATATTCCGACATGTTACTGTTATCCGTCTGCCTAGGACTAGCCAGCCTCTCGTAGCTTTACCACATATACAAGTGTTATTGATTGATTTTCTAAATATGTACTACTGTGTCATGTGTGTCCTGGTTTAGTTGTGTATTGGCTAATTCCACGGACTATTTATGTGTCCTGGGTTAGTTCTGTATTGGCTAATTCCACGGACTTTGTTGGGCCCGGCGTTAGTTGTGTTTTGGCTACGCCTCGGTCCGGTGTTGCGTTCAGATGGTATCTGGACCGGGTGGGTTTTTTCCGGCGGGTTTTTCTCGGTTTCACCTTGATAACCCCGGCTGGTTGCCGAGTTTTGGCCACGCGTGGTTTAAAACAGGCTTGTTTCCCCGGCGAGTGGGTGTCTGTGGCTCCCCAGGACTGCGTCTCTGGGGTGCCTGTTTCAGGCTCCTTATGATTCCTGGCGGGTTGGCTGTACCCATCTAACAGTGTTCATACGGACACGTGTTGTTTGTAGTTTTTTCGGTTTTGCAAAGCCAATATAAAACTATGCTGTTGTTGTATTTCCTCCCCGGCGATCTTTTACAAAGAAGTGGGGATAGGAACAATTGGGGTTAACTTTTAAACTTTAAATCACCCGGCGGGTGCAACCTGGAAGGGTGGGATGACCGAATTTGCAAAATTCAGTTTAGTTGACCAGACAATTGAGGGATGCATTGTGTATCGCCTCCTTCAACATACGGTGCTTTAGGGCACAATTGGGGTTAACGTTTTTTAAACTAATATTCACACCCGGCGGGTGCTCCTTGGAAGGATGGGAATAACGAATTTACAATTCAGTTAGTTAACCAGACAATTGAGGGATACGTTTTGTATCGCCGCCTTCAACATACGGCGATCTAAAAAGATACTTCGGGAGAAGTTAGATCTCGTATATTTGTCAGGCTTCCCAGTTTTTGATCTACGAGATAATTCGGGGGCCGGTGTCTTTTTTAGTTTTTTTTTTCCAAAATTGAATCTTGAAACAAACACCACCGGAAAGACTTAATCAGTTATAAACGCCATGCTGGTCTTTATATATTATGTCAGAGGGTATTCATAAATCTTTTGGACAAATTAAGATATTCTGAAATCTTTTACTTAGGAAACCCCACCGCGTAGCGAGCTGTAGTCGTTGAGTATTACGTCTCGTTACCCGGCGGGTTATTTAACACTTGTGTGCGAACATGATTGGGTTAACCTTATGAGCATTAATTCCTGGAAATTTTCTTTTTTTCCAGAGCTGGGTCCCTGCGGGTCTATGCAGAACCTGGAGTAAGTTTCCCACCAGTCTCTGTCATGGCTACCTTTGCCCCGGTTTTTGCTTTATGCATTACGCCCTCCTGTTCAGGTATTCCTATTTTTGCGCACACCCTTTGTATAAAATGTGTTAAAATGTCTCGTTTGGTGTGGGTTACCTTTCCGGCGTTTTTTCTCGTTTCTCCGAGAACACCGTTTTTGTTTACCGAGTTTTAGTCAGGATGGCTAAAATAGGTAAGTTACCCCGACGAGTTTGGTCGCTTGAGGGCTCATCAGAAACTGCGTTTTCTTTGGTCGAGCCTGGGATCAGGCTTCCTGTGTTATTCATTGCTTTATGCATTACGCCCTCCTCTAATGTCTCGTTTGGTGTGGGTTACCTTTCCGGCGTTTTTCTCGTTGCTCCGAGAACACCGTTTTTGTTTACCGAGTTTTAGTCAGGATGGCTAAAATAGGTAAGCTACCCCGACGAGTTTGGTTGCTTGAGGGCTCATCAGAAACTGCGTTTTCTGTGGTCGAGCCTGGGATCAGGCTTCCTGTGTTATTCCCGGCGAGGGGGGCTCCACACAGTTATCTAGGTGATCATGCTGACACCTGTTGGACATGGTTTTCTCGGCTTTTCAAAGCCATTGAAACAATGCTGTCTGTTTGTTTGGTCTTTCCCTCCCGGCGACCTTTTTACAAAGAGGTCTGGGGCAGGTATAATTGGTTTGACATTGCATATAAAACCCGGCGGTTGTACCTTCGGGTGGTTATATTAACGGATTTGCGATTCGCGATAATTTGCCAAACAATTGATTGATACAATAGGGTATCACGGCCTTCAAGACGGCGATCTATGAGGGCTTCTGGGAGAAGCCGGATTAGAGATTAAGATAGGCTTAGACTTTTTATGAGATAAAAAGATGCCTGAATCTTACTAGTGTTTCAAGTGTAAAGGGATACTTGAAAGACTTCATCTTTAACCCATAACTGTCGGGGTGTAACATAAGTCGAGTATAATAAATCTGGACTATCTGGCGGCGCTCGACATAGGTCGTGTGGCAATTTCAGCACGTAATGTTGCTGAGAGAGAGAGACAAGTGGTGGCAGGAGAGTAGCGAGCGTATGACTGCTCCAGACCACCGCGGCGAACCTACTGGCACGAATCCCACCTCCTCCCTCCCTCTCTCACTCGCTATATACGGAATTGTATGGGGAAAGTGCCGAATTACATGCTTTTTGCACTCGCGTTGCACGGTTGTTGCAAGAAAACTAGCCATCATAAAAGGATCGTTATGGTGTCATTGGAAAGCTCTGTTTATGCCCTTTCAGGGATAGATACTTGTTTTACGCTCTGGGTCTTATTTAGGCATGAAAATGATCACGTAAACAGCCCTATTTTGGGTAAAAACACCCCGCTGGGCGGTACATATAAATAAACCGCCTAGGCCGCTCGTAAGGTGTTAATAAAATATGCTTCATATTTATGAGGATTCAGAATTTATGCTTAATTCTTTTGGACAGGTAAAAGATATGCTGAAATCTTTAATAAGCCATTGAAACAATGCTGTTTGTTTGTTTAGTCTTTCCCTCCCCGCGACCTTTTTACAAAGAGGTCTGGGGCAGGTACAATTGGTTTGACATTGCATATAAAACCCGGCGGTTGTACCTTCGGGTGGTTATATTAACTGATTTGCAATTCGCGATAATTTGCCAAACAATTGATTGATACAATAGGGTATCACGGCCTTCAAGACGGCGATCTATGAGGGCTTCTGGGAGAAGCCGGATTAGAGATTAAGATAGGCTTAGACTTTTTATGGGATAAAAAGATGCCGGAATCTTACTAGTGTTTCAAGTGTAAAGGGATACTTGAAAGACTTCATCTTTAATAAAGATATGCTTCATCTTTATGAGGATTCAGAAGATATGCTTAAATCTTCTGGACAGGTAAAGATATGCTGAAATCTTTAATATGAAACTAAAGGAAAACGAAAAGTAGTGGTGGAGTGCTACGGTTCGTTGACCGGCGATTTTGTGGCACATATTTTGTACCATTTTTTGGGTGTAACCCTATGAGCATTAATCCCCGGAAATTTCTCTTTCCAGGGCGGAGTACCGGTGTTGCACCAGGTGACCAGGTAGTTCCCGGGGGCGGGGTAGTTTTCCCCCAGTCTCTGTCATGTCGGCACTTGAACCTCTCATTGCTGTATGTTCAACGCCGTTAACCTCAGGTATCCCTATCTTATTTTTATTTGTTAATGAAATAATTTAATAACTGAATCATAATAAACATATATATTTTCTATGATTATATTATGAGAATATTGTGTTTATTTATAGTAATTTATTTTAATACAATTAAATATAAATTAAATTAATTAGTATACTTTATGATTTTGCTCACCAGCTCTGCTTTCAATGTGTTAATGAGCTATGGGAGCTTTTAATTATCATAAACCTTTACGGGACTCGGACGAGGGCTCCCATTCAGAGAGTATACCGAGCTCGCAAGCGAGGGACAGCCACAGCCAAGGTGTATGGCGATACTCACAGTCCTGGCAGGACAGAACACATCCCTTTGTGACTCAACTAGTGCTGACGTCCACCGGGATGCCGATGTACCATCTTCTATCCCAGTTTTAACATGGCAACATGTGGAGGTCCCGGCTTCGGCGGGATCTTCCCATGATAAGCCAGACTTAACGGATGAAGAACAAGGATCTCTGGTCTCAGAGATGGAGGTTGAAGAGTCCAGTCACCTTCTAGGCGACTCTCAGGGTACCGTCGAATCTCCACGGAGTTCGTGATCGGCTAGGTATGTACCGGCGGAAGAGATTGATGGACTACTATTGAATGCACTTAATAGGTTCTTTGGCCCTACGCCGGAAACTCCTTTTGATACGGGAGATCCCGCGATGTCGACGAATGTGTGACCTCTGGCTACATCCTTTGCTTTAGCTAAAATACCTAACCATCCTCTTGTGTCAGATCCAATTTCCAATGTGCCAGGCACAGCAGCTCTCACTACTTCCACTGTGCGAGTCATATCAGACATATCTCCCCCTCCTTTAGACAAGGCGCCAGTCAAAAAACAGGAGCTATGCCTCTTTTATACGGGCCTGATGAGTCAGGGGTAGCAATGTTACGGAAATGTTTTGGATGTTCATATTAAGGACATTCCAAGTTATTATAACCATGACTTATTCTTCCCACCAAATCCCTCCAGAACGCCATTCTTGGTTCTCTCTTCCGGTTTTTGGTGCCGGCGGAGTCCCCTCTGCTTGGCTGCCACCCCCCAAACAATTAATTTGTGCGAATTATAAGCTCCCTTTAGCACGCCTTCCCCAGCTTACCTAGACCGCGAGTTTAGGTTAAGAGGAAAAGCGTTTAAACTGTTTTCGCAATATATGGTTCCCAGCAAGTAACAAAGTCTCTGTTACGCTCTTCTCAGGCAATAGAAGCCGCGGAAGTCAGGAAAGCCATTGAACTTTCCCGGCGCTTGCTTCTCCAGACTTCCATCCAAGTCTTTAGGAGATATTCGGACGGCCTTATTAGAGGCAGTTCGAGCAAGGCAGGATCTGAGGATGTTCTTAGTGAAGAAACTTCTTGACCGTATTGCAAGCCAAGTAGTTCTGTCTCCAGTTCTAATTCCTTCTTTGATTTCACCAGCAGTTTGGAAGACTGTTTTCAATTTGGCACAAGCGTTCAAGCAAGGTCCCCGCAAGCCCTGATGCCCTTGTTAGAACAAGGGATCAGGGTCTGGTGGTATCTGGGCGACTAACTGGTGGTGGCAGAAACAGAAAAGTTACGCATCATTCATGTCTACGTTACGTTAAACCATCTCAAATCTCTAGGATTCAAGGTCAACTTAGTAAAGGTCAAACCCTTGTTCTCCCACGAGTATTTCAGGGGATAGGGCTGGTCGAGGACACAGCTTCTCTCACTCTGAGTCAGAGTGTGGACACTCGAAACAGATTTCGCAAAAACTGTTTATGTTTCTCCACAGTCTGACTACGACACAGAGACTTTGGGAATCTCTAGTCGGTTCTCTCAACGGGGTTCAGCTAACTGTGAAGTTGGGCCGGTTGTAAGTCTAACGTTTAATCTTGGAGGGCAACAAATTTTCCCACTATTACCGGCGGGGATAGTATGGCCTATCCCAACGTTATTACACAACTTACTAGCGGTTTGGGCGACGAGAGAAATGTTGCACGCAGTCATGTCATGAACCTCTCCTCCGCCGTCGGTATGGGTGGACATGGATGCGTCAGGAACGATAGGTTGGGGCTTTTAGTCAAACCTCGGGCATCAGGGTCAAAGGTTTTGGTCCCATTTAGAAATCTTCCACATCAATGTCAAAGACTTACTAGTCCCCTTATCTGTCCTTCAGGCTCACGGCTCTGCTTTACGGGGTAAGTCGGTGGCCTTCAGAATGGACATTCTGAATGCGGTTCACTGTATTCAGAAACAAGGGTCAATGAGATCTCGGAAGTGGCTAAACGTGTCAGAAAAGATTTTTATACTAGCCAACAGGCTGGACATTCATCTTCACGCATCTTATCTCCCAGGCGTAGCAAACGTCTGGGCAGACGCTCTGTCTCAGAGACAAAGCACAACAGTAGAATGGGCGCTCTTGCGTGTGCGGAGCATTACCATCCACAAGTGGATTTGTTTGTGTCTGAGAAGACTCACAAACTCCCACTGTACGTCACCCACCGGACGATAACGCCGGCGGGCGGACCTGACGCTCTGATGACGGACGAGAACAGGTTGAGTTCCATTTATCTATTTTCCGCCGCCAGACGCGTCTCTAATGTGCCACGTAGTCAACAAACTACAGGATTAGCGAGGCGTAGTCTTGCTAATCGCGCCCCTGTGGCCGGCGCAGTGTGGTATCACCATTTGAACACGTGGTGCCCGCACCCAGTGTCACTCCCGGTCGGGTTGTTCTACTTAGAACACAATTGGCAACCTAGGAACCTCGCGGACTTGTTCATTATGGACATTCAGGAGGCCAAGTGGCTAGCACCATATGGTAGCGACGTGACCAAGATATTCACGAATCAATATACCCAGTCTACAAAGCGACAGTTTCAATTGCATTGGCAAGCTTTTACGTCTTGGATTCTTAGAACAAAACAAACTGTGCCCTCGGTGGCGTTGGTTGTTAATTATTTAATTTATCTGTTCATGCAGAAACATTTATCTGAAAGTGATTTATGTGGGCAGGTTTTAAACTCCGCCCACCTCCCCGTCAGCTCAGGCCTACATGGTCTCTGGACAAAGCATCGTCGTTATTCTCGTTCCCGTATGTACCAAAGACTGCAGATTTTACAAAAGGGCAGTATTCCTTATGGCTTTGGCTACCGGGAACAGAGTATCTGAGCTGGCGGCGATGAGCAACACACCTAATTGCCTCAGGTTTGATAGGCTTCATGAGTGTATTCACATTGCACCTTCCCCAGGATGCATAGCCAAGAATGAGCACAGTGAACACGTGTTTTCAGAGTTCACGGTACCGGCGTTAAAAAGGGGAAAGGTGCACCATCTTTTTTGCCCAGTGCAAGCTCTAACCAAATATTTAAGAGTGGCACCTCTAAATCACCAGGGTGCTTTATGGGTCGCAAGTCCGGGTGAACGCTTGATGGAGTGTACACTGGCTTCTCTCTTGGTCGAGGACTTTAAAGAGAAGAATCCCGGCGTTGTGGGTAAGACCCACGATTTACGCAAGGGGACAGCCTCTTTACGTTTCCTTAATAATCTTTCGGTGGAAGTTATTAAGTCCACACAGTTGTGGGCCTCTAATCAGGAGTTTTTGACTCGATACCTTTCAGTAGCTCTGGACAAACCTTCCTTGCCATGTATAGCTTTACGGCAGAGGGTCTAGGTGGCCCTTTTAGTCACGTTTTGTTTAATTTCAAGAAAAAGGGGGGGGGGGGAGGGTTCAGTCAGTGTGACATAGGACACCCTAGACCCCTCCGGAGTATGTGTTCGTAACTTACGAGCTGTGATACTGCTTGTAGGCATTGTATTATAAAATTTCTCTGCAGTATTCATTGCAGAAAATTGTGCTAAAGGCCAATAGTAGTGTTACAACAATTCTTGTTGTAAGTAGCCTTGGCTGTGAAGCAATAGATTTTTGAGAAATCTCGGTAGTTGCAACTACGACTTTTACTTTTGAAGTAATTACTTCTGCATAAGTACACAAGTTCAGTACTTCTACGAATGTACAAGAATTCATTTATGTTTGGTTATATTTTTAGGAATATATCCACTAGTTAATGGGGTTTATATGTGCACATGTAAACTTATAAGTTTTTAGTTTTCACCACTTACTTTAAGTGGGGTACCTTCTTAACTAGCAGATCTGTGTACAGAGTCTCAGAGTTAACCCTTTTTCAAGCAGGCTTCTTTGAAGCACACTCCTGCTTGTACCCCTTTTTGAAGATTTAGGCTGTATAAAGTTTATGCAGCCGAATATCTCTTTTTTACAAAAGTAAGAATACTATGTGGTTGTTTGATTATCTGCTTTTCTAGAGTTATGATATGATTACGAATGTCCCCCTCCAGTCTTAGAAATCAGGCATGTTCGTCAATGATGGAGGGGCCACTAATAAATTATAGGTTTGACTCTTGTAAGGAGATAAAGAAAACCTAATATTTAGTAGTGGCCCCGTAATCATTGACGACTGGGGCCCTCCCGACCATCCCCTTCCCATTCGTTGATGTATTAAGGATTTTGGTTTACTTGATATGTCAGTGAAGGAAGAATGGCGCCTGCAGTAGCGTCTGGTCAAAAGATCCACACAAGTACATCCACGATATGATGGAAAGCTTATTGAATAGTTATTCTTATTTTGTTTTTGTTTTTATTTTTTACGAAGTTTTTTCGTAGTGAGAACCCAATTCATAATGACTGAAGCCATGAGTGAGGTCGAGTGCACTCATGATGAAGGCTCCTCAAATTTTAAATGCTCTGCGCGGTAGATTCAAACTACGGCGGATGAGTGTTTGAAGAGGGTGCCTTATGTAATAGGCATGTTCGTCAATGATTACGGGGCCACTACTAAATATTAGGTTTTCTTTATCTCCTTGCAGGAGTCAAACCTATAGTATACCAAAGAGTACGGGGAGCTGGCGGCGCGAAAGGCGACAATGTAAGTTTAACCGTAGTGAAGTAGCTCGGTCTTGTACCCTCGTTACAAAGAAGGGAACAGAGTAATTACTTACAAAAGGTAAGAAGGTATTCACTCAGGATACGGATAAAACTTATATCCATATTAGTGTCTATAAACAAATGTAAGAAAGTGTTAAGTTAAGGGGTGAGGAAAACCCAACCTCAACAGATAAGACCACTAAGTGTAATAGCATACGGAGTCGCGTCACGAGAGGGAGATTGGTTTGCCTTTCTCACCGATCAGGAGAGCAATTCCAAGTTTCATAGGCTTCAGCCCAGACCATCGGTCATAAGTCTAAGTCTCTCAGACTACAAATTTGTTCATTGGATGGCAGCTCACAATCTTGCATGATTTTCCCCCTCTCTTGCTTTCCTGACGCGACACCGTGGGTTAGCCCGGCGGCAACCAATACTAAAAAGGAATGCCGACAGAGGGGCTAGCTAGTCTAAGTACTAAAATGATTAAGTTTCATAAGGCTGGAAAAAGGGAAAGGGGGGGGGGGATGCAATAAGCACATAGGACCCCTAGAACCCCTCTGCCGGTTAACGGCTCTCCGCCGGACAAGATGTTAAGGTCACGGCTGTGACACTTTAAAATCAAGCTGTTTTACATTTTTTTAAATAATTATTCTATGTAATAATACCCATATTAGTTGCATCTATTTAACAAAGCGTACAGATTATATGTACAATTAGTTCTAAGAATTATGAGGTTGATCAGGTATAGAAGTATGTTCTCTGACAACAAGTTTATGAGTCTCAAAGTGAAAATCTTATCATATAGCTGAAATATGTTCTCTGACAACAAGTTTATTAGTCTCAAAGGGAGAATCTTATCATATAGCTAAAAAAGCAGATCTTCGAAGTAACGCACTGCTTTCCCTCTTTTATATTTTTATATATTGTATGTAAACAATAAAACACTCAAATTTGTTGTGCGATTCTTTTTTCTCTACCTATGGTATTGTTAGTGGTTTGATATTATTACGAATGTCCCCCTCCAGTCTTGAGATATCAGGAATATCGTTAATGATGGAGGGGCCACTAATAAATTATAGGTTTGATCCCCGGAGGGGAGAAGAGAAAACTTAATATTTAGTAGTGGCCCCGAAATCATTGACGATGTAGGGCCCTCCCATCCATCTCCTTCCCATTCGTTGATATCTTGAGTTTAGTCTTAATATGTCAGTGAAAGCGGAATGGCGTCTCTCTTGCCACGGTCTGGGCTAGAATCCACGCGCAAGAAATCCACGAGATGGAAAGCTATAGCAAAACAAGTTTTGAGTTTAATTTTTCTCTTTGATTTTTTACGAAGTTTTTTCGTAGTGTGTACCCCAATCATAAGACGATTCCATAAGAGAAGTAGCGTAACACTTATGATGTAGTACTCCTGATTCCCCACGGCGGGAGTTTCAAACTGGCTACCCGCGGGCGCTTGAAAGGAGGCTATTATATTAATACGCATATCGTCAATGATTTCGGGGCCACTACTAAATATTAGGTTTTCTCTTCTCCCCTCTGGGGATCAAACCTATATTATATACACACACTACTATAATTATCTTTCCTATATAACAAAGCTCTTTTGAGCTGTTCTTCTGTGTTTATATTTCAGCAGTAGTTTGCCTCGCTTTCAAAGCAAAAAATGTATATACAGTATTTGAAATTATTTTTGAAACTACACCTCAAAACAAAACAAATATATATATACATATATACAGTATATACCGGTATATATATATATATATATATATATATATATATATATATATATATATATATATATATGTTAGTAAAGCCAGGTAATAAATTTTCTTTAATACATACGAGGTTGAAAGAAATGGCAATTTCTGCGTTGGAAATTTTATTATTCAAAGTTTCCAGGTCTCTGATGAGTTTTCGCTGGGTGGCAGGAAGTAGATGAAGGAGATGAGCAAAATTCATGGTGGTACAGGGTTACATAAATGTACATGATGATACAGGATATACGACGCGTTTCACTGGACAACCAGCATTATCAAGTAAGGAAGGAATGATATAAAAGGTAAACAGGAAGGGTATATATAGAGGGTGGAGGATCAGAGGAGGCGGAAAACAGGGGGCAAAAGTCTGCTATTGGTGGAAGCGTAAACTAGGAGAGAGAAGGGGTTAACCGCTTCACGCATGCGCACTGGATGCGGGATGGTGGTCAGTAGGTGGGGTCGAAGCTGATTGGCTGCGTGTCGAGGGGCGTGGCCTAAGTTGTGTGGCGCCTGCAGAAGACGAAGCTGAAGGAGGTAGCGCGGGGGGCTGCGTCAAGGGCACCGGGGGGCGAGGAGGGGTGTTAGGTCCTGTAGGGTAGTGCCTTTTGGCAGAAGGAAGGATCTGAAGGTCCAGAGTTTGGTTGTTGATGTTGGGATGTAAGGCTTGGATATATAAAGCTTCGAGTATAGGTAATCTCCTTGGGTCACTTTCTTTATCGAGTATGGTGGTGTGTTTCTCTAACTCGTTGCGTGTGAGGTGAGGGTGGTTAGGGGTGAGATAGTGGTCTTTGATGGCTCCAGCCTGAAGGTGAAGAGTTAACCGACGTGAAAGACGAGTCTGCGTCATACCAATATAGGAATGAGGTCCACAGTCCTCATAATTACAGGTATGTTGGTAAATGACGTGATCGTCGGTGTTTACCTTTTATATCATTCCTTCCTTACTTGATAATGCTGGTTGTCCAGTGAAACGCGTCGTATATCCTGTATCATCATGTACATTTATGTAACCCTGTACCACCATGAATTTTGCTCATCTCCTTCATCTACTTCCTGCCACCCAGCGAAAACTCATCAGAGACCTGGAAACTTTGAATAATAAAATTTCCAACGCAGAAATTGCCATTTCTTTCAACCTCGTATGTATTAAAGAAAATATATATATATATATATATATATATATATATATATATATATATATGTATATATATACAGTATATATATATATATATATATATATATATATATATATATATATATATATATATCCAACTATTACTCCATGAATTACTTAAACACTAGAATACATATTTAAAGTATATCTCACTATTATAACCTTAATACAACTACTCATATTAGTAAACATAATATTTCTTACACCGACTGTATATGACGGAGGCAAGTGGTACTGAGCGCCTAGAATCTGAGGTTTAACCCTTCCTCCCCGGGCTGTCTTACCCAATGACGGTCGCCCCTACCCGGGCGATATGGCCGAAAAACGTCTAGGCCTAGGCTACCGTATTTATGTTTATTTTCACTGCTAGAACTTTCCCACTCATCTATAATCGTAGTGCGGTTTTCAATCTGTATTTTGGCATTGAGTAGAGCTCTGTAAGTCAACTGGTTCAGTTGTGATGACGATTTCAGTGGAGCCAATATTGCAGAGATATTGCCAATATGGGGGCTTTTTAGACACTAATTTCGTCATGATGTCAGAACAATAACATTGAGGAGTCTTCTCCTTCTTGTTTTCGGAGGTGCGGTGACGAACGCTTGGGTTTGTTGACATACGTTGTACGCACAGCGTTCGGACCAAGCTTAATTAGGCTATTAAGCTCATGCCTTAGATAAGGCATACCGGGTAGTGGCCCTTCTTTCGTGCTGTCCTTACCTAATGCAGACCGGGTAGGAAGGGTTAAGTAGACGTCAGGTTCTAGTCAGCATTCCCGAGATCTCACAATAGAGTTGGTTACACGTGACCGCTCTGATGGAAAGTTACCCAGAACAGGTCACGTTGGAAGCCACACCTTATGACGTCATTATTGACAGGTACTAGGATTGGTCGTGATGTACACGTGAATGATAATGAGTGGTTTTACGTCATAAAGAGGGGCGTAACCCAACATAATATAAGGTGGGTATCCAGAGAGCGAGGACAGAAACAAGAGAGACCCCGGCTCGCTCATCGAAGGGTCAGAGGTTAGCTCCGTGTGTGATAACCAGACTATATAACATACTTGAATTAATCGTACTGATACGAATACTTATACAATCAATATATTAGTGTACTTCTGAATAAGTCTTAAGATATCTTTTATTATACTATTCTTAATTATTCTCAAGTTTCATTTACCTAACCTTACCATTTATCTAACATTCATTTGAGTTATCTAATTAATCCCAGGGTAAACCTGTGATGGTGGCAGCATATATATAGGGGAATTGATACCATTATTAACCCTATTCGCTTAAGCTTACAAGGTGTGCAGCGCGTGGTCCTTTTTTTTTGTTACAACAGAGGCTACACTCACGTGTCGATTAATTGACCGCTAAAGCTACTAAAAGTATTTAATTCAAGTCACTGGAGTCTGTATACATATATATAATTCACACACGGCGGGCTGAAACACTTGTACATCTGGCAAGTTGCCCTCCCTGCCTGCAACGCTCCCCCACACAACTACGGGGCTGGTCGCAAATTCGTCAAAATATTCTTGCGGCGGAAGCAGGGAATCCTCAACTTTGTCTGACGGAGGAGGAGTCTACATGGATATGGTACCGACATGTGGTGTGATTAGCCTGACTTAGGAGGACCAAGTTTGAGTGACAGTGGTTTGAGGCCGAATTCTGGACGTCGTCGGCAGTAAAAACCACCCAAGCTCCACCGCGGCTAACTCACAACAATTCTCTTCAGCCTAGCATACCACAGAGGCACTGCACTGCTGCAGGCAGTTGTATCTTGCCTTGGTTTGAGTGAGGATATACGATACAGCCAGGCGTGACATTGAAGAGGTAACGTGTTACTGGAGGTCTTAAGTGCATCTTTCTATCCATAAAATTATACCAATCTTAATTCAATACATTCATTCAATTGTGTAATTCATTTTTTTTTTATCACTGCCTTTTAATTAATTAATTAATTTGTGAAAAATGGGGAGTATTTATATTCAAGATTTATTGTGCGTTTTTTTTTTTTTACAGGAATTATTTACTATATATATGGGAGGATTTTATATATTATATGTTTATCAAGTGAAATTTCCACATGTCATTAAAACGACTGTTTATCAAAAGGCCTAAGGTTCCCGCTATCAATCCAGTTGATCCCGAATTATCTGATATTGCTTAGGATAGCGGAGACGATTTTTCGGACGATTATTGGAGTGATTTTGATAATCATTATTCAGAGATTGAGCCTCAAGCAAATCCGGCTTCTTCGGGACTTCCACCTTTGTACCAAAATGTTAATCAGAGTGTGTTAAGAAGCAGGACTTTCCGAGATACGACCCCCACCTATTTGGAACCATTGCCTAGTATAGTAATTCCCACACCTCCCGAAAATAACGTCATTATGTCGGGTAACGAAACCCAGGCTTTTCATTTAAGTGTGACCCATGGTCAGGCCGTACAAAATTTCACTGGGTTGGAAGAACACAGAAATCTTTTTTCAGTTTTGGATGATGTAGAGACGGAAATTGCAGCAAAGGGTATCACACAGGAGAGGGCCAAAATTGAAATTTTTCGCTCGAAAATTGACAAAGGGAATACTCCAGCTGGGTACCTTTTGGCTTGCGATGACCTCATACATGCTAAGACTTACGATGAGTTCAGGCTAGAATTCCTAGAGAAGTTTGGGTCGTCAGCTAAAGGGGAATTTGCGGAATTCCATGATTTCGCCGATCAGCTATTGAAGCAAAAGAAAAATATGACAGTAGATACATTATTGGCGCAGTGTTCACAGTTCGCGAATTGTATGTCGCAGGATCTAGTTCGTCACTCCTGGTTTGAGGACAGTAAGATGACAATAGGACAGCTGAGCAAGTTACTGGGGTATGTTATGCTGGTTAGTGCTTTACCAGACACCGTGAAACCGATCGCACGACGTATCGAGTTCCCTCCAACAATGTCTCTCAATAAATTCTCGAAGGAACTTAGGAAGTCTTGTGATACTAGCGGTGTAACCACCGAGCAAATTCAGTTCTCGTGTGCTGCCGTTAGGAATTCCCTACCTGTTTCCCCAGCTCAACCTGGGCCTAAACAGAATTTCCCTAAACAGAGTCAACCAAATAAGAACTCTCAACCACATAGAAATCCCCAGCAGTTCTCCTCAAACAGTTCTTTTCCCAAATTCCATAAACCTGCACAAGTAAGTCAGAGTAGACAGAGTTACAGCTCTCAAACATGGAACCATCAATCGCCTCGTTATCAGGGGAATGGTGGTCGACCGCGGGCCGCAGGCGGAGGCGGTCAGGGCGCGCAGAGACCTGCGATAATGGCTACCGGCGCATCTGGTCAACACAGGGATGTTATGTGTTTTTATTGTGGGGGACGGGGTCACATTGTTCCTCGTTGTAACATCAAGGCCAAGGAGCTATATGAATATACGGCAGGTAAGCAACCTTTCTGTCGTAGATGCAAGTGTAATGATCACAGGACCGGAACTTGCCCGGAAGTGAAGGTAGATTTGGACGATTGGAAAGCCAGTCACCCTAGGTCGGGGGAAGCTTACGATCACTCCCAAGCAAACGTAACGTAAAACATCAATGTACACAAACTCCGGAATGTCTTACGTTAATGATAAGTGCCCTTATGCATTCACCTGACTCGTTCATTTTGAAGTCATGTGTAAATAATACAGATATAAGTGTTTTAATAGATACAGGTTCTCCTGTGAACCTCATGTCTAGCTCTGTATTCAACAAATTGAATCATGATGATTCGTTTAAACTTGAATTCCCCGATGTTAATCTTCAGAGTGTTTCAGGGGATAATATTTCAATATTGGGGGTTACATACTTACCGTTAGTATTGCATGAGGACTTGGATTTAATGACGGAGAAAGTGTACGTTGTTCAGGGTTTAAATATCTCTTCGGACCTTCTGTTGGGTTTTAAGACAATGAGGGACCGTAAATTTATTTTAAGTCTAGAAATGAATGGTGTATCTATTGATGGTACTTTTATTGAGGCATCATCTAGCTTCCCAGAAAATGTACAATTTGTATCAAGGGGTGTACGTAAGGGCGTTGTGGAGAGTGGTAAAACCTTTCAGGCGAAGCGTCGTACATCTGGTAGGAATATCGGGGGAGGTAGATGCCGGCACGTCCACACTACCAACCCCGCTCTTCCCGCTGTCGAGATTAAACTGCATGACTATTTGGAACAATCTATGGGGGATTCTGATATTCTCATTCACTGTAATACTATTGTTGAACCGCATTCTGCGAAGGTTGTTAATGTTTATGCGAACAATCTTAAGAGTACAGTAAATTCTATTGTATTATTACCCGATTCCTCAGCGATCAAGGGTATTACGTTCGCTCAAGCGTTACATGAGGTGAATGACACCAATGTTTTCCAAACTCTCATTTTAAATACCACAAATGGCTTAATGAAATTATATGCGGATACGAAGTTATGTAATATTTCCTGTGTACCTTGTAAATTCGAAGAAATTAATTCTCTTCCCGTGGCTTCAGTGCGAACAGGGAACTCTCCTGGTATGGAGGATAGAATGAGTAAGATTTACGAGGATTTACAAGGTACCGACTTTCCTGAGGCTCAGGGTCGCTTAAGGCGTTATTGAGGGAATTAAATGAGTCCGTACATTTGAAAGGGAACGCTATGGGGTTTACTGACATTATGGACCATAAAATTGTGTTGAGTGACAAGGATCAGAAGCCCGTTTACCTGCCTATGTATCGCTTATCGCACAGTCAACGGGAATTGACTGATAAACATGTTTCAGATTTACTTTCTCAGGACGTAATTCAACCATCAACGTCACTTTGGCGATCACCTCTTTTCTTAGTTCCGAAGAAGGCGAAGGGGGAGTTTAGAGTCGTGGTAGACTTTAGGAAACTTAATACCATTACGGAGACCGATCATTTTCATATGCCGGCGATACCGGAAATTCTTGCTAGTTTGGGTACGAATAACAAGGTATTTTCAACCCTCGATCTTTCGAGTGGGTTTCATCAAATTGGGTTATCACCGGTATCAAGGCAATATCAAAAATAAACACTGCAATTTCTCTGAACCAGGACCTTTCTAGAATTAATGGATGGGGACAAAAGAATCTAGTTTCCTTTAATGCACAGAAAACTAAGTACATTCAATTTTCTAACCGACAGAATCTCACTGACTCCCTTATATTTTTTAATGATGTAAATATTCCCACTTCCCCTAGTATTGACATTCTCGGTGTAACATTAACTACTAACTTGAGCTGGACACATTATGTTAGAAGCATTGCTAAGAATGCCTCTAAAAAACTGGGACTCCTGTACAGAGTTCGAGAATTCTTCACTGACGAGCAGTTGGCCGTAATATATAAAAGTCATGTGCGTTCTCAGATGGATTACTGTTCACCTCTGTGGGGTGGAAGTGGAGTGGTTGCATTGAGGCAGTTGGACAAAATTCAAAATAAAGCTATTAGATTAATCAATAACCCTGCAATCACACAGGACCTTCCTACATTATCCATACGAAGAAACGTTGCATCCCTTGCATTATTCTACAGATATTTTCACAGTAATTGTTCCGAGGAACTTGCTTCAATTGTGCCGCCTCTCCACATCTTTCCCCGTAGAACTAGGGCAGCTGAGAGTGCCCATGAATTTACACTTTCTCCTCCACAATGCAGAACTTCTGCATATCAGAATTCATTTATCCCCAGAGCTACTACTCTTTGGAATTCACTTCCCTCGAATTGCTTTCCACAAACTTACAATCTACAAATGTTTAAATCCAGTTGTTACAAACATTTTATGAATGGAGGATGCCTTTAGGCACATGGACCTTTTTGTTTTATCTGTGTTTTTCCTTCCTCCGTTCATTGTCTCTTTAAAAAAAAAAAAAAAAAAAAAAATATACAGCATTTAATTCTCCTTCGGTACTTTTGAATATAAACGTCTACCCATGGGCCTTAAAAATTCACCTGCAATTTTTCAGAGATTAATGAATAATGTATTGGCAGGATTGATCGGTCACAATGTTTATGTATATATAGACGATATTATAATTTTTTCTAGAACGGTAGAGGAACATCTTATCGCACTGAGAAATATACTTTCTAAATGAAATGAGGCAGGCTTAAAAATTAAAATCAGTAAATGTGAATTCTTTAAAAAGAAACTGTCATTTTTGGGGCATGAATTAACTCTGGACGGGGTAAATACCACTGCTCAATTGACAAATTTTATCACTAAATTTCCTACGCCCACTAACGTAAAACAGTTAAGGCAATTTTTGGGCCTATCGGGCTACTATAGGGAATTTATAAAGAACTACGCTAGCATCGCGAAACCCCTATATATTTTACTCAAGAAGGACGTTGAATTTTTGTGGGGAGTTGAACAAGAGGGTTCTTTTGCTGAATTAAAGGCGAGTTTAACATCTCGACCGACCCTTGCTTTCCCTGATTTTAAGAAACATTTCTATATTAATTCTGATGCATCATATACTGGGTTTGGAGCGGTTCTTATGCAGTATGACGATAGGAATCTCTTACGGCCGTTAGGATTCGCTAGCCGTTCTTTAAAACCTGCGGAACAGAATTATTGTGTTACCGATTTAGAAGGTGCAGCGCTAATTTGGGCGTTAAATATATTTCGTGAGGTAATATATGGTTATGATGTAACTGTTTGGACAGACCATAAGCCTCTAATTAAATTGTTTGTTGATAAACTTCTCACGGGTAGACGTGCCAGGTGGAAATTAACATTAGCATCATACAATCCTACATTATTGTACGTTGAAGGCAAGCTCAACACAGTTGCCGATGCGTTATCAGGGAATCCTGTTGCTCTAGTGTCGGTTAACGCACTATTGTGCAGTAAAAGTATTGCGTTAGACCAACTTAAAAATAGTTATTGGGGTCAAGTAATTCTTGCTTTGGAATCGGGTGATTTTAGCGGCAATGTCCCTTGTCACCCCGACTTAGCAGGTTTTGATTATTCTAATTTTGTAATGCATGAATGGTGTTTGTACAGAAAGATGGATTTAAATGACAGGGTAATAATGCAACTAGTCATTCCAGATTCGCAAATTAGTACTTTATTGCCTATTTTACATGGACATGATACAATTGGGCATCCGGGGAAGCTTCGGTGTTTGACACAAGCCCAGAGAAATTATTATTGGCGGACGATGAAAAAGGATATAGATAGATATATTGACTGTTGTTCTACATGTACCACTATTAAACCTAAGTTGAGCCCGGATGTGAAAATCGGGGAATATCCGATTCCGGCATATCCTTTCGATGTGGTTGCTATAGATTTATTGAAACTTCCACTGACTGACGCCGGAAGTCAATACATTATGCTCACTATTTGTCACTTTTCCCGGTATGTCGTGTTATCAGTGTTGCAGGATAAAGAGGCGAAATCGGTCGCTAATAAATTTTTAGCGGACGTCGTGTGTAAATTTGGTTGTCCTAATACAATTATAACTGATAATGGTACAGAATTTTGTAATTCTAGTATGACGAAACTATGCGATGAATATAATATAAATCATGTTACTGTTTGTCCTCATTCACCCCAGTCTAATGGCTTGGCGGAACGCGGTAATCAATCTCTTATCCGTGCTCTTCGCGGCTTATTATTAGATCGTGATACGAGAAAATGGGATTCAGTTTTGCACTTTGCAGAATCAACACTAAATAGTTCGATAAATTCCTCAATTGCGGATTCCCCTTATTTTATTGTTTTTGGTAGAGACATGAGACTTCCTCATAATTCGCTAGTTCAGTCTAATTCTCCTGTTTATAACTGCGATGATTACGTGCTGTATCACTTGAATAATTTTCGGTCTATTTAAAAGACATTACGCAGTTCTCTTTCGAAATCAAAGGAAGACATGATGGACGTATCGAATAAACGTAAGAGGGATGTTAATATTGTTGTAGGGGATCTTGTTTATTTGAGGGAATTTTACGCCAAAGATAAATTACAACCTGTTTTCGAGGGTCCTTACCGCGTAATTTCAGTCGACAGGAATAGTACTGTTATAAAACACTTAGAAAAGGGCGTTGAGAAAAGGGCTCATATGAAACATTTGAAACGTGTTATACGCAATTTACCTGGTTATGAAGATATTTCTGTTGACCACAAACCGATGAGTCCGAGGAATGTTAGGGGACGTAAACGGCCTAAAAAGACAAATGGTGCTCATAAATATAATTTAAGATCGAGTAATGTTGCTTTTGTTAAAGAGGGAGGTAATTTTGTTGCTCAATGGTGGGTAGACAGTTTGGGAATAAATTTGGTTTCATTTTACATATACATTTTTAGTCATAATTTTTTTTTCGGTTCCTCAGATGGGTGTCGTAAGAAGGATTGTAGGGCGTGTCTTGGTATTATGGATACCGGGATATTATATCTACTATTTTGGGGAAGAATTTTGAATGTTATATGAATGCTTTAGTTCACGCGGAGAACGGACTAGTGACATCTGACTTACTTTCCTTGGCTGACTTATACAAGTTGCTGAAATTGGCAAAGAGGGAATTTGATTTGGTACCGTTGGTGGTTCACTCAGAATTAGAGTCTTATTACCCTTTCCTCGAGGTGTACGTGAGTCACGGTAAATTTCTTATTTTGATCCCTTTTGCTTCTGACATGAGTTTGTCTTGGGTTGAAATTATACCTTTTCCGGTAAAATTTCATAATTCCTTGCTCACTATTAATTTTCCTGCCGAGATTTTGCTAGTTTCGAAAGGGTAGTATACGGATGAATACTATTCGTTATTGAGTTCCTCCACTGTTCATGCGTGGTGTCACACGGCTCTCGGCTTGTTTACTATTTGCCCAGCATCTGCCGTTCCTTTACTGCCAATGAAGTCTAACAAATGCGTTCAAGCTATTATTGGCAATGCCGATATCCTGGATAACTGTAATTTCACTCCGGTTCAATTTCACCTATTTTTCCATGTCCACGTAATTAATACTAGTTTTCTTTATTTTGTGACTGCTTCAGAACTACTGATTACTTGCCCGGACCGTGCACCCTTTCATAAATCATGTATTGGCCAAGTTTATGTAAGGGACTCGTGTCTGTTGGTTTCGTCACATCTTACTCTTTACCCATCATTCATTCACATGCTTTCGTTCACAGAACATGATATTCTGTTTGCTAGCATTCCGTCTGAAGTGTTCATTACAAACAACTTTTCATTTCCCAAGATAATTTCGCGTGAGATTGAAACTTTGGAACTAATTAACACATCCATGGATACGTTATCGTTCATGCATTTCGTTCGCCCTGAGTACATCTACCCTCTGCCACTGTTCACTGGTCTTGTCGTGCTTATTTTCATTATCATTTCCCTTGTAATTTCCAGGAACATTGAGGGTAGGTTGACAAGGATTGAGATTATCCAAAATGTTAGACCATAAATTGTTTTCATTATGTGTAAGGCAATAGGGGCTTGTAAACAGACCTGTGGCATTTTTGTTGGTACGATTCCGTGTTTAACTTACCTTGCATAAATTTTATTTGTATATTGGAATTGTTCTTTTACAGATTTTCTATTTTCAGCATTTGTTTTTAATATATTCTATGTATATTTTATTGTGTATACTGTATATCTATTTTGCAATTTTAAATTCCCTTTTATATAGTAAATTTACAAACTTCAAATAATTATATTAAAACAAAAGAAAAACAAAACAAAAAAATCACAAAACCTGAAAATGTATTCTTGATACTATAATCACTTCTATTATATTTTGTTTGGGGGTAATTTCAGTGGAAGAAATTATGTCTCTTATCTTTAAGGGGGCGTGTTAGATACTCCAATATATCCAACTATTACTCCATGAATTACTTAAACACTAGAATACATATTTAAAGTATATCTCACTATTATAACCTTAATACAACTACTCATATTAGTAAACATAATATTTCTTACACCGACTGTATATGACGGAGGCAAGTGGTACTGGGCGCCTAGAATCTGAGGTTTAACCCTTCCTCCCCGGGCTGTCTTACCCAATGACGGTCGCCCCTACCCGGGCGATATGGCCGAAAAACGTCTAGGCCTAGGCTACCGTATTTATGTTTATTTTCACTGCTAGAACATTCCCACTCATCTATAATCGTAGTGCGGTTTTCAATCTGTATTTTGGCATTGAGTAGAGCTCTGTAAGTTGTTGTTGTTGTTGTTGTTCCCTAAGCTGCCTGGCCGAACAGCCCCGAGTCCCTGAGAAAGGCCATGGCCACGATCGGGCTATCCCACAGAGCTCTCATTGAGTGTAGATTGTGTTGTTGGCGTAAGTGGTTGTGTGAAATGCAGTCTTCTATGATGTGTTTAATGGTATGGGGTGCTGTGTTACATCCCGGGCAGGTGTCGACAACGGAGTCATCCAGTCTCTTCTGATAGCTCAGGAGAGCTGGATGGTGTCCGCATCTCAGCCTGGCCAGGTGGACTCTGTCCTCGCGAGGAAGGGAGGATTCGGAAGGATGGATTTCGGGAGGTCGTGCATGCAGCTGCGTGTTGTCTGTGAGTGAGTGGATGGATCGGTGAGAGATATGAGTATGGATGTGCTTCTGGAAGTTGGTTCGGGGTGGGCAGGGAGGGAGAGAGGACAATAATTGTGTGTGATACCGTGTGCTGGGTGTTGTTTTGATATTTCTTGGTGTCTGTGGGTGTGTTGCCATGTAGTTTAGTGGGTGGTCTTGGTTCGTGGAGGCTGCTGCCAGGAATTGAGTGCCTCTCATGTCCAGATGGTCTTTGACTTTGAGGATTTTGGTTTCTTGATGTAGGTGATCTGTGGGTGCAGTAGCTGTGCAGCCTGTAATGATCTTCAGGGCTTTGTTTTGAATAGTCTGTAAGGTCTTATGATGTGTTTCAGCTAGGTTAGAAGCCCAGGCTGGGCTTGCGTATTCCATCACTGATCTTATGTATTGTTTATATACTGTGGTGGTAGTTTCTTTGTTGTGTCCAAATTTTGTGTGAGCAAGTGACCTGAGGGCGTTAAGTCTGGGTGTCAGTTTCTTTTTAATGTTTGTGGTGTGCTGTTTGAATGTCATATGAGTATCATATGTTACTCCTAGGATTTTGGGTGTGTGTGTATGTGTTAGGGGTGTGTTGTTTATGGTGAGTTGAGGGATGTATTCGTGTTCTCCTGTCCAACTTGTGAACAGGGTTGCGGTGGATTTGGCTGGGGCTAGATTAAGTCTGTTTGTAGTGCACCAGCCATGTAGTGTGTTGAGATAGGGTTGAAGGAGATCTGTTTCTCTTTTTGGGTTATGGTGTGTGCATGTCGCTCTGTAAGTCAACTGGTTCAGTTGTGATAACGATTTCAGTGGAGCCAATATTGCAGAGATATTGCCAATATGGGGGCTTTTTAGACACTAATTTCGTCATGACGTCAGAACAATAACATTGAGGAGTCTTCTCCTTCTTGTTTTCGGAGGTGCGGTGACGAACGCTTGGGTTTGTTGACATACGTCGTACGCACGGCGTTCGGACCAAGCTTAATTAGGCTATTAAGCTCATGCCTTAGATAAGGCATACCGGGTAGTGGCCCTTCTTTCGTGCTGTCCTTACCTAATGCAGACCGGGTAGGAAGGGTTAAGTAGACGTCAGGTTCTAGTCAGCATTCCCGAGATCTCACAATAGAGTTGGTTACACGTGACCGCTCTGATGGAAAGTTACCCAGAACAGGTCACGTTGGAAGCCACACCTTATGACGTCATTATTGACAGGTACTAGGATTGGTCGTGATGTACACGTGAATGATAATGAGTGGTTTTACGTCATAAAGAGGGGCGTAACCCAACATAATATAAGGTGGGTATCCAGAGAGCGAGGGCAGAAACAAGAGAGACCCCGGCTCGCTCATCGAAGGGTCAGAGGTTAGCTCCGTGTGTGATAACCAGACTATATAACATACTTGAATTAATCGTACTGATACGAATACTTATACAATCAATATATTAGTGTACTTCTGAATAAGTCTTAAGATATCTTTTATTATACTATTCTTAATTATTCTCAAGTTTCATTTACCTAACCTTACCATTTATCTAACATTCATTTGAGTTATCTAATTAATCCCAGGGTAAACCTGTGATGGTGGCAGCATATATATAGGGGAATTGATACCATTATTAACCCTATTCGCTTAAGCTTACATATATATATATATGTATAAGATATGAAACGCTATAAAGTCACTGGGTATACTGATAGTGATTTACCTTTCTATCCTGATATCATACGGGTTTATTACCCGCCAGGGGGTAAGGGGGCCTCCATCTAATGGTGAAGGAAAAAAAGAATATGCCTCACGCATCCTACTGCGTGTAGTACAAGGCGACTAATAGGGGGGATGGCGAGGCTGGTGGGGTGCAGATTGGTGCCACAGGGGACTGAGTCTTACCTGGGCGCTGTTTGGCAACTCACCTGTGTCGGCAACAGTGTTTGCATGTTGGAGCAGTGTTGGGGCAGGACTTTAATATTCTATAGTCCAAATTGCCTAATATACAGTAGAGTCTTGTTATGGTGCTGTCTTTTTGTAACACTGTTAAGGCTGGTGTGGTTGCAGATACTGCAGGTGCAAGTGCTGCTGGGGGACTCTGTGGAGTCTTCCTGAGGCACGGTTAGCACTATACCAACATCAACCACAGTGAGACTTGGTAGGGCAGTGCTGTGGTGGGACTTTGTTGTACTACAGTACACTCCAAATATTGTAAGGCAATCCTGTCTGAGCCGTTACAAAGCATGTAATGGAAAATGACGCTAAACCATTGTATGTAACATACCATGAAATATTTCGATAATTATGCACCCTTTTCATACCTATAATTTTTAACAATGCAGTGAAAATTCCAATGTCAGTACATCAACAATATGTGGAACCTCCTGATAAACCTTAACCCATACAATCCCAGCGACGGTTGCCAGCCGTCAGTAGATAAATCACTCCCAAGTCCCAGCGACGGCTGCAAGACGTCAGTAATATACGGTCCTTGTACCAGGCAGTGGCTGGTACCATGACTTGTAAACACTGTTCTAAGGAATTGGCAACACTTCTTAGGTTGGCTGCAAGCTTCCACACTCCACAGGCTGTCTGGGTCAGTGTTTCATCAACTTTTGAGGTGGGAGGTTGTTATATCTTGCCTATGAAGCCATTTTGGCCAGATTGCTTGGTACTGGGGGGTACATTTATTGTAGTACCCTATGGTACAGTAGAGAGATTAATTATGAAATTCCCTACTAAATTAATTGTTATCAGAGGTACACATGTACAGTATTTACGTCAATATGAGTTGGACGTGTGTGTGTGTGTGTGTGTGTGTGTATTAAACACCAGGGACCTACTCAGGTCCCGCGCTCTCTTGTCTGGGGAAATAGTTAGCACAATATTAACTACCAACAATATATAACAAGTAAATAAGCTGATCATAGTAAACAAAATAAATAAGTATATCATAATAAAACAAAAAATATCGAAAAGTGTATTATAATATAGCAAAGTAAATAAGTATTATTATGTTACCTCCCCCAACCGACTAATTTACTCCTAAACTCAATTAATGAAATCAACAAATACATGTGGCAGTCCAGGGATTCGAACCTAGGATGCTCACACCGAAATTCAGTGCATTTATCCATTGCGCTACGAAGACAGTTAAAAAATGGTGGACAAGCCTAAGATTTATTATGCAGTTTCTAATCCTGCATATCAATCTAAGCATGTACACAATTCCAACTGCGCTATCATAGGCTATAGATAGATGAATGGAAGTAATTAATGGTGCCTTAACCCTAAGGAAGGCCTCTCTATAAACTACCCCTGAACCTGAATGAATTATTATGTTACCTCCACCAACCGACTTTACTCCTAAACTCAATTAATGAAATCAACAAATACATGTGGCAGTCCAGGGATTCGAACCTAGGATGCTCACACCGAAATTCAGTGCATTTATCTTTATCATATTAAACAAAATAATTAAGTGTATCGTATTAAATAAAATCAATATGTGTATCATTATCAAACAAATACAATACAAACAATTCACAATAAAACACTTATTAATACAGGCATATAATATAACAAAATTAATAAATACATGACAATACAAACAAATAAATGTATCATCATCAAAATTAATAAATATACCAGCTAGTGTATCAAAATTATACAAAATGTATAAATAAATTAATGTATCATAATTCTATCTATCTATCTATTGCATGACGCCGTGATCCCCGAAGGGGTGGCCACGAACAAACCGCCCCATGCACCTCTGTCCCCATCCAGTCGACGACCCTCCCCCCAACCAGCACCGCCTTCGTTCATGTAGTTCCTCACTCCATCCTTCCACCTCATATTCGGTCTACCTCTCCCCCCTGTCCCTCCACCTCGCTCTCGTACACCCTCTTAGTCATTCTCTCGCTTTTCATACATTCCATATGGCCGAACCATCTCAAGTTGTTCCTTTTCACACTTTCCAGCACATCTACCTCCACACCACACCTCCTCCTTACTTCCTCATTAGTCTGTCTATCCCTCCATGTAACTCTGCACGCACTCCTTAAGTAATTAATTTCCACTGCTCTCACTCTTGGTCTGAGTCTCTCAACCAACGTCCATGCTTCGCTTCCGTAAGTCAGTGTCGGGATTACCACACTGTCATGCAAGGACTTCTTCACTTCCATACTGACCACCCTATTTCTTGTTACTGATTTTAGCGTTCCTACAACCCTCTTCCCCTGTTGTACCCTCTCCCGCACCTCTTCATCCATAGTCCCATCTTTACTCAACACACTGCCCAGATACTTAACAGAGTTGACGATCTCCATAGCCTGACCGTTCAGCTTCACCTCACACTCTGTGACTTCACCCCTTTCGAAGACCATAACCTTGCTCTTCCCCGTATTTACCTTCAAATTCCGTTTTTCGCACACTGTTCCAAACTCATTTACCAGACCCTGCAACTCCCATTCATTATCACTCATCAGAACTGTATCATCCGCAAACAGCAGTATAGGTAGCTTCCACTCAATTCCCTCCCTTTTCAGCGATACACCAACATCCACTGCTCTTGATAGTATTTCTTTCATGACTCCATCCATATATACAGTAAACAACCACGGGGACATCACACACCCCTGTTTCAAACCAACATTCAGGTCAAAGAACTCGCTCTGCTCACTCTCCACACGTACTGCCGCCTTTGCATCCTCATACATGCTCTTCACTGCTTTCAGCAACTTGCCCTCTACTCCGTATATTCTAAGTACTTTCCACAAACCTTCTCTATCCACTCTGTCATAGGCCTTCTCCAAGTCCATAATTATACTAAATAAATAAATAAATGTATCATAATTAAACAAAATAAAGAAATAAGAGTATCATAATTAATCAAAATGAAGAAATGTATAAGTGAATCCTAAAAATACAAAATAAACAATTTATAAGTGTATCATCATATATCAATACAAATAAGTGAATCATAGTAAAACAAAATACATAAATAATAGTAATATATAATTATACATATACAGTAAGCGAAAATAATATAATAAGTTGAGTCACAGTTATGAATATACATAGACTCCCAATTAAATATAATGAAATACATGAATTAATATATAAAATACATATACTGCAAGTGAAATACCTATACTGCAAGTGAAATTACTGAAGTAGAAAAATATTATACAAGTACATTATAATGACTACAATAAATATTATACAAGTACATTATAATGACTACAATAAATATTATACAAGTACATTATAATGACTACAATAAATATTATACAAGTACATTATAATGACTACAATAAATATTATACAAGTACATTATAATGACTACAATAAATATTATACAAGTACATTATAATGACTACAATAAATATTGAAAAGTAATACAAATGGTAAAGTACAAAACAACAATAACAACCACCCACTATTACTATTACTACTACTACTACTACTACTACTACTACTACTACTATTATGTATACTAGCAGGGGTACCCGGCGTTGCCCGGGTTAAAATTCTACCACCATAATCATCATCACTACTACCACCACTACTACTACCATAATCACCATCATCAATCACTACTACCACAATCATCACAATACTACTACTACCATAATCACCGGCCTCGACCTCCCTGTGCCTCATTAAACGGCGACCTCGATTTCGGCCGCTAAATGACCTCCGATTTTGGATCTGACCTCATCCGTACCCCCATTTTGGGAGGCTGCGAACAACTTTCGTTCCATACACCTTTTCGATCGGAGGCCTCCTGCCCCAAACGGCCATTTTTGTCATGTTTTGTTTTCAATTTCGGCCTCGAAACGACCTCCGATCGTTGCCTCGCCCCCTCTATGACCTGACCCAGGTAAATTGACACCCACATGCAAAGTTTCAGCTCCCCAGGTCCAAAACTGCGGCCGCCTATTAAGAACACACAGACAAACAGACACACGAACTGATTTAATATAGATACTCAGACACAAACCCCTTTTCTGGGGGTGGCCGAATCGAGACAGAGCCCGAGCAGAAACAACATTCAAGGATTCCAATTCTTAGGGTCCTGGACCACTTTCGCGTTCCCTCGCCCCTTCCTCTGTCTCGATGAATAGGAGAATTTTACAAGGGGAAGAGGATTCCTAGCTCCTGCCCCCAGGGGGCTACTACTACTACCATACTATTACTACGTTTAGCATTTTTGTATTAATACATTAATTTATTCATTACTATTTGTAGAACCCTAATAAATAGGCAAAGTTATAATCATCATCGTGAAATAAATGTTCCAGTTCCCTTTAAAACTATTGACATTAAAATGACTGTGTCTAGATATTGTAATTATTGTGGGATGCTGTATCTAAGCTGGTGCTACACGAACAAGTGTATTGGCTATCTGTATCGGAACCTTGAATCCGATGCAAGATATGATACTTTGATTGATTAGTCTGTTCATTCACATATTAAATTGGAATGTACACATTAGGAATTTTCAAAATACAAAATACAGGAATAATGAGAGGGATGTCAGATAATGCACTCGATTATAGCAGGGGAGGTGTGGCGGAGTGGTCTTGCCACTGGACTGGTAATCCAATGGACCCGGGTTTGAATCCCAGTATGTCAATGGGAAGATATTATTGGGATGGAATTTGTGCTGTACCTAGTATCAGTGCTTTACCGCAGCACACCGAAATGCCAAAAAAATACCCTCATTGTTCCCTGATTAAATAGTATTGTATGAATATTCCCATATTCAAAAATATGCTACAGAGGGGCAATGCCTAGTGAGTTAATTACTCAATAGGTGGCATTCTGAGAGTGAGGGTCCGACTGTGGGGAGTGAGACTGTGAAGCGTAGCGGCGAGGCGGCTTCAGAGATGGGATTGCTTCGAGCCGTGAAGCTTCGCATGTCTCACTCCCTAGACTGGAGCAAGACCTCACGGGCCTCACAGTGTTCAGCGGTAGAGTGTAAAGGCTATCTCGGATACCATGACTCAGATACATCCACTGCCAAAGTGTTCGTGTGACCTGGACTAAAGACTAAGGTGATCAATAAGGTAGGTAAGTGGCTCCCATGATTAATTCTACAGGTACGGTCGAGGTTGATAAGTGTTGTCAGATATTTCACAAAGTTTTGGACACTGACTAATACTCTGAGGGATAAGCACTTTTCCCAGTAACTATAAAGGTACCAATAACACTTGTTGAGCGAAAACCACTGGAATCTATGACAACACTTAATACCCCCGATTGTACAGTAGCCCAACTAAGTTTTTCGACAAAATATTAGGTATGTGGCACTTGTCTAGCTTTCTATAACCCAGAAAGTGCTCGAGAAACGGGTAGTCAATTTCTACATCCATTTCCTGATCTACTCATATATTTGTTTTGTTCTTTATAAGATGTTATGCGGTCAGGATTAGCTCCAAGTTCGCTGACACCCGGTATAGATTGTATGAGTTATCCTAAACGTTTATATGCATCAACTGTATTAGATGTTACTCAATAAAATGTAATTTTATACAGCTAAATGACTAAGAGACTTAATTTGTCCGAACGTTTATAGCATCTGAGGTGAAGCCAGTCATCTTGGGGGCTAATAAGTGATTGAGGTTTCCGAATGTTTGTGTGCGAACTGTTGTATGGATTCTTCCCCTGCCGCCTCTTGTTTTGCCTCCTTTCATGTGTTTCTTGTTGATACTCCCTACCCCTTGTGGGAATAAGGGCTGGCTACTGACTAAATTACAAACGTCAAATTAAGAGTAGTATGCTGCTGTCACGTTTGTTAAATGCTTAATCATCAATCTTGTAATGGAATTTAACCGTGTTGGCTGCGTGTGTCTCGCTATCTATTAACCTTTCTTTTCCCAAGCATACGAATCGATAAACAGACATAAAATACCTTCAAAGATATTGACATGTCAGTAAAGTTTTCGATAAATATCCACATGAAAGATTGCTGATTAAATAAGCAGCTCTTGGAATAGGGCGAACTATATTACGTGAATTAGACCATGGCTAATTAGTAGGACACAACAAATTAACATTAACAGTAGCCTATACAATCAGATTGGGGTGTAGTGAAGGTTGGGGTCTTACACGATGGTCAGTTTTAGTTCCTCAATTGTTTATCTTTTACATTAACGACCTTGATTTAGGCCTAACTAAAAAGATCGGTAATTTTTCAAATGACACTAAAAATAGGTTGAATTATTGATCCTGATAACGATTCATGCTCTCCAAAAATGATTTGATACACTACCCGAATGGTGCAATACCTTGTCAGTTGATATTAAATGTAGATAAATACATGCAGTTTAGTGAATATTATGAAATCGACAGAAATTTCAGGATATAAATTTAACAATATTTGTTTCGTCAATAATTACGCACCATATATCTCCCGTATGAGGAGATTCAATAGCTCAATGCATTATTGTGATGTCCGATTTCATTACCCATCTCCCTTACTCAAGGCCAGGGTAGCCAGTAACCACCAGCTATATCTCAGAAGAAAAAGATATAGTTTGTTCACCAATCTGAGTGGTGATAGGGGCAAGACGCAATATCAGTGGTATCTAGATGGCTAAATAACATGGAATTAAGTAACTCAATTATTACAAAAAATTTGGAAGTCATCATCAGTCGTCAGTCGTGATATGAAACCAAACAAACAATGCAACATTGTTTGAAATCAGAGTTTTTAAATATACAGTATATCTACAGTAGAAACGTGAATAACAACAAACGTAATTTTAAAATTTCACCCGTCCTTAGTAAGGCTTCACATTGATTATGTTTTTAATTTTGCTGTCCAGTGTCCATAGATTGATTGGAAGTTACGGTACAAAGAAGAATGTCAAAACAATCCAGAATAATAGAACATTAGAACATCAATAATATTCTAACGCCTGACGACTAAGGCCAAATGACACGGAATTATAGCCAGAATGGGTTAGAACATTTAACAGAAGTAAAAGATTATTGAGGTAGTGAATATCATGAAATACATGATATGGTCAGTACAAAAGAAAGGGGACTTGGGATTAAAACATTAGGCTTGCATATATTAGAAGTGTAGAGTAAGAGAGGATATGATACAGATGCTTAAGTTGTAAGTGGGATCCACAAAGACGACGTGGAAAGCGGACAGCTGCTCCGTGATAAGCATGCAACAGTTTGGTAGATATGTGAAATAGGCCACTGATTGCTACAGTATGATCAATAACGACAGAAAGCTTAGAAACATAATTAGATAGGCACATGGCTGTGATGTCATGATTGTCAATGGGATCCGCCGTGATAGGGCCAGTTCATGGTATAAAGACTAATATTAGTCTTTATACCATGGGCCAGTTCATGGTATAAAGACTAATATTAGTCTTTATACCATGGGCCAGTTCATGGTATAAAGACTAATATTAGTCTTTATACCATGGGCCAGTTCATGGTATAAAGACTAATATTAGTCTTTATACCATGGGCCAGTTCATGGTATAAAGACTAATATTAGTCTTTATACCATGGGCCAGTTTATGGTATAAAGACTAATATTAGTCTTTATACCATGGGCCAGTTCATGGTATAAAGACTAATATTAGTCTTTATACCATGGGCCAGTTCATGGTATAAAGACTAATATTAGTCTTTATACCATGGGCCAGTTCATGGTATAAAGACTAATATTAGTCTTTATACCATGGGCCAGTTCATGGTATAAAGACTAATATTAGTCTTTATACCATGGGCCAGTTCATGGTATAAAGACTAATATTAGTCTTTATACCATGGGCCAGTTTATGGTATAAAGACTAATATTAGTCTTTATACCATGGGCCAGTTTATGGTATAAAGACTAATATTAGTCTTTATACCATGGGCCAGTTCATGGTATAAAGACTAATATTAGTCTTTATACCATGGGCCAGTTCATGGTATAAAGACTAATATTAGTCTTTATACCATGGGCCAGTTCATGGTATAAAGACTAATATTAGTCTTTATACCATGGGCCAGTTCATGGTATAAAGACTAATATTAGTCTTTATACCATGGGCCAGTTCATGGTATAAAGACTAATATTAGTCTTTATACCATGGGCCAGTTCATGGTATAAAGACTAATATTAGTCTTTATACCATGGGCCAGTTCATGGTATAAAGACTAATATTAGTCTTTATACCATGGGCCAGTCAGCCCATAGAATCAGCCCTCTGAAAAAAATCCCTCTTTTACTATTTGTGTTTATGTTAATGTTTATGTAGGCCTAGTAGGACGCGTATTTGGCAGTTTATGTTAATGTTTATGTAGGCCTAGTAGGACGCGTATTTGGCAGTTTATTCAGACTAGCATTATACTATTATATTCAGAGTAGAAAAGGAGACTATTTTATTCAGAGTAGAAAGGGAATATGAAAGTCAAAGGGTAAATATGACATAGTATGTGTCCCTATAATTCCTACAGAACCTCCTTAAGTTGTATAAACCCTCTAATGAAAAACCCGATTAAACTGCCAAAATTAGTCAATCCTAATGGGATTAATGATTATATATTTATTGATTCTCATGATAAACTGGTCTCTCTATTCACCAATGATAGTTTAGGTAAGGTATTATTTATTATATTCGCAAACAAGTTATTTGCATTCACTAAGGGGGGAGGGGGAATTAATAATGGAAGATCAATCCTATATTGCATAGATAGTGGCGGGCGAAGTGGCTAGGATGAGTTACTAAACGGAACGTGGTTGGTTTTTAGGTAAACAACCGATGGTATAGACAGGAGTGGTTAATGTGTAGGCCTATATTATATCAACTCATGCTAGCTTAATAGTATTTGGACAATATAAGTAAGGAGTTAGTTAGTAAGTTAGGGGTATTAGTGGATGAGTAAAGAAATTAAGATGTTTTATAATGCTCGGTTAATATGAAATTAGACAAGAGTGATATGATGGAAAGTAATATTCTGTATGATGACTATTCTATATATTTTATGCACAATATCAACTAGGACTAACTCGCATGTTGTGTGTTCCTACGCCTCCAACAGCGCAGTCTTCGACCCATGTGTGGTTGAGCTGAAAGTTTTCTTTTCTGAGACAACAACTCTTGGTTGGGAGAGAGGTATCTTGACCAGGATTCGAACCCACTCACTCCAGGTATGTTTTGGAGAGTTGGGCACCGTAACCACTCGGGTCTGTTTGTGCCTCTTGGTTAGTTTTGGCTTGACAACTGGTGATCTATGTTTATATACCATCTCCTTCAATATCTGGCGTATAGTTTATGTGGAAACTTGAAGTTGCAAATGTTGCTTAGTTCCTTGGCGTTGGAGAATGGATGGTTATCCATATACTGTTTAATTTCTTGGTCCTGTTATGACGAGGTTTCCCGCTTAGTTCCACTTCTATGTCGGTCTGTCATTTGTCCTTCTTCCCACCTTTTTTTTTTGCCACCGGTAAGCGTTCCGACACCCCACTCTCGCTCATCCCAACCATACTACCGCGTTCAGCAACCTTGCTGAATGAATGACTAGGTGTGATGTGGGCAAGAGAGTATTGAGGATTTTCTGATCACCTCAGTTTCCAATAATTACAGCTTCACGTTTTTTTTTTTTTTTTTTTTTTTTTTACCGAAAAAGGTTCGACCTGAAAATGTATTGCGTGAAGTGTTAATGCATGGTTGGAGTAGCTGTAGATATGCATGTAATCTGTAATCAGCCAATTGCCGATATCTGGATTTTGAGTGTTTGGTTGACCAGTACGGTACCCGTCCAGCGTACCAGCTAATAATAGACCACCAACACTAAAAAAAGACGTCGTAATTGGCCTCTTATTCCAGAGGCCTATTTATACAGCTTAGGTCTAGAGTGGCGCATTGTGTAAGAAGCATTGCCAAAAACAAATTTCCCGCCCGGGAATGGAACCTGTGTCCTTTTGGCTGTGAACCAAGTGCGCTAACCATTATGCTACGGGCCACTGTGTGTGTGTGTGTGTGATTCTGTGTGATTCTGTAAAATAGAACTTAAATTATATACCCGGTAAACTAAATAATGTTTAGTTATACTCCCATATATTTCCATAGTAGACAGAATTTCATCTCAAAGTTAGATTCTAAAATCATGATACGGTAACGATAATTTTCTATATTATAATAGTATCTCATAGAAACAGTAAGAACTTTAACTGTATATTAACCCTTATTTAGCGGGCTAGGTGGTCTATTTGACCGTAGCGCCCAGCGGGTGTTTTTACCCTAAATAGGGTTGTTTACGTGATCATTTTCATGCCTAAATAAGACCCAGAGCATAAAACAAGTATCTATCCCTGAAAGGGCATAAACAGAGCTATCCAATGACAGCCCAACCATCCTTGTACGACCACTGGTTCTCTTGCAACGATCGCGCAACACGAGTGCAAAAACCATGTAATTAGGTACTTTCCCTACATAATTCCCTGTGTAGCGAGTGCGAGAGGGTAGAGGAGGGTGGGATTCATGTCAGTAGGTCCGCCGCGGTGGTCTGGAGCAGTCATACGCTTGCTACGCTCCTCCCACCACTCATCTCTCTCTCTCAGCAACATTACGTGGTGAAAATGGCACACGACATAAGTTGTGCGCCCCCACTTAGTCCATATTTATTTCACACGACATAAGTTGCGCGCCGCCAATTAAGGGTTAATACACGTTCTTATCATTAATAATATTACCTGATGCAGATGTTGCAAATAGAACTACTCGTATAACCCAGCACTGTAAGATGATGCAGATTATAACATACCTGTATTATCTAAAGTGTTAATTAGATAAAAGAACACAATTATTTACACCTCATTGTTTTATCAGGGAAACCAGCGTAGAATGTGGGTTTATAACACTGAACTTTGCCTTCCGATTCTGTGAGTGTGTGTGTGTGCTAATTAATCTACAAATAGTGTAGCGTGAAAATCGATTGATATTAACCTCAGAGAGAGAGAGAGAGAGAGAGAGAGACTTCTAATATGAAACAAACAAATAATGATAGCAATATTGTCATATGTAGCGCCCAGCATATGCGAGTACTGTGTCTGTGTGCCCTGGCTGTGGTATCGCAGGCAGTGGCGCCTGCCTTAGACACCACGGTCTCTACTAGACACGATGGAGATGGGCTGGTCTATCAGAGGAGAACTGAGCGATCTCTGCCATACCCATAGCTTACTCTGACTGTTCCTTTAACTTATATATTTTCTAGATCTCAAGTGACGGCATCTCTTCCGTGGATTGACCTCCCAATCTACCAAGATTGGAAGCCAAAGCGTCACATTTTTCCTTTGCCCCTCAACTTTCTCTTCATAATTGCTGAGGGGCACAGGGCCCTGGGTGGGGCTTTGGTTTCCCGGGCGCACCCTCCTCAGCTCCCCGCCATGGAGTGGCTTCGGTCACCCAGGCTTTATTATTGTCGACAGGGAGGGTTCTGTGGGGGCGCTCGGTTATGGCCTTGGTTGGGGCCTTGGGGCTGTTCGGCCAGGCAGCTTGGGGAACAACAACAACAACAACTAGACACGACCACACGGGCTTGGGACGGGAGTGCAAACTAGACAGGTGCCACGTACCTAATTTTGTCGCAAAACTTAGTTGGACTACTGTACAGTTGACCCAATAACGGTGCAAAAACTTGTCATTCACTTCGTTTATGTATACTATATATATATATATATATTCTGTATATATATATATACTGTATATATATATATATATAATATTATTATTATTATTATCAGATACTACATGTGAGCCCCACCGAAGAGCCGACGTGGGGAGGCTATATACCCCGAAGGGTCTCAGTGGGGGGCACAAATAGCCAGGAAGATATAACTAGCTAGCTAAAAAGGTGTTAACCCTAGTCTTGAAAACCTGGGAGCTCTCCTCATTCACTACTTCATTAGGGAGTGTATTCCAGAATGTTGTGATTGATGGGATAAAACATCTTGAATATTGTGACGTGTTGCAATGAACATGAGCAAAGGCCTGATTATTTAACTCCAAGGAATATCTAGTGACACGAACAGGCCGAAAAGGTGGTGGAATTTTAGAATGTAATGGATGATCAGCATTAAGAAATATCTTATGAAATAGAGTCAAGGACCCAACAAGGCGACGATGTTCAAGGTAAACATCCAGGTCAGGCAACAGAAACTTTATCTGATTAAAAGCACGATCCAGAAGCCTCATATTGGAATCTGCGGCAGAGAGCCACACAGGAGAGCAGTACTCAAAGAAGGGTAAAATAAAAGAGTAAAAACAGTTCCGAACAATAGCATCACTTGAATAACCACATTTTTGTATTCCTATGTTGACATAATATATTATGTTCCTAGTTGAGTTTCGTACAATATTCTGCAGATTTCTGCTACATTCATGAGGGGGTTTTTAGTGCGTGGTTTTCCTTCACGGAGAAGGGGGATGCACGCTTGGGGGTCTTGTTCTACATTACACACGTGGAGGCTGAGTAGTGAGGGTGATCACCTTGGATTTGGGCAGGCAGGATTGGGGCTTTCTTATATGGGAGGGCCACATACCATTATATGAGCTTTTAAGTCCCTAGGGTGATTACCAGGTAAGATATTCAGTGTGTAACCTTTAGGAGTGTTATACTGTAGGCTACACATGCAGGTCAGTGATTTAGTTTAGGCTACAGTATCAGGCAAGAAGGTTAGATTACCATATACTGTATGTTTGCATTACTGGTACTGGTCCATAGACTGTTGAGTGTTGATCACTGAGCCTTGTGTAACCTATTCAGTATTTAAAGTTAGGCTAGGCTATACTTTTGTGTTAAGTTAGGTTAAATCAGTAGGCTTTGAGATAGGCTAGGCTAGGAGTAAACAGACTGTAGGCTGTGTGAATCCTTGAGTGCTTGCCTTATCATATTTCTGCACATATCATTAATAAATATAATTGCCTGTTACATGTGTATTTATTTTCAAGAGTGCCTTTAATAACTATGATGATATTTATACCTTTATATGCTAGGTTATAGGCTGTACACATGTTATTAGGCTAATTATCAAGCCAGTTGTCCCCATATCAGATAACCTCTATAATAAATGTATATTTCTACTGCATACAGTAGTTGTGTATTGCTCACTGAGGCATTACATAAAATTCATAAGATCAGGGGAAGGGTTATATAAACGAATATAATTTCCACCCGTGACAACGTAGTAGACCAACTTTTTGAGATATAGATGAGGCAACTGAGCGTAAGTGTGCCTCAAAAGTAAGTGTTGAATCAAGAGTCACACCCAGTAACCTAAGTTTGGTACATTGATTGATTACAGAATAATTTATTATAATTTCAGGATGCAAAGGAAAAGGTGTCCTAGATCTACTAATTAAAAGGCTATGTGTTTTTGCAGAGTTCAGCTTCATACCCCAACGATCACACCAACTAATAATTTTTAGTATATCATCTTTCAGAGTATTGGCGATCAAATCTCTCTCAGCAGAAGTAATGGGTGCATATAATGAGGCATCATCTGCATAAGCAATCATTTTAGAGGAAACTCCACACCACATATCACTAGTAAAAAGGATAAAAAGCAGAGGGCCCAGTACACTACCCTGAGGTACACCAGATTTAACAATGTTAAAAGAACTAAAATTTCCATCAACTACCACACGTTGTTGTCTGTTAGTTAAAAACGTAGAAATTATATTTAAAACTGAACCACCAATCCCCATGGAACTGAGTTTGAATAATAGAGCCTTATGATTAACCAGATCAAAAGCAGAACTAAAATCTAGAGATATTAATCTTGATTCATGTCCAGCATCCAATGAAGCCTGGAGATCATGAGTGAGGACAAGAAGAGCATCACAGGTACCTAAGCCCTTCCTAAACCCAAACTGGTTTGGAGGCAACAAATTAAATTTATTGGTGAAAGCTATGAGTCGCTTGGCCAATAGGCATTCAAAGACCTTTGATAAAACCGGAGTAATGGATATACTGTAGGTCTATACTCTTCCGGGAGAACAGTGGGAGATGATCCTTTTGGAATAGGCGTTACGTTAGCAGAACGCCAACATAATGGGAAAATGCCACGACAGATTAAAATTCTAAAAATAACAGCAAGTTTAGGGGCCAAAAGTTTGCTAATCCCTTTAAAAAGTAGAGGGAAAAAATCAGTAGGGTCGGTACCCCCAAAATAATCCAAATCATTCAAGAGAGTTTGTAATTCTAAATGCAAAAGATGCAAATTTAGGTTCAGGAGAACAAGAATGAGGTAATGCAACCTCAGAGTCACTCTGCTTACTCTCAAAAGCGGAAGCTAGGAGTTTTGCTTTCTCACTGGGGTCAAATGTGACCGAGCCATCCGGTTATATATATATATATATATATATATATATATATATATATATATATATATATATATATATATGGATAGATAGACATAGATATAGATAGACAGATAGATAGATAGAGGTGTGCATGTGTGTGTGAGTGTGTGTGTTTACAATTTACATATACTATTCAAGTTTCTGTTTTACAGAAAATAGTGTTATAACATGTGTTATAATAGTGTTATAATATGTTATAATATGTTATAATAGTGTTATAATATGTGTTATAATAGTGTTATAATATGTGTTATAATAGTGTTATAATAGTGTTATAATATGTTATAATATGTGTTATAATAGTGTTATAATATGTGTTATAATAGTGTTATAATATGTGTTATAATAGTGTTATAATATGTGTTATAATAGTGTTATAATATGGTTATAATAGTGTTATAATATGTGTTATAATAGTGTTATAATATGTGTTATAATAGTGTTATAATATGTGTTATAATAGTGTTATAATATGTGTTATAATAGTGTTATAATACGGTTATAATAGTGTTATAATATGGTTATAATAGTGTTATAATATGGTTATAATAGTGTTATAATATGTGTTATAATATGGTTATAATAGTGTTATAATATGGTTATAATAGTGTTATAATATGGTTATAATAGTGTTATAATATGGTTATAATAGTGTTATAATATGGTTATAATAGTGTTATAATATGGTTATAATAGTGTTATAATATGGTTATAATAGTGTTATAATAGTGTTATAATATGGTTATAATAGTGTTATAATATGGTTATAATAGTGTTATAATATGGTTATAATATGGTTATAATAGTGTTATAATATGGTTATAATAGTGTTATAATATGGTTATAATAGTGTTATAATATGGTTATAATAGTGTTATAATATGGTTATAATAGTGTTATAATATGGTTATAATAGTGTTATAATATGGTTATAATAGTGTTATAATATGGTTATAATAGTGTTATAATATGGTTATAATAGTGTTATAATAGTGTTATAATATGGTTATAATATGGTTATAATATGGTTATAATAGTGTTATAATATGGTTATAATAGTGTTATAATATGTGTTATAATAGTGTTATAATATGGTTATAATAGTGTTATAATATGGTTATAATAGTGTTATAATATGGTTATAATAGTGTTATAATATGTGTTATAATAGTGTTATAATATGGTTTCTCGGCTAGGGGTGGCAAATTTAGCTAGGTCAATAGATAGGATTGTCGCGGGGTTTCGCTGAAAATAAAGCCTGAGAATATGAGTAAGAATAATTGTCTAGATAGGGTAAATTGCCGTACTGGTACATCAGATAGGAATAGAAAATATCAGTCACAGGATTTTAATTGTACTGCTAGTAGAAATATTAAAGGTGTAACAGAAGATGGGAATTCAGTTAGAAATAAAGGTAAATCCGATACCAGTAAAATAAATTCATTGCGATTATATTATACAAACTGTAGGAGTTTATGTAACAAAATGGATGAACTTAGAGCACTTGTTAGCAACGAAAATATAGACATTATAGCACTGACTGAAACATGGATTAATACAGAATCAAGACTTTTTTTAGCAGAATTCCATATACCAGGATATAGTTTGTTTAAACGCGACCGAACAAGTAGGAGGGGCGGCGGAATAGCAGTGTTTGTCAGGAGTTCTTTAAAAAGCTGTATTAAATCAGGTATTAGACTAAATACTGATAACGAAAGTGTTTGGGTTGAGGTTAGCGAAGGTAGTGAGACCATAATTATTGGAGTTATTTATAGACCACCAAATATGAGTAGAAACGAAGGTACAGCTTTATGGCAGGAAGTGAAAATAGCATCAAGGTTTAGCAATGTGTGTATTATAGGGGATTTCAATTTTCCGAATATTGATTGGCAGCATCAAATCGGCGACTCAGATTCAACAGAGTTTATTGAGGCGGTACAGGATAGTTTTTTATTTCAATTCATAGACTCGCCTACTAGAGGTAATAATATCCTCGATTTAGTTCTCAGTAATAATGAACAAATGATAAATAATGTAGAGATAGGAGACCAACTAGGAAATAGTGATCATAAATCAATTTATTTTAACATACAATGGACAGGAAAGGCTAAAGAGAATACGACACTTATCCCAGATTTCAGAAAAGCCAATTATGGTGGATTAAGACGAGCCTTAAGAGTCGATCCTATGGTTAAACTATTAAGTGGACCCAGGTGCGCTAATGAACATACTCTCTCTCAGATACCTGTCTTAACTCAGGATAATTTGACAGCTACATATAATAATTTTATTTCTTCACTCCACAATGCGCAAAATAAATATATCCCCAAAAGAAAATTTAGATCAACACAGAACCAACCCAAATGGATGAATAATAGACTATTAGACCTTCTAGGAAAAAAGAGAGGAATATATCGAAAAATAAAGAAAGGCGAAATTCACCTACTTGCTTACTATCAGAATCTATCAAGAGAGGTTAAAAAATGTATAAGGACTGACAAAAGAAATTATGAAATCAGGATAGCCAATGACTCAAAAAATAACCCTAAGGCTTTTTACCAGCTATATGAATCTAAAGTTAGAGATAAAATAGGCCCCCTTAAAACTTCGATAGGAGAAATGACAGAAAGTGATTTAGAAATGTGCAGTACATTAAATAGTCAGTTTCTATCCGTTTTCACTAATGAAAATTTGGCACAGATTCCAGAAGTCCGTAAGGTGTATAGAGATAGTATAGAAAATAGGTTAAGTACGGTTACTATAAGTAGAAATGATGTGCTTAAGGAAATTGACAGACTGAAACCTCAGAAATCGCCTGGTCCCGATGAGGTATATGCCAGAGTATTAAAAGAATGCAGAGATGAGTTAAGTTACCCATTAACATTTCTTTTTAACAATTCATTAGAAACAGGTATAGTTCCAGAAGCTTGGAAGCTTGCAAATGTAGTTCCGATTTTCAAAAAAGGTGATAAATCAATAGCATCCAATTACCGTCCCATTAGTCTCACTTCAATCATAGGAAAGCTACTAGAGTCAATTATTGCTAGGAAAATGAGAAACCACTTAGAAACATTTAACTTAATCAATTCTTCTCAGCATGGATTCACACAGGGACGTTCTTGCCTTACTAATTTGCTTAGTTTTTTCTCAGAGGTATATGAAGCAGTAGATAATGACAAGGCATACGATATTATATATTTAGATTTCAGTAAAGCTTTCGACAGAGTCCCTCATGAGAGATTGATGAGAAAGGTTGAGGCACATGGAATAGGTGGGGCGTTGTTGGGATGGATTAGGTCATGGCTAATTGGTAGGAAACAGAGAGTCAGCATAAATGGTACCAAGTCAGAGTGGGGAGCAGTCAAAAGTGGTGTCCCCCAGGGATCGGTATTAGGTCCCCTGTTGTTTCTTATATACATAAATGACCTAGATTTAGGTATAACTAGTAGGATAAGTAAATTCGCAGACGATACTAAAATGGGGAGATCAATTGATTCAGATAGCGATATAGAGTGCCTCCAAAGGGATCTAGATACCTTACATGAATGGTCAGTAAATTGGCAGATGAAGTTTAACATTGACAAATGCAAGGTATTAAAGATAGGGAAGATGCAAACAAATGTTAAATATAAACTAGCTAATTTAGAATTAGAAAATTCAGACTGCGAGAAAGATCTAGGTGTGTTTGTTAGCAATGATTTGAAGCCTAGAAAACAGTGTATAGGCGTTCGTAATAAGGCAAACAGGATTCTCGGGTTCATCTCTAGGAGTGTGAGTAACAGAACTGCTGATGTTATCTTAAAACTTTACTTGTCATTAGTGAGACCCCATATGGATTATGCTGTCCAATTTTGGTGTCCTTATTACAGAATGGACATAGATTCATTGGAGAGAGTACAGCGTAGAATGACAAAAATGATCCATAATATTAGAAATCTTCCGTATGAAGAAAGGTTGAAGAAATTAGGTTTACATTCGTTAGAGAGACGCAGAGTTAGAGGGGATATGATAGAGGTGTTCAAGTGGGTTAGTGGGATTAACAAAGGGGACATGACAAATGTACTAAAGCTCAGTGATAGCGAAAGAACTCGTACCAATGGTTTCAAATTAGATAAATTTCGTTTCAGAAAAGATATAGGCAAATATTGGTTTGGTAACAGAGTTGTAGATGGGTGGAATGGACTACCAAGTGCTATAGTGGGATCTAAAACTGTAGGGAGCTTTAAGATAAAATTGGATAAGCATATGGACGAGAAGGGCTGGGTGTGAAGGGGGATCAGCCGGGTTGGGCCAATCAGCGCTCTGCAGACCCCCATAATCCTGCGTTAATCTCTAACCGTTTTGGTAGGATGATCCTCAGGGTATTAGAGTGTTGAGCCTATAATTGGGCTTTGTAATTGATTTGGGGTTGTGTGGGACAGGGATCTGCCTTGCTTAGGCCAATCGGCTTTCTGCAGACTCCCATTTTCTTATGTTCTTATGTTCTTATAATAGTGTTATAATAGTGTTATAATATGGTTATAATATGGTTATAATAGTGTTATAATATGTGTTATAATAGTGTTATAATATGGTTATAATAGTGTTATAATATGGTTATAATAGTGTTATAATATGGTTATAATAGTGTTATAATATGTGTTATAATAGTGTTATAATATGGTTATAATAGTGTTATAATAGTGTTATAATATGGTTATAATATGGTTATAATAGTGTTATAATATGGTTATAATAGTGTTATAATATGTGTTATAATAGTGTTATAATAGTGTTATAATAGTGTTATAATAGTGTATAATAATAGTGTTATAATATGGTTATAATAGTGTTATAATATGGTTATAATATGGTTATAATAGTGTTATAATATGGTTATAATAGTGTTATAATATGGTTATAATAGTGTTATAATATGGTTATAATAGTGTTATAATATGGTTATAATAGTGTTATAATATGGTTATAATAGTGTTATAATATGGTTATAATAGTGTTATAATATGGTTATAATAGTGTTATAATATGGTTATAATAGTGTTATAATATGGTTATAATAGTGTTATAATATGTTATAATAGTGTTATAATATGGTTATAATAGTGTTATAATATGTTATAATAGTGTTATATATGGTTATAATAGTGTTATAATAGTGTTATAATAGTGGTTATATATGGATGTTATAATATGGTTATAATATGGTTATAATATGGTTATAATAGTGTTATAATATGGTTATAATAGTGTTATAATATGTGTTATAATAGTGTTATAATATGGTTATAATAGTGTTATATATGGTTATAATAGTGTTATAATATGGTTATAATAGTGTTATAATATGGTTATAATAGTGTTATAATATGGTTATAATAGTGTTATAATAGTGTTATAATAGTGTTATAATATGGTTATAATAGTGTTATAATATGGTTATAATAGTGTTAATATGGTTATAATAGTGTTATAATATGTGTTATAATAGTGTTATAATATGGTTATAATAGTGTTATAATATGGTTATAATAGTGTTATAATATGGTTATAATAGTGTTATAATATGGTTATAATAGTGTTATAATAGTGTTATAATAGTGTTATAATATGGTTATAATAGTGTTATAATATGGTTATAATAGTGTTATAATATGTGTTATAATAGTGTTATAATAGTGTTATAATAGTGTTATAATATGTGTTATAATAGTGTTATAATAGTGTTATAATATGGTTATAATAGTGTTATAATAGTGTTATAATATGGTTATAATATGGTTATAATAGTGTTATAATATGGTTATAATAGTGTTATAATATGTGTTATAATATGGTTATAATAGTGTTATAATATGGTTATAATAGTGTTATAATATGGTTATAATAGTGTTATAATATGTGTTATAATAGTGTTATAATATGGTTATAATAGTGTTATAATAGTGTTATAATATGGTTATAATATGGTTATAATAGTGTTATAATATGGTTATAATAGTGTTATAATATGTGTTATAATAGTGTTATAATATGGTTATAATAGTGTTATATGGTTATAATAGTGTTATAATATGTGTTATAATAGTGTTATAATATGGTTATAATAGTGTTATAATATGGTTATAATAGTGTTATAATATGTGTTATAATATGGTTATAATAGTGTTATAATAGTGTTATAATAGTGTTAAAATATGGTTATAATAGTGTTATAATAGTGTTATAATAGTGTTATAATATGGTTATAATAGTGTTATAATAGTGTTATAATAGTGTTATAATATGGTTATAATAGTGTTATAATATGGTTATAATAGTGTTATAATATGGTTATAATAGTGTTATAATATGGTTATAATAGTGTTATAATATGGTTATAATAGTGTTATAATATGTGTTATAATAGTGTTATAATATGGTTATAATAGTGTTATAATATGTGTTATAATAGTGTTATAATATGGTTATAATAGTGTTATAATATGGTTATAATAGTGTTATAATATGGTTATAATAGTGTTATAATAGTGTTATAATAGTGTTATAATATGGTTATAATAGTGTTATAATATGGTTATAATAGTGTTATAATATGGTTATAATAGTTATATGTTATAATAGTGTTATAATATGGTTATAATAGTGTTATAATAGTGTTATAATAGTGTTATAATATGGTTATAATAGTGTTATAATATGTGTTATAATAGTGTTATAATATGGTTATAATAGTGTTATAATATGGTTATAATAGTGTTATAATAGTGTTATAATAGTGTTATAATATGGTTATAATAGTGTTATAATATGTGTTATAATAGTGTTATAATATGGTTATAATAGTGTTATAATACGGTTATAATAGTGTTATAATATGGTTATAATAGTGTTATAATATGGTTATAATAGTGTTATAATATGGTTATAATAGTGTTATAATATGTTATAATAGTGTTATAATATGGTTATAATAGTGTTATAATATGGTTATAATAGTGTTATAATATGGTTATAATAGTATATATGGTTATATAGTGTTATAATAGTGTTATAATATGGTTATAATAGTGTTATATGGTTATAATAGTGTTATAATATGGTTATATGTTATAATATGTTATAATAGTGTTATAATATGTTATAATAGTGTTATAATATGGTTATAATAGTGTTATAATATGGTTATAATAGTGTTATAATAGTGTTATAATATGGTTATTTTGAGTAAGTTTGATTTAATGGTGACTGGCGTTGTACTTAGAGCATAGATTCGAAGACATTTAACTAAGCCAGTATTACTAATGTGGCTCTCATTTAAGGGAGCCCACCTTGCTTTTGTTTTCTCTTTCTCTCACTCTCCCTTTGGCGTGTAACCATTCGGCCCCATTCAGCCTACTGTTTTAAGACATTTACCCCCATCCAGGTGTTAATATTTTCCTGGCTAGCGGTGGCGAGCCAGCATATATATATATATTCGTTTTGATAGCAAGCTAAATTTGTACATTTTTCGATAGAAAATTGTCTCTGGCGAAGCCGAATTTCTCCATACAATGCTGGCTCGCTATCGCTCGCCAGGAAGAATTTGACACCTGGATGGGGATAAGCGCCTTAAAACAGTTGGCTGAATGGGGCCGAGTGGATACAAGCCAGGGAAAGAGAGAAAATTAGAGAAAGCTACAAAAAGCCGGTGACCCCCCTTAAGAACACTTTCATAATAAGAACCACAAATTTATACATTTTTCGATAGAATAAGGTCCTGGCTGAAGGCCAATCTCCTCTAAGTAATAGGCTCGCTATAACTAACCCGGAACAAAATATTGACACCTAAATGGGGTGAAGTATCTTTTCATTGCCAAACTAATGGGGCGAAAAGTCCTAAAATCTCCACACTAATGAAGCGAAACAGGGGAGGTCCAAAAGCCCCCCCCCCCCCCCCCCCGGCACACACACACACACACACACACGGGTTAACAGTGCACTCAGCGTACCTCCAAGGAACACGCTATTAACATATCACACGATGTTACTCCCATACCAAACTAGTAATTGAATAATGTACACCGCGGATTCTATGCATGGCCCGTTAGTTTGTGTAGAGATCCTTCTGTAGGAGAGATCGGCCATATTGTTTCCTTTGGACGCCATTTTGGTGCCATAATTATTACACAACGGGTCGATATTTTTATGTATGTATGATCATGTAGAATTTAGATTTAAAGACCAAATAATAAATACAGAACTAGTCTGTTTTTCCAGCTGACGGTAAATATAAACCTTTAGTAGCTGATTTCTCGATACTCAGTGGAAATATGCCTATATGAAACTAGTGTTTCTCTGCATCATATACAGTATACTGTATACAAAGTTTTCATATTTAACAACATATATCGGTTCAAAATCATCGTAGTAGTTTTAAGTAATCAAAAGGAGGATTGGACAATTTACCATCAGCTGAAAATACACAGATTATAGTATTGTCAAATTATTATATTGGGTATGGATATTATATGAGTGTAAAGAGTGACCAATGATAGCCGAGGTACCAATATGGCGGAGGTTGACCGATCTCTGATACTATAAATACTATAGGGTGTCTATTGTTCCTTAATAATACAAATATAAACACATGAAAGAATGAGATCATTAAGAAAACAAACTGTACTATATCGTTAGTACTTAGATTGATTAATAAGTAAATTTATAATATGAAAATAACTGTATTATCATTATCATTATTATTATCTACTGTATATTACTATTCCTATTATTATTATCATTATCATTATTATTATCTATATTACTATTATCATTATCATTATTATTATCTATATTACTATTACTATTATTATTATCATTATCATTATTATTATCTATATTACTATTATCATTATCATTATTATTATCTATATTACTATTATCATTATCATTATTATTATCTATATTACTATTACTATTATTATTATTACTGTCGTTAATGTTAATAACTGTATTATCATTATCATTATTATTATCTATATTACTATTAATATATTTATTATTACTGTCGTTAATGTTAATAACTGTATTATCATTATCATTATTATTATCTATATTACTATTACTATATTTATTATTACTGTCGTTAATGTTAATAACTGTATTATCATTATCATTATTATTATCTATATTACTATTACTATATTTATTATTACTGTCGTTAATGTTAATAACTGTATTATCATTATCATTATTATTATCTATATTACTATTACTATATTTATTATTACTGTCATTAATGTTAATAACTGTATTATCATTATCATTATTATTATCTATATTACTATTACTATATTTATTATTACTGTCGTTAATGTTAATAACTGTATTATCATTATCATTATTATTATCTATATTACGATTACTATATTTATTATTACTGTCGTTAATGTTAATAACTGTATTATCATTATCATTATTATTATCTATATTACTATTACTATATTTATTATTACTGTCGTTAATGTTAATAACTGTATTATCATTATCATTATTATTATCTATATTACTATTACTATATTTATTATTACTGTCGTTAATGTTAATAACTGTATTATCATTATCATTATTATTATCTATATTACTATTACTATATTTATTATTACTGTCGTTAATGTTAATAACTGTATTATCATTATCATTATTATTATCTATATTACTATTACTATATTTATTATTACTGTCGTTAATGTTAATAACTGTATTATCGTTATCATTATTATTATCTATATTACTATTACTATATTTATTATTACTGTCGTTAATGTTAATAACTGTATTATCATTATCATTATTATTATCTATATTACTATTACTATATTTATTATTACTGTCGTTAATGTTAATAACTGTATTATCATTATCATTATTATTATCTATATTACTATTACTATATTTATTATTACTGTCGTTAATGTTAATAACTGTATTATCATTATCATTATTATTATCTATATTACTATTACTATATTTATTATTACTGTCGTTAATGTTAATAACTGTATTATCATTATCATTATTATCTATATTACTATTACTATATTTATTATTACTGTCGTTAATGTTAATAACTGTATTATCATTATCATTATTATTATCTATATTACTATTACTATATTTATTATTACTGTCGTTAATGTTAATAACTGTATTATCATTATCATTATTATTATCTATATTACTATTACTATATATTTATTATTACTGTCGTTAATGTTGATAACTGTATTATCATTATCATTATTATTATCTATATTACTATTATCATTATCATTATTATTATCTATATTACTATTACTATTATTATTATCATTATCATTATTATTATCTATATTACTATTATCATTATCATTATTATTATCTATATTACAATTATCATTATCATTATTATTATCTATATTACTATTATCATTATCATTATTATTATCTATATTACTATTATCATTATCATTATTATTATTATCTATATTACTATTACTATTATTATTATTACTGTCGTTAATGTTAATAACTGTATTATCATTATCATTATTATTATCTATATTACTATTACTATATTCATTATTACTGTCGTTAATGTTAATAACTGTATTATCATTATCATTATTATTATCTATATTATTATTACTATATTTATTATTACTGTCGTTAATGTTAAAACTGTATTAATATTATCATTATTATTATCTATATTACTATTACTATATTTATTATTACTGTCGTTAATGTTAATAACTATTATCATTATCATTATTATTATCTATATTACTATTACTATATTTATTATTACTGTCGTTAATGTTAATAACTGTATTATCATTATCATTATTATTATCTATATTACTATTACTATATTTATTACTGTCGTTAATGTTAATAACTGTATTATCATTATCATTATTATTATCTATATTACTATTACTATATTTAATATTACTTTCGTTAATGTTAATAACTGTATTATCATTTTCATTATTATTATCTATATTACTATTACTATATTTATTATTACTGTCGTTAATGTTAATAACTGTATTATCATTATCATTATTATTATCTATATTACTATTATCATTATCATTATTATTATCTATATTACTATTATCATTATCATTATTATTATCTATATTACTATTATCATTATCATTATTATTATCTATATTACTATTATCATTATCATTATTATTATCTATATTACTATTACTATTATTATTATTACTGTCGTTAATGTTAATAACTGTATTATCATTATTATTATCTATATTACTATTATCATTATCATTATTATTATCTATATTACTATTATCATTATCATTATTATTATCTATATTACTATTATCATTATCATTATTATTATCTATATTACTATTATCATTATCATTATTATTATCTATATTACTATTACTATTATTATTATTACTGTCGTTAATGTTAATAACTGTATTATCATTATCATTATTATTATCTATATTACTATTATCATTTTCATTATTATTATCTATATTACTATTATCATTATCATTATTATTATCTATATTACTATTATCATTATCATTATTATTATCTATATTACTATTACTATATTTATTATTACTGTCGTTAATGTTAATAACTGTATTATCATTATCATTATTATTATTATCTATATTACTATTACTATATTTATTATTATTGTCGTTAATGTTAATAACTGTATTATCATTATCATTATTATTATCTATATTACTATTACTATATTTATTATTACTGTCGTTAATGTTAATAACTGTATTATCATTATCATTATTATCTATATTACTATTACTATATTTATTATTACTGTCGTTAATGTTAATAACTGTATTATCATTATCATTATTATTATCTATATTACTATTACTATATTATTATTACTGTCGTTAATGTTAATAACTGTATTATCATTATCATTATTATTATCTATATTACTATTACTATATTTATTATTACTGTCGTTAATGTTAATAACTGTATTATCATTATCATTATTATTATCTATATTACTATTACTATTATTATTATTACTGTCGTTAATGTTAATAACTGTATTATCATTATCATTATTATTATCTATATTACTATTACTATATTTATTATTACTGTCGTTAATGTTAATAACTGTATTATCATTATCATTATTATTATCTATATTACTATTACTATATTTATTATTACTGTCGTTAATGTTAATAACTGTATTATCATTATCATTATTATTATCTATATTACTATTACTATATTTATTATTACTGTCGTTAATGTTAATAACTGTATTATCATTATCATTATTATTATCTATATTACTATTACTATATTTATTTACTGTCGTTAATGTTAATAACTGTATTATCATTATCATTATTATTATCTATATTATACTATTACTATATTTATTATTACTGTCGTTAATGTTAAACTGTATTATCATTATCATTATTAATCTATTATATTACTATTACTATATTTATTATTACTGTCGTTAATGTTAATAACTGTATTATCATTATCATTATTATTATCTATATTACTATTACTATATTTATTATTACTGTCGTTAATGTTAATAACTGTATTATCATTATCATTATTATTATCTATATTACTATTACTATATTTATTATTACTGTCGTTAATGTTAATAACTGTATTATCATTATCATTATTATTATCAATATTACTATTACTATATTTATTATTACTGTCGTTAATGTTAATAACTGTATTATCATTATCATTATTATTATCTATATTACTATTACTATATTTATTATTACTGTCGTTAATGTTAATAACTGTATTATCATTATCATTATTATTATCTATATTACTATTACTATATTTATTATTACTGTCGTTAATGTTAATAACTGTATTATCATTATCATTATTATCTATATTACTATTACTATATTTATTATTACTGTCGTTAATGTTAATAACTGTATTATCATTATCATTATTATTATCTATATTAATATTACTATATTTATTATTACTGTCGTTAATGTTAATAACTGTATTATCATTATCATTATTATTATCTATATTACTATTACTATATTTATTATTACTGTCGTTAATGTTAATAACTGTATTATCATTATCATTATTATTATCTATATTACTATTATCATTATCATTATTATTATCTATATTACTATTACTATTATTATTATCATTATCATTATTATTATCTATATTACTATTATCATTATCATTATTATTATCTATATTACTATTATCATTATCATTATTATTATCTATATTACTATTATCATTATCATTATTATTATCTATATTACTATTATCATTATCATTATTATTATCTATATTACTATTACTATTATTATTATTACTGTCGTTAATGTTAATAACTGTATTATCATTATCATTATTATTATCTATATTACTATTACTATATTTATTATTACTGTCGTTAATGTTAATAACTGTATTATTATTATGATTATTATTATCTATATTACTATTACTATATTTATTATTACTGTCGTTAATGTTAATAACTGTATTATCATTATCATTATTATTATCTATATTACTATTACTATATTTATTATTACTGTCGTTAATGTTAATAACTGTATTATCATTATCATTATTATTATCTATATTACTATTACTATATTTATTATTACTGTCGTTAATGTTAATAACTGTATTATCATTATCATTATTATTATCTATATTACTATTACTATATTTATTATTACTGTCGTTAATGTTAAACTATATTATCATTATCATTATTATTATCTATATTACTATTATCATTACCAGTATTATTATCTATATTACTATTATCATTATCATTATTATCTATCTATTACTATTATCATTATCATTATTATTATCTATATTACTATTACTATTATTATTATTACTGTCGTTAATGTTAATAACTGTATTATCATTATCATTATTATTATCTATATTACTATTATCATTATCATTATTATTATCTATATTACTATTATCATTATCATTATTATTATCTATATTACTATTATCATTATCATTATTATTATCTATATTACTATTATCATTATCATTATTATTATCTATATTACTATTACTATTATTATTATTACTGTCGTTAATGTTAATAACTGTATTATCATTATCATTATTGTTATCTATATTACTATTATCATTATCATTATTATTATCTATAATACTATTATCATTATCATTATTATTATCTATATTACTATTATCATTATCATTATTATTATCTATATTACTATTATCATTATCATTATTATTATCTATATTACTATTACTATATTTATTATTACTGTCGTTAATGTTAATAACTGTATTATCATTATCATTATTATTATCTATATTACTATTACTATATTTATTATTACTGTCGTTAATGTTAATAACTGTATTATCATTATCATTATTATTATCTATATTACTATTACTATATTTATTATTACTGTCGTTAATGTTAATAACTGTATTATCATTATCATTATTATTATCTATATTACTATTACTATATTTATTATTACTGTCGTTAATGTTAATAACTGTATTATCATTATCATTATTATCTATATTACTATTACTATATATTTATTATTACTGTCGTTAATGTTAATAACTGTATTATCATTATCATTATTATTATCTATATTAATATTACTATATTTATTATTACTGTCGTTAATGTTAATAACTGTATTATCATTATCATTATTATTATCTATATTACTATTACTATATTTATTATTACTGTCGTTAATGTTAATAACTGTATTATCATTATCATTATTATTATCTATATTACTATTACTATATTTATTATTACTGTCGTTAATGTTAATAACTGTATTATCATTATCATTATTATTATCTATATTACTATTACTATATTTATTATTACTGTCGTTAATGTTAATAACTGTATTATCATTATCATTATTATTATCTATATTACTATTACTATATTTATTATTACTGTCGTTAATGTTAATAACTGTATTATCATTATCATTATTATTATCTATATTACTATTACTATATTTATTATTACTGTCGTTAATGTTAATAACTGTATTATCATTATCATTATTATTATCTATATTACTATTACTATATTTATTATTAGTCGTTAATGTTAATAACTGTATTATCATTATCATTATTATTATCTATATTACTATTACTATATTTATTATTACTGTCGTTAATGTTAATAACTGTATTATCATTATCATTATTATTATCTATATTACTATTACTATATTTATTATTACTGTCGTTAATGTTAATAACTGTATTATCATTATCATTATTATTATCTATATTACTATTACTATATTTATTATTACTGTCGTTAATGTTAATAACTGTATTATCATTATCATTATTATTATCTATATTACTATTATCATTATCATTATTATTATCTATATTACTATTACTATTATTATTATCATTATCATTATTATTATCTATATTACTATTATCATTATTATTATCTATATTACTATTATCATTATCATTATTATTATCTATATTACTATTATCATTATCATTATTATTATCTATATTACTATTATCATTATCATTATTATTATCTATATTACTATTACTATTATTATTATTACTGTCGTTAATGTTAATAACTGTATTATCATTATCATTATTATTATCTATATTACTATTACTATATTTATTATTACTGTCGTTAATGTTAAAACTGTATTATTATTATCATTATTATTATCTATATTACTATTACTATATTTTTTATTACTGTCGTTAATGTTAATAACTGTATTATCATTATCATTATTATTATCTATATTACTATTACTATATTCATTATTACTGTCGTTAATGTTAATAACTGTATTATCATTATCATTATTATTATCTATATTACTATTAATATATTTATTATTACTGTCGTTAATGTTAAAACTGTATTATTATTATCATTATTATTATCTATATTACTATTACTATATTTATTATTACTGTCGTTAATGTTAATAACTGTATTATCATTATCATTATTATTATCTATATTACTATTACTATATTTATTATTACTGTCGTTAATGTTAATAACTGTATTATCATTATCATTATTATTATCTATATTACTATTACTATATTTATTATTACTGTCGTTAATGTTAATAACTGTATTATCATTATCATTATTATTATCTATATTACTATTACTATATTTATTATTACTGTCGTTAATGTTAATAACTGTATTATCATTATCATTATTATTATCTATATTACTATTACTATATTTATTATTAACTGTCGTTAATGTTAATAACTGTATTATCATTATCATTATTATTATCTATATTACTATTACTATATTTATTATTACTGTCGTTAATGTTAATAACTTTGTTTCTTTGCAAGAAAGACTGGAGAGTGTGGAGCAGGAGATTCAGTGTCTCAAAGATGAAAATTTGGCCTTGAGACTAGCTATGGCGGAGAAGAAGTGTGAGGCTACCGGAAGTGTTCCCAGGGATCGTGAAGCCCCTTGGAAAGTGGTATCAACTAGTGCAACGGCCTGCAAGCTGAAAAGGCAGCCAGTCAAGACCCACAACAACTTCAGCACCTTGGCTGATGAGAGTGATGGCGATGAAGTGGCGATCATCGAGGCAGTGAGAGGGGAGGGGGGGGGGGGGGAGTCTGCTGCTGTTGCTGCAACAACTGCTGCTACACGCCGACAAAAGGAAAAAGCTAAGTCTGTTTTCATTGTCGGTGATTCATTGGTTAGATACCTTGGCAGGGCAACAAACACTCAGGTTGGTAAAGTTGTCTGCGTGCCTGGTGCCGGAGTCGGGAGGGTGGCTTAGAAGATAGATACTGTCATGGAAGTGAGTGGAGAGGACCCCATCATCTTCCTCAACTCAGGGAGCAACGACATATGGAGATGCAGGACTGAGGAGTTGCTCTCCAAGTATCAGGAAATGTTGGAGAGGATCAAGGAAAAAGGTGGAGTTCCTGTGGTAAACAGTATCCTGCCTAGAAGAGGGGTAAGGAAGGAATGGTCCTCCAGGGCTATTGGTGTAAATAGCCGGCTGGAGAAGTACTGCAAGGCAAATACTATTCCATTCCTGGATAACTGGTCCCTCTTTTATGGTAAGGATGAACTGTATGCCCAGGATGGAGTACATCTCTCTCGACTAGGAGTTTCGACCTTGGCCAGCTCACTCGACAAGATTGTTGCGGGGTTTCGTTAAAAAAACCTGGGTGTGTAAGTAAAATACTGTCTCCATATGGAGCAGGTACTTCATGTGACAAACCAGTGAGTAAAATAGAAATAATCAGTCAAGATAGTGCGGATATAGTGATGTGTAATAGTAGTATCGATAACACTACACATGTAACTGATAGTAAAGATGAGGATACTGATAGAGTAGAATTTCCGTCTAGAGCTAGTAGTTCAACAGGAAATAATAAGTTAGCTAAACAAAATAGAAAATTAGTTGCAAATGAAAGTAATAGGTTGAAGGTATATTATACAAATTGTAGGAGTTTATGTAACAAAATGAACGAACTTAGAGCACTCGTTAGCACAGAAAATATAGACATAATAGCGCTAACTGAAACGTGGATTAATACAGAATCTAGGCATTTTTTAGCAGAATTTGATATTCCAGGATATAGTTTGTTTAAATATGACCGAACAAGTAGGAGGGGCGGGGGTATAGCAGTGTTTGTCAGGAGTACATTAAAAAGCTGTATTAAATCAGGTATTAGACCAAATAATGATAATGAAAGTGTTTGGGTAGAGGTTAACGAAGGTAGCGAGACCATAGTTATTGGAGTTATATATAGACCGCCTAATATGAGTAGAAATGGCGGAAAATCGTTATGGGAGGAAATTAAAATAGCATCAAGGTTTAGCAATGTGTGCATTATGGGGGATTTTAATTTTCCGAACATTGATTGGCAGCACCAAATAGGCGACTCCGATTCAGTAGAGTTTATTGAGGTAGTACAAGATAGTTTTTTATTTCAATTCATAGATACGCCGACTAGAGGTATTAATATTCTTGATTTAGTTTTCAGTAACAATGAACATATGATAAATAATGTAGAGATTGGTGACCACCTAGGAAATAGCGATCATAAATCTATTTATTTTAATATACAATGGACAGGGAATGCTAAAGAGAATACGACACTTATCCCAGATTTCAGAAAAGCCGATTATGGTGGGCTAAGAAGAGACCTATTGTTAAGCAATTAAGTCAGGATATGCCAGAGTTAAACTTGCCACCTACATATAACCAGTTTATTGCTTCACTCCACAATGCTCAAAATAAATATATCCCTAAAAGAAGATTTAGATCGACGCAGAACCAACCAAAATGGATGACTAACAAGCTAATAGATCTTATAGGAAAAAAGAAAGGAATATATCGAAAAATAAAGAAAGGTGAAAATCATTTACATATATACTATCAGACTCTATCAAGACAGGTCAAAAAGGAAATCAGGAAAGCAAAAAGAAATTATGAAATAAGGATAGCCAGTGACTCAAAAAATAACCCTAAAGCTTTTTACCAACTATATAAATCTAAAGTTAGAGATGTAATAGGCCCCCTAAAAACTTCAATAGGAGAAATAACAGAAAATGATTTAGAAATGTGCAGTACATTAAATAGTCAGTTTCTTTCCGTTTTCACTAATGAAAATTTGGCACAGATTCCAGAAGTCAATATGGTATATAGTGATAGTATAGAAAATATGTTAAGTACAGTTAGTATAAGTAGAAATGATGTGCTTAAGGAAATTGACAGACTGAAACCTCAAAAATCGCCTGGTCCTGACGAGGTATATGCTAGAGTATTAAAAGAATGCAGAGATGAGTTAAGTAGCCCATTAGCATTTATATTTAACAAGTCATTAGAAACAGGTTTAGTTCCAGAAGCTTGGAAGCTTGCAAATGTAGTTCCGATCTTCAAAAAAGGTGATAAATCGATAGCATCCAATTACCGTCCCATTAGTCTCACATCAATCATAGGAAAGTTGCTAGAGTCCATTATTGCTAGGAAAATTAGAAGCCACTTAGTAAAATTTAACTTAATAAATTCTTCTCAGCATGGATTCACTCAGGGACGTTCTTGCCTTACTAATCTGCTTAGCTTTTTCTCAGAGGTATATGAAGCAGTAGATAGTGACAAGTCATATGATATTATATATTTAGATTTCAGTAAAGCTTTCGACAGAGTCCCTCATGAGAGATTGATGAGAAAGGTTGAGGCACATGGAATAGGAGGGTCGTTGTTGGGATGGATTAGGTCATGGCTAATTGGTAGTAAACAGAGAGTCAGCATAAATGGTACCAAGTTAGAGTGGGGAGCAGTCAAAAGTGGTGTCCCCCAGGGATCGGTATTAGGTCCCCTGTTGTTTCTTATATACATAAATGACCTAGATTTAGGTATAACTAGTAGGATAAGTAAATTCGCAGACGATACTAAAATGGGGAGATCAATTGATTCAGATAGCGATATAGAGTGCCTCCAAAGGGATCTAGATACCTTACATGAATGGTCAGTAAATTGGCAGATGAAGTTTAACATTGACAAATGCAAGGTATTAAAGATAGGGAAGATGCAAACAAATGTTAAATATAAACTAGCTAATTTAGAATTAGAAAATTCAGACTGCGAGAAAGATCTAGGTGTGTTTGTTAGCAATGATTTGAAGCCTAGAAAACAGTGTATAAGCGTTCGTAATAAGGCAAACAGGATTCTCGGGTTCATCTCTAGGAGTGTGAGTAACAGAACTGCTGATGTTATCTTAAAACTTTACTTGTCATTAGTGAGACCCCATATGGATTATGCTGTCCAATTTTGGTGTCCTTACTACAGAATGGACATAGATTCATTGGAGAGAATTCAGCGTAGAATGACAAAAATGATCCATAATATTAGAAATTTTCCGTATGAAGAAAGGTTGAAGAAATTAGGTTTACATTCGTTAGAGAGACGCAGAGTTAGAGGGGATATGATAGAGGTGTTCAAGTGGGTTAGTGGGATTAACAAAGGGGACATGACAAATGTACTAAAGCTCAGTGATAGCGAAAGAACTCGTACCAATGGTTTCAAATTAGATAAATTTCGTTTCAGAAAAGATATAGGCAAATATTGGTTTGGTAACAGAGTTGTAGATGGGTGGAATAGGCTACCAAGTGATATAGTGGGATCAAGAACGATAGGGAGCTTTAAGAAAAAATTGGATAAGCATATGGACGAGAAGGGTTGGGTGTGAGGGGGGATCAGCCGGGTTTGGCCAATCAGCGCTCTGCAGACCCCGTAATCCTGCGTTAATCTCTAACCGGTTTGGTAAGATGATCCTTAGGGTATTAGAGTGTTGAGCCTATAATTGGGCTTTGTAATTGGGGTTGTGTGGGACAGGGATCTGCCTTGCTTAGGCCAATCGGCTTTCTGCAGACTCCCATTTTCTTATGTTCTTATGTTCTTATGTTAACTGTATTATCATTATCATAATTATTATCTATATTACTATTACTATATTTATTATTACTGTCGTTAATGTTAATAACTGTATTATCATTATCATTATTATTATCTATATTACTATTACTATATTTATTATTACTGTCATTAATGTTAATAACTGTATTATCATTATCATTATTATTATCTATATTACTATTACTATATTTATTATTACTGTCGTTAATGTTAATAACTGTATCATTATCATTATTATTATCTATATTACTATATCATTATCATTATTATTATCTATATTACTATTACTATTATTATTATCATTATCATTATTATTATCTATATTACTATTATCATTATCATTATTATTATCTATATTACTATTATCATTATCATTATTATTATCTATATTACTATTATCATTATCATTATATTAATATTACTATTATCATTATCATTTATTATCTATTACTATTACTATTATTATTATTACTGTCGTTAATGTTAATAACTGTATTATTATCATTATTATTATCTATATTACTATTACTATATTTATTATTAGTCGTTAATGTTAATAACTGTATTATCATTATCATTATTATTATCTATATTACTATTACTATATTTATTATTACTGTCGTTAATGTTAATAACTGTATTATCATTATCATTATTATTATCTATATTACTATTACTATATTTATTATTACTGTCGTTAATGTTAATAACTGTATTATCATTATCATTATTATTATCTATATTACTATTACTATATTTATTATTACTGTCGTTAATGTTAATAACTGTATTATCATTATCATTATTATTATCTATATTACTATTATCATTATCATTATTATTATCTATATTACTATTACTATTATTATTATCATTATCATTATTATTATCTATATTACTATTATCATTATCATTATTATTATCTATATTACTATTACTATTATTATATCATTATCATTATTATTATCTATATTACTATATCATTATCATTATTATTATCTATATTACTATACTATTATTATTACTGTCGTTAATGTTAATAACTGTATTATCATTATCATTATTATTATCTATATTACTATTACTATATTTATATTAGCGTTAATGTTAATAACTGTATTATCATTATCATTATTATCTATATTACTATTACTATATTTATTATTACTGTCGTTAATGTTAATAACTGTATTATCATTATCATTATTATTATCTATATTACTATTACTATATTTATTATTAGTCGTTAATGTTAATAACTGTATTATCATTATCATATTATATATTACTATTACTATATTTATTATTACTGTCGTTAATGTAATAACTGTATTATCATTATCATTATATTATCTATATTACTATTAATATCATTATTATTCTATATTACTATTACTATTATTATCATTATCATATTATTATCTATATATATTATCATTATTATTATCTATATTATATTACATATTATCATTATCATTATTATTATCTATATTACTTTATCCATTATTATCTTCTATATTACTATTATCTTATCATTATATTATCTATATTACTATATCATTATCATTATTATTATCTATATTACTTACTATTATTATTACTGTCGTTAATGTTAATAACTGTATTATCATTATCATTATTATTATCTATATTACTATTACGATATTTATTATTACTGTCGTTAATGTTAAAACTATTATTATTATCATTATTATTATCTATATTACTATTACTATATTTATTATTACTGTCGTTAATGTTAATAACTGTATTATCATTATCATTATTATTATCTATATTACTATTACTATATTCATTATTACTGTCGTTAATGTTAATAACTGTATTATCATTATCATTATTATTATCTATATTACTATTAATATATTTATTATTACTGTCGTTAATGTTAAAACTGTATTATTATTATCATTATTATTATCTATATTACTATTACTATATTTATTATTAGTCGTTAATGTTAATAACTGTATCATTATCATTATTATTATCTATATTACTATTACTATATTTTTTATTACTGTCGTTAATGTTAATAACTGTATTATCATTATCATTATTATTATCTATATTACTATTACTATATTTATTATTAACTGTCGATAATGTTAATAACTGTATTATCATTATTATTATCTATATTACTATTACTATATTTATTATTACTGTCGTTAATGTTAATAACTTTGTTTCTTTGCAAGAAAGACTGGAGAGTGTGGAGCAGGAGATTCAGTGTCTCAAAGATGAAAATTTGGCCTTGAGACTAGCTATGGCGGAGAAGAAGTGTGAGGCTACCGGAAGTGTTCCCAGGGATCGTGAAGCCCCTTGGAAAGTGGTATCAACTAGTGCAACGGCCTGCAAGCTGAAAAGGCAGCCAGTCAAGACCCACAACAACTTCAGCACCTTGGCTGATGAGAGTGATGGCGATGAAGTGGCGATCATCGAGGCAGTGAGAGGGGAGGGGGGGGGGGGGGGGAGTCTGCTGCTGTTGCTGCAACAACTGCTGCTACACGCCGACAAAAGGAAAAAGCTAAGTCTGTTTTCATTGTCGGTGATTCATTGGTTAGATACCTTGGCAGGGCAACAAACACTCAGGTTGGTAAAGTTGTCTGCGTGCCTGGTGCCGGAGTCGGGAGGGTGGCTTAGAAGATAGATACTGTCATGGAAGTGAGTGGGGAGGACCCCATCATCTTCCTCAACGCAGGGAGCAACGACATATGGAGATGCAGGACTGAGGAGTTGCTCTCCAAGTATCAGGAAATGTTGGAGAGGATCAAGGAAAAAGGTGGAGTTCCTGTGGTAAACAGTATCCTGCCTAGAAGAGGGGTAAGGAAGGAATGGTCCTCCAGGGCTATTGGTGTAAATAGCCGGCTGGAGAAGTACTGCAAGGCAAATACTATTCCATTCCTGGATAACTGGTCCCTCTTTTATGGTAAGGATGAACTGTATGCCCAGGATGGAGTACATCTCTCTCGACTAGGAGTTTCGACCTTGGCCAGCTCACTCGACAAGATTGTTGCGGGGTTTCGTTAAAAAACCTGGGTGTGTAAGTAAAATACTGTCTCCATATGGAGCAGGTACTTCATGTGACAAACCAGTGAGTAAAATAGAAATAATCAGTCAAGATAGTGCGGATATAGTGATGTGTAATAGTAGTATCGATAACACTACACATGTAACTGATAGTAAAGATGAGGATACTGATAGAGTAGAATTTCCGTCTAGAGCTAGTAGTTCAACAGGAAATAATAAGTTAGCTAAACAAAATAGAAAATTAGTTGCAAATGAAAGTAATAGGTTGAAGGTATATTATACAAATTGTAGGAGTTTATGTAACAAAATGAACGAACTTAGAGCACTCGTTAGCACAGAAAATATAGACATAATAGCGCTAACTGAAACGTGGATTAATACAGAATCTAGGCATTTTTTAGCAGAATTTGATATTCCAGGATATAGTTTGTTTAAATATGACCGAACAAGTAGGAGGGGCGGGGGTATAGCAGTGTTTGTCAGGAGTACATTAAAAAGCTGTATTAAATCAGGTATTAGACCAAATAATGATAATGAAAGTGTTTGGGTAGAGGTTAACGAAGGTAGCGAGACCATAGTTATTGGAGTTATATATAGACCGCCTAATATGAGTAGAAATGGCGGAAAATCGTTATGGGAGGAAATTAAAATAGCATCAAGGTTTAGCAATGTGTGCATTATGGGGGATTTTAATTTTCCGAACATTGATTGGCAGCACCAAATAGGCGACTCCGATTCAGTAGAGTTTATTGAGGTAGTACATGATAGTTTTTTTTATTCAATTCATAGATACGCCGACTAGAGGTATTAATATTCTTGATTTAGTTTTCAGTAACAATGAACATATGATAAATAATGTAGAGATTGGTGACCACCTAGGAAATAGCGATCATAAATCTATTTATTTTAATATACAATGGACAGGGAATGCTAAAGAGAATACGACACTTATCCCAGATTTCAGAAAAGCCGATTATGGTGGGCTAAGAAGAGACTTAAGGGTGGACCCTATTGTTAAGCAATTAAGTCAGGATATGCCAGAGTTAAACTTGCCACCTACATATAACCAGTTTATTGCTTCACTCCACAATGCTCAAAATAAATATATCCCTAAAAGAAGATTTAGATCGACGCAGAACCAACCAAAATGGATGACTAACAAGCTAATAGATCTTATAGGAAAAAAGAAAGGAATATATCGAAAAATAAAGAAAGGTGAAAATCATTTACATATATACTATCAGACTCTATCAAGACAGGTCAAAAAGGAAATCAGGAAAGCAAAAAGAAATTATGAAATAAGGATAGCCAGTGACTCAAAAAATAACCCTAAAGCTTTTTACCAACTATATAAATCTAAAGTTAGAGATGTAATAGGCCCCCTAAAAACTTCAATAGGAGAAATAACAGAAAATGATTTAGAAATGTGCAGTACATTAAATAGTCAGTTTCTTTCCGTTTTCACTAATGAAAATTTGGCACAGATTCCAGAAGTCAATATGGTATATAGTGATAGTATAGAAAATATGTTAAGTACAGTTAGTATAAGTAGAAATGATGTGCTTAAGGAAATTGACAGACTGAAACCTCAAAAATCGCCTGGTCCTGACGAGGTATATGCTAGAGTATTAAAAGAATGCAGAGATGAGTTAAGTAGCCCATTAGCATTTATATTAACAAGTCATTAGAAACAGGTTTAGTTCCAGAAGCTTGGAAGCTTGCAAATGTAGTTCCGATCTTCAAAAAAGGTGATAAATCGATAGCATCCAATTACCGTCCCATTAGTCTCACATCAATCATAGGAAAGTTGCTAGAGTCCATTATTGCTAGGAAAATTAGAAGCCACTTAGTAAAATTTAACTTAATAAATTCTTCTCAGCATGGATTCACTCAGGGACGTTCTTGCCTTACTAATCTGCTTAGCTTTTTCTCAGAGGTATATGAAGCAGTAGATAGTGACAAGTCATATGATATTATATATTTAGATTTCAGTAAAGCTTTCGACAGAGTCCCTCATGAGAGATTGATGAGAAAGGTTGAGGCACATGGAATAGGAGGGTCGTTGTTGGGATGGATTAGGTCATGGCTAATTGGTAGTAAACAGAGAGTCAGCATAAATGGTACCAAGTTAGAGTGGGGAGCAGTCAAAAGTGGTGTCCCCCAGGGATCGGTATTAGGTCCCCTGTTGTTTCTTATATACATAAATGACCTAGATTTAGGTATAACTAGTAGGATAAGTAAATTCGCAGACGATACTAAAATGGGGAGATCAATTGATTCAGATAGCGATATAGAGTGCCTCCAAAGGGATCTAGATACCTTACATGAATGGTCAGTAAATTGGCAGATGAAGTTTAACATTGACAAATGCAAGGTATTAAAGATAGGGAAGATGCAAACAAATGTTAAATATAAACTAGCTAATTTAGAATTAGAAAATTCAGACTGCGAGAAAGATCTAGGTGTGTTTGTTAGCAATGATTTGAAGCCTAGAAAACAGTGTATAAGCGTTCGTAATAAGGCAAACAGGATTCTCGGGTTCATCTCTAGGAGTGTGAGTAACAGAACTGCTGATGTTATCTTAAAACTTTACTTGTCATTAGTGAGACCCCATATGGATTATGCTGTCCAATTTTGGTGTCCTTACTACAGAATGGACATAGATTCATTGGAGAGAATTCAGCGTAGAATGACAAAAATGATCCATAATATTAGAAATTTTCCGTATGAAGAAAGGTTGAAGAAATTAGGTTTACATTCGTTAGAGAGACGCAGAGTTAGAGGGGATATGATAGAGGTGTTCAAGTGGGTTAGTGGGATTAACAAAGGGGACATGACAAATGTACTAAAGCTCAGTGATAGCGAAAGAACTCGTACCAATGGTTTCAAATTAGATAAATTTCGTTTCAGAAAAGATATAGGCAAATATTGGTTTGGTAACAGAGTTGTAGATGGGTGGAATAGGCTACCAAGTGATATAGTGGGATCAAGAACGATAGGGAGCTTTAAGAAAAAATTGGATAAGCATATGGACGAGAAGGGTTGGGTGTGAAGGGGGATCAGCCGGGTTTGGCCAATCAGCGCTCTGCAGACCCCGTAATCCTGCGTTAATCTCTAACCGGTTTGGTAAGATGATCCTCAGGGTATTAGAGTGTTGAGCCTATAATTGGGCTTTGTAATTGGGGTTGTGTGGGACAGGGATCTGCCTTGCTTAGGCCAATCGGCTTTCTGTAGACTCCCATTTTCTTATGTTCTTATGTTCTTATGTTAACTGTATTATCATTATCATTATTATTATCTATATTACTATTACTATATTTATTATTACTGTCGTTAATGTTAATAACTGTATTATCATTATCATTATTATTATCTATATTACTATTACTATATTTATTATTACTGTCGTTAATGTTAATAACTGTATTATCATTATCATTATTATTATCTATATTACTATTATCATTATCATTATTATTATCTATATTACTATTACTATTATTATTATCATTATCATTATTATTATCTATATTACTATTATCATTATCATTATTATTATCTATATTACTATTATCATTATCATTATTATTATCTATATTACTATTATCATTATCATTATTATTATCTATATTACTATTATCATTATCATTATTATTATCTATATTACTATTACTATTATTATTATTACTGTCGTTAATGTTAATAACTGTATTATCATTATCATTATTATTCAGTTGCTCTCTGACCCCTGACCTGTGCGGACGTCCCCAGTGACCGCTAGTGAACCTGTTTACCCTTAGTGAGGTCCTAGTGAACTTTCATAGTAATGGCTGTTGTTGATGAGTCTGCTGTCTCCTCCCATACTCTCCAGCTTTGTCTTGCTTTGCAAGAGAGACTGGAGAGTGTGGAGCAGGAGATTCAGTGTCTCAAAGATGAAAATTTGGCCTTGAGACTAGCTATGGCGGAGAAGAAGTGTGAGGCTACCGGAAGTGTTCCCAGGGATCGTGAAGCCCCTTGGAAAGTGGTGTCAACTAGTGCAACGGCCTGCAAGCTGAAAAGGCAGCCAGTCAAGACCCACAACAACTTCAGCACCTTGGCTGATGAGAGTGATGGCGATGAAGTGGCGATCATCGAGGCAGTGAGAGGGGAGGGGGGGAAGTCTGCTGCTGTTGCTGCAACAACTGCTGCTACACGCCGACAAAAGGAAAAAGCTAAGTCTGTTTTCATTGTCGGTGATTCATTGGTTAGATACCTTGGCAGGGCAACAAACACTCAGGTTGGTAAAGTTGTCTGCGTGCCTGGTGCCGGAGTCGGGAGGGTGGCTGAGAAGATAGATGCTGTCATGGAAGTGAGTGGGGAGGACCCCATCATCTTCCTCAACGCAGGGAGCAACGACATATGGAGATGCAGGACTGAGGAGTTGCTCTCCAAGTATCAGGAAATGTTGGAGAGGATCAAGGAAAAAGGTGGAGTTCCTGTGGTAAACAGTATCCTGCCTAGAAGAGGGGTAAGGAAGGAATGGTCCTCCAGGGCTATTGGTGTAAATAGCCGGCTGGAGAAGTATTGTAAGGCAAATACTATTCCATTCCTGGATAACTGGTCCCTCTTTTATGGTAAGGATGAACTGTATGCCCAGGATGGAGTACATCTCTCTCGACTAGGAGTTTCGACCTTGGCCAGCTCACTCGACAAGATTGTTGCGGGGTTTCGTTAAAAAAACCTGGGTGTGTAAGTAAAATACTGTCTCCATATGGAGCAGGTACTTCATGTGACAAACCAGTGAGTAAAATAGAAATAATCAGTCAAGATAGTGCGGATATAGTGATGTGTAATAGTAGTATCGATAACACTACACATGTAACTGATAGTAAAGATGAGAATACTGGAGTAGAATTTCCGTCTAGAGCTAGTAGTTCAACAGGAAATAATAAGTTAGCTAAACACAATAGAAAATTAGTTGCAAATAAAAGTAATAGGTTGAGGGTATATTATACAAATTGTAGGAGTTTATGTAACAAAATGAACGAACTTAGAGCACTCGTTAGCACAGAAAATATAGACATAATAGCGCTAACTGAAACGTGGATTAATACAGAATCTAGGCATTTTTTAGCAGAATTTGATATTCCAGGATATAGTTTGTTTAAATATGACCGAACAAGTAGGAGGGGCGGGGGTATAGCAGTGTTTGTCAGGAGTACATTAAAAAGCTGTATTAAATCAGGTATTAGACTAAATAATGATAATGAAAGTGTTTGGGTAGAAGTTAACGAAGGTAGTGAGACCATAGTTATTGGAGTTATATATAGACCGCCAAATATGAGTAGAAATGGCGGAAAATCGTTATGGGAGGAAATTAAAATAGCATCAAGGTTTAGCAATGTGTGCATTATGGGGGATTTTAATTTTCCGAACATTGATTGGCAGCACCAAATAGGCGACTCCGATTCAGTAGAGTTTATAGAGGTAGTACAAGATAGTTTTTTATTTCAATTCATAGATACGCCGACTAGAGGTATTAATATTCTTGATTTAGTTTTCAGTAACAATGAACATATGATAAATAATGTAGAGATTGGTGACCACCTAGGAAATAGCGATCATAAATCTATTTATTTTAATATACAATGGACAGGGAATGCTAAAGAGAATACGACACTTATCCCAGATTTCAGAAAAGCCGATTATGGTGGGCTAAGAAGAGACTTAAGGGTGGACCCTATTGTTAAGCGATTAAGTCAGGATATGCCAGAGTTAAACTTGCCACCTACATATAACCAGTTTATTGCTTCACTCCACAATGCTCAAAATAAATATATCCCTAAAAGAAGATTTAGATCGACGCAGAACCAACCAAAATGGATGACTAATAAGCTAATAGATCTTATAGGAAAAAAGAAAGGAATATATCGAAAAATAAAGAAAGGTGAAAATCATTTACATATATACTATCAGACTCTATCAAGACAGGTCAAAAAGGAAATCAGGAAAGCAAAAAGAAATTATGAAATAAGGATAGCCAGCGACTCAAAAAATAACCCTAAAGCTTTTTACCAACTATATAAATCTAAAGTTAGAGATGAAATAGGCCCCCTAAAAACTTCAATAGGAGAAATAACAGAAAATGATTTAGAAATGTGCAGTACATTAAATAGTCAGTTTCTTTCCGTTTTCACTAATGAAAATTTGGCACAGATTCCAGAAGTCAATATGGTATATAGTGATAGTATAGAAAATATGTTAAGTACAGTTAGTATAAGTAGAAATGATGTGCTTAAGGAAATTGACAGACTGAAACCTCAAAAATCGCCTGGTCCTGACGAGGTATATGCTAGAGTATTAAAAGAATGCAGAGATGAGTTAAGTAGTCCATTAGCATTTATATTTAACAAGTCATTAGAAACAGGTTTAGTTCCAGAAGCTTGGAAGCTTGCAAATGTAGTTCCGATCTTCAAAAAAGGTGATAAATCGATAACATCCAATTACCGTCCCATTAGTCTCACATCAATCATAGGAAAGTTGCTAGAGTCTATTATTGCTAGGAAAATTAGAAGCCACTTAGTAAAATTTAACTTAATAAATTCTTCTCAGCATGGATTCACTCAGGGACGTTCTTGCCTTACTAATTTGCTTAGCTTTTTCTCAGAGGTATATGAAGCAGTAGATAGTGACAAGTCATATGATATTATATATTTAGATTTCAGTAAAGCTTTCGACAGAGTCCCTCATGAGAGATTGATGAGAAAGGTTGAGGCACATGGAATAGGAGGGTCGTTGTTGGGATGGATTAGGTCATGGCTAATTGGTAGGAAACAGAGAGTCAGCATAAATGGTACCAAGTCAGAGTGGGGAGCAGTAAAAGTGGTGTCCCCCAGGGATCGGTATTAGGTCCCCTGTTGTTTCTTATATACATAAATGACCTAGATTTAGGTATAACTAGTAGGATAAGTAAATTCGCAGACGATACTAAAATGGAGAGATCAATTGATTCAGATAGCGATATAGAGTGCCTCCAAAGGGATCTAGATACCTTACATGAATGGTCAGTAAATTGGCAGATGAAGTTTAACATTGACAAATGCAAGGTATTAAAGATAGGGAAGATGCAAACAAATGTTAAATATAAACTAGCTAATTTAGAATTAGAACATTCAGACTGCGAGAAAGATCTAGGTGTGTTTGTTAGCAATGATTTGAAGCCTAGAAAACAGTGTATAAGCCGTTCGTAATAAGGCAAACAGGATTCTCGGGTTCATCTCTAGGAGTGTGAGTAACAGAACTGCTGATGTTATCTTAAAACTTTACTGTCATTAGTGAGACCCCATATGGATTATGCTGTCCAATTTTGGTGTCCTTATTACAGAATGGACATAGATTCATTGGAGAGAATTCAGCGTAGAATGACAAAAATGATCCATAATATTAGAAATTTTCCGTATGAAGAAAGGTTGACGAAATTAGGTTTACATTCGTTAGAGAGACGCAGAGTTAGAGGGGATATGATAGAGGTGTTCAAGTGGGTTAGTGGGATTAACAAAGGGGACATGACAAATGTACTAAAGCTCAGTGATAGCGAAAGAACTCGTACCAATGGTTTCAAATTAGATAAATTTCGTTTCAGAAAAGATATAGGCAAATATTGGTTTGGTAACAGAGTTGTAGATGGGTGGAATAGGCTACCAAGTGATATAGTGGGATCAAGAACGATAGGGAGCTTTAAGAAAAAATTGGATAAGCATATGGACGAGAAGGGTTGGGTGTGAAGGGGGATCAGCCGGGTTGGGCCAATCAGCGCTCTGCAGACCCCCGTAATCCTGCGTTAATCTCTAACCGGTTTGGTAAGATGATCCTCAGGGTATTAGAGTGTTGAGCCTATAATTGGGCTTTGTAATTGGGGTTGTGTGGGACAGGGATCTGCCTTGCTTAGGCCAATCGCCTTTCTGCAGACTCCCATTTTCTTATGTTCTTATGTTCTTATTATCTATATTACTATTACTATATTTATTATTACTGTCGTTAATGTTAATAACTGTATTATCATTAGTGGGTTAGTGGGATTAACAAAGGGGACATGACAAATGTACTAAAGCTCAGTGATAGCGAAAGAACTCGTACCAATGGTTTCAAATTAGATAAATTTCGTTTCAGAAAAGATATAGGCAAATATTGGTTTGGTAACAGAGTTGTAGATGGGTGGAATGGACTACCAAGTGCTATAGTGGGATCTAAAACTGTAGGGAGCTTTAAAATAAAATTGGATAAGCATATGGACGAGAAGGGTTGGGTGTGAAGGGGGATCAGCCGGGTTGGGCCAATCAGCGCTCTGCAGACCCCCATAATCCTGCGTTAATCTCTAACCGTTTTGGTAGGATGATCCTCAGGGTATTAGAGTGTTGAGCCTATAATTGGGCTTTGTAATTGATTTGGGGTTGTGTGGGACAGGGATCTGCCTTGCTTAGGCCAATCGGCTTTCTGCAGACTCCCATTTTCTTATGTTCTTATGTTCTTATGTTCTTATGTTCTTATTATCATTATTATTATCTATATTACTATTACTATATTTATTATTACTGTCGTTAATGTTAATAACTGTATTATCATTATCATTATTATTATCTATATTACTATTACTATATTTATTATTACTGTCGTTAATGTTAATAACTGTATTATCATTATCATTATTATTATCTATATTACTATTACTATATTTGTTATTACTGTCGTTAATGTTAATAACTGTATTATCATTATCATTATTATTATCTATATTACTATTACTATATTTATTATTACTGTCGTTAATGTTAATAACTGTATTATCATTATCATTATTATTATCTATATTACTATTACTATATTTATTATTACTGTCGTTAATGTTAATAACTGTATTATCATTATCATTATTATTATCTATATTACTATTACTATATTTATTATTACTGTCGTTAATGTTAATAACTGTATTATCATTATCATTATTATTATCTATATTACTATTACTATATTTATTATTACTGTCGTTAATGTTAATAACTGTATTATCATTATCATTATTATTATCTATATTACTATTATCATTATCATTATTATTATCTATATTACTATTATAATTATCATTATTATTATCTATATTACTATTACTATTATTATTATTACTGTCGTTAATGTTAATAACTGTATTATCATTATCATTATTATTATCTATATTACTATTATCATTATCATTATTATTATCTATATTACTATTATCATTATCATTATTATTATCTATATTACTATTATCATTATCATTATTATTATCTATATTACTATTATCATTATCATTATTATTATCTATATTACTATTACTATTATTATTATTACTGTCGTTAATGTTAATAACTGTATTATCATTATCATTATTATTATCTATATTACTATTATCATTATCATTATTATTATCTATATTACTATTATCATTATCATTATTATTATCTATATTACTATTATCATTATCATTATTATAATCTATATTACTATTATCATTATCATTATTATTACCTATATTACTATTACTATATTTATTATTACTGTCGTTAATGTTAATAACTGTATTATCATTATCATTATTATTATCTATATTACTATTACTATATTTATTATTACTGTCGTTAATGTTAATAACTGTATTATCATTATCATTATTATTATCTATATTACTATTACTATATTTATTATTACTGTCGTTAATGTTAATAACTGTATTATCATTATCATTATTATTATCTATATTACTATTACTATATTTATTATTACTGTCGTTAATGTTAATAACTGTATTATCATTATCATTATTATTATCTATATTACTATTATCATTATCATTATTATTATCTATAATACTATTATCATTATCATTATTATTATCTATATTACTATTATCATTATCATTATTATAATCTATATTACTATTATCATTATCATTATTATTATCTATATTACTATTACTATATTTATTATTACTGTCGTTAATGTTAATAACTGTATTATCATTATCATTATTATTATCTATATTACTATTACTATATTTATTATTACTGTCGTTAATGTTAATAACTTGATAGGAGACATCGACAGGGACCTGGAACACTCAACAGCCACATCGTTTGCAGACGACACCAGACTCATGAAGAAAATCACCTCACAACATGATGCTCAGCTACTACAACAAGACTTGGACAAAATCCTGAAGTGGGCAGAAGAAAACAACATGGCCCTAAACGGAGACAAGTTCGAGCTTCTAAGGTACGGGAACAAGAGAGCACTACAAAACGACACCAACTACAAAAGTGGACAGCAAGAATTACCGCCAAGGACACAGTGAAGGACTTGGGAGTAAATATGAGCAGTGACGCCACTTTTTCCCAGCATATTACCAAAGCCACAACAACAGCAAAACAAATAGCAGGCTGGATCCTGAGAACCTTCCACACAAGAAATGAGAGGTGTATGCTAACATTGTGGAAGTCACTGGTCCTACCACGACTGGAGTACTGCTCCCAGCTCTGGTCTCCCCAAAAAGTAGGAGAAATAACAGAAATTGAAGCCACCCAGAGGACATTCACCAGTAAAATCCATGGGTTTCAACACCTTAACTACTGGGAGAGACTTAAGGAGCTGCAGCTGTACTCACTTCAAAGACGTAGGGAGAGATACATCATCATCTACGTCTGGAAGATTTTGGAAAAAAATGTACCAAATCCAAACATCCAAGAGACTCAGCACCAAAGGCGAGGGAGGCTGTGCTATGTGAGGACTACGCCGGGATCAACAACAAAAATCAAATCCCTGATCCATCACAGCTTTACATATTATCATTATTATTATCTATATTACTATTACTATATTTATTATTACTGTCGTTAATGTTAATAACTGTATTATCATTATCATTATTATTATAATGATAATACAGTTATTAACATCTAATACAGTTATTAACAAAATCTATATTACTATTACTATATTTATTATTACTGTCGTTAATGTTAATAACTGTATTATCATTATCATTATTATTATCTATATTACTATTATCATTATCATTATTATTATCTATATTACTATTACTATTATTATTATCATTATCATTATTATTATCTATATTACTATTATCATTATCATTATTATTATCTATATTACTATTATCATTATCATTATTATTATCTATATTACTATTATCATTATCATTATTATTATCTATATTACTATTATCATTATCATTATTATTATCTATATTACTATTACTATTATTATTATTACTGTCGTTAATGTTAATAACTGTATTATCATTATCATTATTATTATCTATATTACTATTTATTATTACTGTCGTTAATGTTAATAACTGTATTATCATTATCATTATTATTATCTATATTACTATTATCATTATCATTATTATTATCTATATTACTATTATCATTATCATTATTATTATCTATATTACTATTACTATTATTATTATTACTGTCGTTAATGTTAATAACTGTATTATCATTATCATTATTATTATCTATATTACTATTACTATATTTATTATTACTGTCGTTAATGTTAATAACTGTATTATCATTATCATTATTATTATCTATATTACTATTACTATATTTATTGTTACTGTCGTTAATGTTAATAACTGTATTATCATTATCATTATTATTATCTATATTACTATTACTATATTTATTATTACTGTCGTTAATGTTAATAACTGTATTATCATTATCATTATTATTATCTCTATTACTATTACTATATTTATTATTACTGTCGTTAATGTTAATAACTGTATTATCATTATCATTATTATTATCTCTATTACTATTACTATATTTATTATTACTGTCGTTAATGTTAATAACTGTATTATCGTTATCATTATTATTATCTATATTACTATTACTATTATTATTATTACTGTCGTTAATGTTAATAACTGTATTATCATTATCATTATTATTATCTATATTACTATTACTATATTTATTATTACTGTCGTTAATGTTTATAACTGTATTATCATTATCATTATTATTATCTATATTACTATTACTATATTTATTATTACTGTCGTTAATGTTAATAACCGTATTATCATTATCATTATTATTATCTATATTACTATTACTATATTTATTATTACTGTCGTTAATGTTAATAACTGTATTATCATTATCATTATTATTATCTATATTACTATTACTATATTTATTATTACTGTAGTTAATGTTAATAACTGTATTATCATTATCATTATTATTTTCTATATTACTATTACTATATTTATTATTACTGTCGTTAATGTTAATAACTGTATTATCATTATCATTATTATTATCTATATTACTATTACTATATTTATTATTACTGTCGTTAATGTTAATAACTGTATTATCATTATCATTATTATTATCTATATTACTATTATCATTATAATTATTATTATCTATATTACTATTATCATTATCATTATTATTATCTATATTACTATTACTATTATTATTATTACTGTCGTTAATGTTAATAACTGTATTATCATTATCATTATTATTATCTATATTACTATTATCATTATCATTATTATTATCTATATTACTATTATCATTATCATTATTATTATCTATATTACTATTACTATTATTATTATTACTGTCGTTAATGTTAATAACTGTATTATCATTATCATTATTATTATCTATATTACTATTACTATATTTATTATTACTGTCGTTAATGTTAATAACTGTATTATCATTATCATTATTATTATCTATATTACTATTATCATTATCATTATTATTATCTATATTACTATTATCATTATCATTATTATTATCTATATTACTATTATCATTATCATTATTATTATCTATATTACTATTATCATTATCATTATTATTATCTATATTACTATTACTATATTTATTATTACTGTCGTTAATGTTAATAACTGTGTTATCATTATCATTATTATTATCTATATTACTATTACTATATTTATTATTACTGTCGTTAATGTTAATAACTGTATTATCATTATCATTATTATTATATATATTACTATTACTATATTTATTATTACTGTCATTAATGTTAATAACTGTATTATCATTATCATTATTATTATCTATATTACTATTACTATATTTATTATTACTGTCGTTAATGTTAATAACTGTATTATCATTATCATTATTATTATCTATATTACTATTACTATATTTATTATTACTGTCGTTAATGTTAATAACTGTATTATCATTATCATTATTATTTTCTATATTACTATTACTATATTTATTATTACTGTCGTTAATGTTAATAACTGTATTATCATTATCATTATTATTATCTATATTACTATTACTATATTTATTATTACTGTCGTTAATGTTAATAACTGTATTATCATTATCATTATTATTATCTATATTACTATTACTATATTTATTATTACTGTCGTTAATGTTAATAACTGTATTATCATTATCATTATTATTATCTATATTACTATTACTATATTTATTATTACTGTCGTTAATGTTAATAACTGTATTATCAATATCTTTATTATTATCTATATTACTATTACTATATTTATTATTACTGTCGTTAATGTTAATAACTGTATTATCATTATCATTATTATTATCTATATTACTATTACTATATTTATTATTACTGTCGTTAATGTTAATAACTGTATTATCATTATCATTATTATTATCTATATTATTATTACTATATTATTATTACTGTCGTTAATGTTAATAACTGTATTATCATTATCATTATTATTATCTATATTACTATTACTATATTTATTATTACTGTCGTTAATGTTAATAACTGTATTATCATTATCATTATTATTATCTATATTACTATTACTATATTTATTATTACTGTCGTTAATGTTAATAACTGTATTATCATTATCATTATTATTATCTATATTACTATTATCATTATCATTATTATTATCTATATTACTATTACTATTATTATTATCATTATCATTATTATTATCTATATTACTATTATCATTATCATTATTATTATCTATATTACTATTATCATTATCATTATTATTATCTATATTACTATTATCATTATCATTATTATTATCTATATTACTATTATCATTATCATTATTATTATCTATATTACTATTACTATATTTATTATTACTGTCGTTAATGTTAATAACTGTATTATCATTATCATTATTATTATCTATATTACTATTACTATATTTATTATTACTGTCGTTAATGTTAATAACTGTATTATCATTATCATTATTATTATCTATATTACTATTACTATATTTATTATTACTGTCGTTAATGTTAATAACTGTATTATCATTATCATTATTATTATCTATATTACTATTACTATATTTATTATTACTGTCGTTAATGTTAATAACTGTATTATCATTATCATTATTATTATCTATATTACTATTACTATATTTATTATTACTGTCGTTAATGTTAATAACTGTATTATCATTATCATTATTATTATCTATATTACTATTACTATATTTATTATTACTGTCGTTAATGTTAATAACTGTATTATCATTATCATTATTATTATCTATATTACTATTACTATATTTATTATTACTGTCGTTAATGTTAATAACTGTATTATCATTATCATTATTATTATCTATATTACTATTATCATTATCATTATTATTATCTATATTACTATTATCATTATCATTATTATTATCTATATTACTATTACTATTACTATTATTAATGGAAGAAAAGAAGAAAGCATATAGAGTGTGGTTGGGTAGTAGAGGGAATGAAGATTCCGAGAGACAGAAACGAGCGAGGTACGTGGAGAGTAAGAGGGTGGTGAAGAGAGTAGTGAAGGAAAGTAAGAGAAGAGTAGATGAGGAATTTGGAAGGAATCTGAGTGTAAAATGGAGGGAGAGTAAGAAACTGTTCTGGAAAGAAGTCAAGAAAGTTAGGGAAGGTAGCAAGGGAAACAGTAAGGGTGTGAAAGATAAGAATGGGAGAATGCTAGCCGAGAAGCAAGAGAGAGTCGAAAGATGGAGGGAGTACTTCAGTGAGTTGCTAAATGAAAGGAATGAAGAGCCAGCAAACATAGCTGGATATGGTATGGGAGGGAGAAGAAGAGAAGTAGTGGAGGAGGAGGTGGGATCAGGAGGTCAGAAGTGTGGGAAGCCATGAAAAGAGTGAAGTTGGGGAAAGCACCAGGAACAGATGGAGTGTGTGGGGAAATGTTGAGGTATGGCGGTGAGATAGTGATAGAATGGGTATGGAAAATGTGCAAACTAGCATGGGAGAAGGGGAGTGCACCCGATGACTGGAAGACTGGCATAATAGTCCCCCTATATAAGGGCAAAGGGGAAAGAGGAGTGTGTGGTAACCACCGAGGAATATGTCTTCTAAGCGTAGTAGGGAAGGTATACAGTAGGGTAGTGATTGAGAGAGTGAGAGTGAGAACGGAGAAATGGATAGGCGACGAGCAGGGAGGTTTTAGGAAGGGAAGAGGATGTGTAGATCAGATTTTTACCCTGAATTGTGTTGTGGAGAAGTATCTGGAGAAGAAACAAAAGGTGTATGTTGCCTTTATGGACTTGGAGAAGGCCTATGACAGAGTGGATAGAGAAGGTTTGTGGAAAGTACTTAGAATATACGGAGTAGAGGGCAAGTTGCTGAAAGCAGTGAAGAGCATGTATGAGGGTGCAAAGGCGGCAGTACGTGTGGAGAGTGAGCAGAGCGAGTTCTTTGACCTGAATGTTGGTTTGAAACAGGGGTGTGTGATGTCCCCGTGGTTGTTTACTGTATATATGGATGGAGTCATGAAAGAAATACTATCAAGAGCAGTGAATGTTGGTGTATCGCTGAAAAGGGAGGGAATTGAGTGGAAGCTACCTATACTGCTGTTTGCGGATGATACAGTTCTGATGAGTGATAATGAATGGGAGTTGCAGGGTCTGGTAAATGAGTTTGGAACAGTGTGCGAAAAACGGAATTTGAAGGTAAATACGGGGAAGAGCAAGGTTATGGTCTTCGAAAGGGGTGAAGTCACAGAGTGTGAGGTGAAGCTGAACGGTCAGGCTATGGAGATCGTCAACTCTTTTAAGTATCTGGGCAGTGTGTTGAGTAAAGATGGGACTATGGATGAAGAGGTGCGGGAGAGGGTACAACAGGGGAAGAGGGTTGTAGGAACGCTAAAAGCAGTAACAAGAAATAGGGTGGTCAGTATGGAAGTGAAGAAGTCCTTGCATGACAGTGTGGTAATCCCGACACTGACTTACGGAAGCGAAGCATGGACGTTGGTTGAGAGACTCAGACCAAGAGTGAGAGCAGTGGAAATGAATTACTTAAGGAGTGCGTGCGGAGTTACATGGAGGGATAGACAGACTAATGAGGAAGTAAGAAGGAGGTGTGGTGTGGAGGTAGATGTGCTGGAAAGTGTGAAAAGGAACAACTTGAGATGGTTCGGCCATATGGAACGTATGGAAAGCGAGAGAATGACTAAGAGGGTGTACGAGAGCGAGGTGGAGGGACAGAGGGGGAGAGGTAGACCGAATATGAGGTGGAAGGATGGAGTGAGGAACTACATGAACGAAGGCGGTGCTGGTTGGGGGGAGGGGCATCGACTGACTGGGGACAGAGGTGCATGGGGGCGGTTCGTTCGTGGCCACCCCTTCGGGGATCACGGCGTCAGGCAATAGATAGATAAATAGATTATTACTGTCGTTAATGTTAATAACTGTATTATCATTATCATTATTATTATCTATATTACTATTATCATTATCATTATTATTATCTATATTACTATTATCATTATCATTATTATTATCTATATTACTATTATCATTATCATTATTATTATCTATATTACTATTATCATTATCATTATTATTATCTATACTATTACTATTCTTATTATTATCATTATCATTATTATTATCTATATTACTATTATCATTATCATTATTATTATCTATATTACTATTATCATTATCATTATTATTATCTATATTACTATTATCATTATCATTATTATTATCTATATTACTATTACTATTATTATTATCATTATCATTATTATTATCTATATTACTATTATCATTATCATTATTATTATCTATATTACTATTATCATTATCATTATTATTATCTATATTACTATTATCATTATCATTATTATTATCTATATTACTATTACTATTATTATTATCATTATCATTATTATTATCTATATTACTATTATCATTATCATTATTATTATCTATATTACTATTATCATTATCATTATTATTATCTATATTACTATTACTATTATTATTATTACTGTCGTTAATGTTAATACTGTATTATCATTATCATTATTATTATCTATATTACTATTACTATATTTATTATTACTGTCGTTAATGTTAATAACTGTATTATCATTATCATTATTATTATCTATATTACTATTACTATATTTATTATTACTGTCGTTAATGTTAATAACTGTATTATCATTATCATTATTATTATATATTACTATTACTATATTTATTATTACTGTCGTTAATGTTAATAACTGTATTATCATTATCATTATTATTATCTATATTACTATTACTATATTTATTATTACTGTCGTTAATGTTAATAACTGTATTATCATTATCATTATTTTATCTATATTACTATTACTATATTTATTATTACTGTCGTTAATGTTAATAACTGTATTATCATTATCATTATTATTATCTATATTACTATTACTGTTATTATTATTACTGTCGTTAATGTTAATAACTGTATATCATTATCATTATTATTATCTATATTACTATTATCATTATCATTATTATTATCTATATTACTATTATCATTATCATTATTATTATCTATATTACTATTATCATTATCATTATTATTATCTATATTACTATTACTATTATTATTATTACTGTCGTTAATGTTAATAACTGTATTATCATTATCATTATTATTATCTATATTACTATTACTATTATTATTATCATTATCATTATTATTATCTATATTACTATTATCATTATCATTATTATTATCTATATTACTATTACTATATTTATTATTACTGTCGTCAATGTTTATTATATTAGTGTTATTTTTTCATTATTACTATTATTATTAGCATTATCATTTTGGCTATTATTATTATTATTATTAGGGGTTCGACCCCTACGGGGAACCCCTATTGTAATCATTAAACCCGGTTTTTCATCCAAATTCTTCTTACGCGCCGGTTTCGACGTAATAACTCCAGAACCGCATTTTGGATCGGGATCAAACTTTCACAGGAGGTGCGCTTTTGTAATGGGCAACTTTTGATATGCTAAACATCCGGCATGGCGGTCAAACAGGTCCGTGGCAGCCGATTTCCCGAAAAACTTGACGCCTAAATACCGTCTCTCCCTCTCATAGGAAACGACTGGGCTTTGGCATACGGACTCCACTACTAATGCTCCGCAAATGTTATAGAGAAGGTTTTGCTTTTGCACGTGGGGTTTTTTCCGGCAATCTTGAAAAAAACTCGAATTCCACTTAAAATTCCACATCTTGAAAACTGCGCCGATGATCAAAGCCATGCTTGCGTAGTTGGGTGAGGCTCGCGATTCCGAACGTTTTGATACCAAAAGAATATAAATGGGTGGAATAGTTTGGCCGCAACATTGAAAACTGTCTATTCTTAAATGACTTTAAAACCGCATTCGCTACCCACACAAAGTTTACCGTCTACAGTCTATAGGCTTCCACGCATCCCCCAGTTTTGCTTAACCTGACAAGCGCGATATAGATGTAGGTGCTAGGGTAGTTATTTGTGCATTTCTAGCCCTGGATTCTGACAGAATTCGTTATATTTACAATATAAACCATTATTTGTTTTCGGTATGCTTTTATTTTACATATATGATGTATATATGAACCTTCAAGAGTGCTAAAATAAGTGGGAAAAGCATTTGGGTGGTGAAAAACGAAGATATTGGCCACCCGGTCATAATCTCAGGCGAGAGAGAGAGACAGGCAGCCTTCCCCTCTCGCTGTCTGGGAGTCAACTGAGGAGAGCGGGGCGGTGTGTGCCGGTGTCTGGGTGTTGCATAACGATCTTTTATGCAACCCACTTGTGCTACATTATCGCGGGAGAGAAAAATAACCGATAAATGATGATAATAAGAGGAAAAATAGGTGATAATTGAGGAGGGGAGGGAGGGGGGAATAAGGTGGGGAAGGAGGGGAGAGGGGTGGGTGAGATTTACATGGATGAGTACTGGAGGGGAATTATCTCACCTAGAGACAAATTCCTTTGTTTTGATAGACCCTTTTTTTTTATGGAAGGCTTTTTTTATGGTCCTGCTTCCGTGAGGCCTATCGCGTTCCCTATAGGAAGCCTTCCGTGAGGCCTATCGCGCTTGCCGGGTTAATAACATAATCACTTTATTATTCAGATCTATAATTTTTTTTTTATTTAACTCTCTCAAAACAGTTAGAGTCCCTACGAATTCCACCAATTATTTAGCCAACCTACCTATACATACCTACCCTACCAAATAATAATGATAATTCTAATTTATTTTTGGTGAACTATCTCTATATCTCACTCACCATTCTCTCTCTCTCTCTCTCTCTCTCTCTCTCTCTCTCTCTCACGCGCACACACTGAAAAATACGTAAGGGATGGAAAAGTGTGTCCCATCGTATTATCCTGCATTCTAAATCAGCAAAGCACAAACTTCAGGTCACTCAAAATAAAATGGTTAGGTTCATGCTGAACCTAGGACCCAGATTACATGTTGGCCAGGAACAACTTCAGTCACTTGGTATGCTCAATGTCTTTGACAGGGCCAAACAAATCAGACTCAATAATACCTTCAAGATATTTTATGATAGGGCTCCAGAGTATTTAACCCACTGAGCCCCAGCGACGCAGCGTTTGCGTCAGCAATGTATGTAACGCTAAACCCCAGCGACGCAACAGTTGCGTCAGTGTTACTCCGGTCCTATGGCACCTAGAGGGCTCAGATTTGTATGGAAACTGTGTAAGTATCCCACGCAACCATGCCGATGGTTGAACACTCTCAAAGTCCAACTGCGTGCACGTTAGCGCGCAAAAACCGGAATTTTGGGTGTTATTGCCTTCAATTTTTTACTCTTGTAAAATCCGTTTTCGGGGGCTCCGTAGGACCAATTTTTGACCTTTTTGATCGTTTTTTTGTGGTTTTTCCTTCATTCCTAACCCTTCGCTATTGTTTCTGGAAAAAAAAAAATCAAAACCAGCTGGTCCCTGGTGGTACATTTATTAATAACTAGCTGGGGCTCAGTGGGTTAAAGAGTAATTTTGTTAAAGCAAATGAAAGAAACGGACACAATACACGGAATAAGATGTATAATTTTACGGTCCCAAGAATCCAAGGACAGGGTAAGCTAACATTCTTCTTCACTGCCATCAAAGACTGGAACAAGCTATCCCAGTCAGTTCGTGAAAAGAGAACATTGTATTCCTTCAGACGTAGCTTGAAGGAGCACCTGAACCAAACAGCTACGAGAAGGGAGCACCATGCTTATGTCTACTACTAAATACGACATAAGAGATAGGCAAAACAAACTGAAATTATTACTAAAATATTTTGACCAGTCCAACTATAGGATGTAAGGTATATTAATATAACCCCCTTAGAAATACTTTCTCTAAAGTATCTCTCATATTCCTTTACATTTTGTATTCTCCCCCTTTTTTTCCCAGCTAACTTAATCCCACAAGGACCCCAATGGAAATACGCCTAACGGCCTTATTGGGCTATCCTTAGTTGGAATTATGCAAAGCTGGTACATGCCATATTTGTAACATACTATGTGGTACCATCACTGTAAAATGCTAACTGAATAAATATTATTATTATTATTATTATTATTATTATTATTATTATTATTATTATCCATAAAGCTTAAAATTACACCCTTTAGACCCCTTTCCAAGATAAATTTGTATATTTTTCTGCAGTGAAATGTCCCGGCCTGGTTCCTCTTAAATTGCAGACACACAATCGCTCGCCAGGAAAAAATTGATACCTAGGCTAAATGGCACGAAAGGTTTTAAAATTGACACAACAAAAAATTCTGGGGAAAACACCCAAGGAATTATGAAGGAATTATGTTTACACAAAGTAAAAGAAACATGGTAATCAATCAAATGCAAATGCCATGATATGATCGAAAAAAACTCTAATGTTGAAAACTTAACTGAACCCAGTTGCATAGTAAGCCAACTTGATTTAAAACATCGTATCACATGATAAGAATACACCGAAATCCAAAAATATAACGCGAGGGAAAAACTCAACTTGTCAAAATTCCTTAGGAAAAAAAAAAAATCAGCCACACATATTAGTGAAACTAATTCTACCGATCTATACAGCCCTTGGCTGTAATAAAAGGTCGCCAGGAGGCAAAAACGAGTCACTAAAAGGGCATAATGAATGTAAGAAAATAATCACTTATAACACCAATACAAAAAATAAAAATGCCAGAAAGTACTGAACGAAATAGAAAACATTACATCGATTCCAAATAGAAAACTTCATCAACTGTCAATAAAGTAAAAACAAAATCATCAACTGTCAATCAAGTAAAAACAAAATCCAGAATTCAATTCAATAAAACCTTTAAAAAAAATCGCAGCCCGAACTATGAAAGAGCCCGCAAACTGACTTATATCAAAATGTAAAGACGGTATAAAAAAAAACGTAAAATAAATTAGAACTGTGAAGAAAACCTTAATAAATCTTGTACAAATCAATGCAAAATATAATCTCCCATCGCGCAAATAGAAGTACGTAAGATGTAACATTTAAATTCAAAAATCAAAATTCGCAAGAAAATCAAACTGAAGCTCAAAAGATGTATGTAAGACTGTTGAAATGACGTACTATACGTATGCAAAAAGAACACTAAAATCAGGAAGAACACTACAATCAGGAAGAACACATACAAAGTTACTTAATTACCGTCGCTGCCGCAAGCGAGATGAAGTTTGAGGTCGAAACAGCCACATAGATGCAAGCCGCCCGAACACCCTAGTAAAAAAAAAAATTGTTATAAAAATGAACACGAAAATCATTTCATTACCACAGATGCTCCCAAACAAATTAAACCCAACCGCATAATCCGACGAGCGGGGGAAAGAATTCTAAACAAAACAGATTTAACTGATAATGAATCCAACGAATGAAAATCTATCTATCTATTGCCCGATGCCATGATCCCCGAAGGAGTGGCCACGAACGAACCGCCCCCAAGCACCTCTGTCCCCAGTCAGTCGATGCCCCTCCTCCCAACCAGCACCGCCTTCATTCATATACTTCCTCACTCCATCCTTCCACCTCTCCTTCGGTCTACCTCTCCCTCACTGTCCTTCCACCTCGCTCTCGTACACCCTCTTAGTCATTCTCTCTCTTCCCATACGTTCCATATGGCCGAACCATCTCAAGTTGTTCCTTTTCACACTTTCCAGCACATCTACCTCCACACCACACCTCCTTCTTACTTCCTCATTCGTCTGTCTATCCCTCCATGTAACTCCGCACGCACTTCTCAAGTAACTCATTTCCACCGCTCTCACTCTTGGTCTGAGTCTTTCCACGAACGTCCATGCTTCGCTTCCGTAAGTTAGTGTCGGGATTACCACACTGTCATGCAATGAAAATACACATTACAATTATTGAACACTCATGAATAGAATTTAGGGATAACATCTGGGAATATAGAACACTGTATAATTATTTAACCTATACCCATTGCAAGGGTGGGAACCAGACTGAGGCTGAGCGTGTTATTCTCGCCGCCCGGTCAGGGGCTCGTAGCGGGTCAGGAGGTCGTACCAAGCATCTCAGACCGATAAATTGCCTTAATAATAATAATAATAATAATAATATTTATTCAGTTAGCAATTTACAGAGTTGGTACCACATAGTTTGTTACAAATATGACATTTACCAGCCTTGCATAATTCCAACTAAGGATAGCCCAATAAGGCCGTTAGGCGTATTTCCATTGGGGGCCTTGTTTCCAACAAGGGTTTCCATCTTGATTACTCAGCTATTACGTTGATATTATAGCGAAATATGTTGTTATTACTCAGCTATTACGTTGATATTATAGCGAAATATGTTGTTATTACTCAGCTATTACGTTGATATTATAGCGAAATATGTTGTTAATTGTGAAAACTTGGTCTTAATATGATGCAGAGACGTAGTACATCATATTATGATGCAGAGACGTAGTACATCATATTAATATGATGCAGAGACGTAGTACATCATATTATGATGCAGAGACGTAGTACATCATATTATGATGCAGAGACATAGTACATCATATTATGATGCAGAGACATAGTACATCATATTATGATGCAGAGACGTAGTACATCATATTATGATGCAGAGACGTAGTACATCATATTATTATGATGCAGAGACGTAGTACATCATATTAATATGATGCAGAGACGTAGTACATCATATTAATATGATGCAGAGACGTAGTACATCATATTTGTCCATGAACTATAGATAAATCAGTTGTTCAATTTACCGTTAGTTGGATTAAAACCTACTATAAATGAGAGATGAATTGGTTAACATTACAGGAGTTTATTCAGCTTAGGAAGGATTTGTGGGTGTTAACGGCTAATTTTATATATCATTTACCCATTTATTTCCTAGAGGACCTTAGTTAATGTAATCAATTATTCTAATGTTGAGTTGAATAAAATAAAAATCTGCTTAACAATGGATGATTATAGTCAGCTTAAGAACGACTTCTAGGAATGAAAGCGGTGGATTCTTGGCCAGCCACAAACCCTCCACACGGCCGAAGATGCTGAAGGCTTGTCTGTGTCCTGGTGCGGCAATCATTAAAATGGAATTGTTTATTATTGATATTATTGACAGTCTCAATTATCCGCAAAGCTCAAGTTCCAGCAAAGGTAACGGATTATGGAGTTCACAAGGCAATCAATTATCTATCTTTCTATCTATCTATCTAATACCAGAATATGTTTGGTAGGAGCAAACCACATACATACATAAATACATACAAGTTTAAAGACTGTTTGTCCACAAAGACTGTGGTTACTGTTTCACGTCCTAAATGGCAGCTATCCAGGCGGCCCTGTCAAGGGCTGCCTCTGTTGTCAAGTTCTTTATTTTGAGATTGGACCAGAGTACCCGAGCCCACGTCATTCTAGGTCCACCCCTACACGCAGCTCTCCCCACGTTCACAGTCCGGCATTTCTTACTCTCCACATGTCCAAACCAACCAAGTCGGCTCATGCGCATCACTTCACTGACACTCCTAATGCCCAGACGCCTTCTCAATTCCTCGCTCGATACCCTGTCCCTAAGATTAACCCCACACATCCATCTCACCATTTTCTTCTCATTCCGTTCCATTCTATTGACATCCTCTGCTTTAACCGGCCACGTCTCCGAGGCATAGGTCATCGCGCTCCTAACACACGAGGTATACACCTTCCCTTTAAGGTGGGGTGGGAGCCCTCTCATGGTCAGGAGTGGCAACAGCTCTCTAAACTTTCCCCAGCCACTTCTGACTCTAGCAATGGAGCGCCACCTCCGATGTAAACCGTATCGCCCAGGAAGCAAAACTTATTCACACACTCCAGCGTTACACTGTCGAAGTCAACACTGACAGGCGGGTCATTTAATACAAGATCTCCCTTGCACACTGCACATTCAAAGTCTATGATTCTTGTCAAAGGTCCTCTAGCTCCACTACATCTCTTGTGTACCCAGTCACTACAGACACAACATTGAATTGAATTACTTCCTACCCACTTCCCACATACTGCGCATAGATAGTCGACGATTCTTTCCATAGTTACACGCCCTACTCCACTAATCATGACCTTTGTTTTATCTATTTTAACTCTTAGACCTTATTTGCCATACCTTCCCTCCATCTTTTCAACTTCACCTCTGCTTCCTGCACACTATCTGCGATAAGAACTAGATTATCTGCATATAACATCTCCCATGGGAGTCCTGTCCTAAATTCCCTTGACAGAGCCTCCAGGACTAAAACAAACAGTAATGGGCTCAGAACTGAACATTGGTGAACTCCAATTTTCACTGGGAACTCTTCGCTCAGGCCCCGGATTACTCTAACTGCTGCCCGTGACCCCTCATACAATCTCATTATCACACGCACCAGCCACTCTTCTACTCCGAGTTTTCTCATAGCCCACTGCACTACCTCCCTGGTCAAAGGCCTTCTCCAGATCTACAAAAACTAGGTATAACTCCCTGTTTTTCTCTAAGTACCTCTCTTGAATTTTCCTAAGAGTGAAGATAGCATCAGTTGTGCCACATCCCTGCATAAATCCAAACTGCATGTCGCTGATAGCAACACTTTCCCTGATCATACATTCAAAGACCCTTTCGCTGACTTTCATGACTTGATCGAGCATTTTCAAACCCCAATAATTCCCCTGTCTAAGGAGTCACCCTTGCCTTTGTATATATTTACTATAACACTTTCTTGCCAAGCATCGGGAATTTTTTCCTCCTTTATGGTAGCATTAATCAGCTTTATGACCAATTTTACCCCAATGTCTCCAGCTGCTTTTAGCATCTCAGCGACAATGCCGGAGCTCCCAGCGGCTTTTCCTGACTTCATTTTATCTATAGCACTTTTAACAGCGTCGTACCCTATCAAAGGCGGAGGGCCTTGTACTCTACAGTGCTGAGCTGTTCCCTGTTCCATTCAAACTCCACATTAACCCTTAATTAGCGGCGCGCAACTTATGTCGTGTGAAATAAATATGGACTAAGTGGCGGTTCACAACTTATGTCGTGTGCCATTTTCACCACGTAATGTTGCTGAGAGAGAGAGATGAGTGGTGGGAGGAGCGTAGCAAGCGTATGACTGCTCCAGACCACCGCGGCGGACCTACTGACATGAATCCCACCCTCCTCCCCCCTCTCGCACTCACTAGACAGGGAATTATGTAGGGAAAGTACCTAATTACATGGTTTTTGCACTCGTGTTGCGCGATCGTTGCAAGAGAACCAGTGTCGTACAAGGATGGTTGGGGTGTCATTGGAAAGCTCTGTTTATGCCCTTTCAGGGATAGATACTTATTTTACTCTCTGGGTCTTATTTAGGCATGAAAATGATCACGTAAACAACCCTATTTAGGGTAAAAACACCCCGCTGGGCGCTACGGTCAAATAGACCACCTAGCCCGCTAAATAAAGGTTAAGCAGTCTTTCATAATGCTCCTTCCACGCCTTTCTGATTTCGTTTTCTGTGTAAACAGTCATGCCACTGTCATTATTTATGCATCTTACACCCACGACGTCCTGGCTACAGTCCCTCACATTCTTAGCTAATTTATAAACTCCATTGGTATTATTTGTGCTGCAAACTTGTTCTATTACGCTATCCTGTACGGTTTTCTTTGCCCTGTAGACCTCTCTTCTAGCATTACGTTTGGTGGACAGGTATTCTTCCTTGCTGCCACCTTCCTTCCATACTTTGAAACATCTCTTCTTCTCTCTGACTGCAGCTTCGACATCGTTATTCCACCACCAGGAGAACTTATGTCTGGGTGGCCCCTTTGTTTTGTCACAGACTTTGTCTGTGGTATCGAGAAGGCTGCGCTCTATAAAGTTCCATTTGCTATCAATAAAGTAACTGATTGAATAAATGGACCCGATAGTTGATAGTTGTGGATATAATACCGCCCCCCCCCACCCTCCCACACACATACACACATACAATAAACAAAACAAAGATTATAGCACAACATAACACATATCAAACTTCTCTCTTTTTCTCATGATCCCAGTGGTAATACGAACCAGAGTTGTTGAGGTTGCCGATGAAGAACTTATGGGAGGTGTGTCGCTGGGTCCTGGGGCTGGGAGAGGAGCCCCTCCTGTGGGTGGAAGAGGGTTGCATTTGTAATTATTTCACTTAATATTATTTATATATCTATTTATTAAGTAAATGCAACTCATTTTGTATCATTCATACATATGGCATTATCAGTATTAGTCCATATCCGAAGCTCACCACACCAAAAGTCATGCCAAAGACTACAAATAATAAAGTAACAAATCAATAACAAAATATTTTGCTTATAAATGGGTGAAATAGCATGACAGGTGAAAAGTGTGAATGTGTATCTGATGATAATAAAACGCTCAAGATGAACTAACCTGAGTAAGTGTGAGATGCAACATGGTGTGTGACAGAAGAGCAAAGGTGTGCAGGTTATGCTGCCCCTCCTCGACTCTAGACAGTAATGGTGTATAAGGCGCTGATATTGGGTGTAAGGTATCTCATCACTTCCCAGATTTCTGTTTTCATTCCCCCTCTCTCGTGTTACCCAAGGAGGAATGATTGGTTTGTTCCTTCTGAGGCTATTATAACAATCTCGTTCTTTGCGTCATAATTATTCTCTTACTGCATTTGTTTTTGTTCCAATCCCGTTCCTGTTCAGTTCGTTTTTCCGTGATTGTTTTCCTTCTGCTGGTGTCTCTGTCCCAAACCCTCATCTGATTGACTCCTTCTCTTGTGGATATAGTTGTCTTTAGTTTTGTACCAAGCATGTTCCAGACTTTTACTCTTTCCCGTGGCTTCCCATTTATTAGCAGTGCTTTCTCTCCAGTCGCGTTTCAGGTTGGTTATTCTTCTAATGGGTGTCATGTTTCTGTAGCTACTCACGCTTCTGTTTCGCCTCCCTTTCTGACATGCTTTTTTTTCTTACGGTTATTATACATCCACTGTTACTGCTTCTACTGTTCCGTTCATGTTCCTGGCTGTTTATCTTTCTTGTGGGCATTCTACTCCCACTGCTACTGCTTTGACTATTTCGTTCCTGTTCCTGGTTGTTTCTTTTTCTTGTGAGTGTTCTGCTTCCTATGCTAATGCTTCTACTGTTCTGTTCCCGGCTGCTTCTTCTTCTTGTGGCGGTTCTTCTTCCACTACTACTGCTTTGACAGTTCCGTCCCAATCATGGGAATTTTTGTTTCTCTTTGTCGGATAATCACAGCCGCTACTGGTGCTCCACTCGCGTTCTGGACTGACTCCCTTCATCATAACAGTCCTGGCGTTTCTGTTACGTCTACTCCACTGGTCAATTTCCCGGTTGTTTCTCTTATTCATGTAGCTGCAGGAGGAGGACTGGAGGTTTGAGGGGCACATTTCTTCCTTCCATTGTCGTTTGGGTACTGAGGAGCAAGACTTCCCACTTCTGCTTTCCTCCACGATGCTAGTTTGATTCTTTGGGGGTCCCTCTCCTACTAGAACTTGAGGTAGTGTCTGTGCGCAGATTCTTTACTACACCTGGAATACAGATTTATTCCAAAATTTTGACTGGTACATCCATTGAATGGTGTTGCTCGTTGGCAATATACTGTAACTCCGTTTTCTTTTTCCAATTAATTCTTACGAACTTTGGATCATCGTCTTCTTCCTCGTCAATGAAGTGCTGCAGCTCTCTTATCTCTTTTGAATAAGTTCCTACGGCCTCTGCACAATCGTCTTCTTCATGGTCACTGAAGTGCAGTAACTCCCTCTTCTTTTTCCAATTAATCTTTATGTATCCTGTTTTCATGCATTTCTCCTCTACACCTTGCTTCTTGCTCTTCGGGGACTCGCTATTCCAATGTCCAGATGTAAGACTGGGACTTCTGACTACAGGAGGGGAGATTGCACCTGTGTTACGGCTATACCAACAAAGGAGGGAATATATGTTGGTGCTCCCATGTACGCAGCTCTCAACCATATTATTGTGCACCTTTACCGGTCAATAACAGCAACTGGATATAGAATTCTCCTTCTTAATCTAGTTGCCAACAGATAATTTTCTTCCTTGACCCGATGAAGTTATAATCTAAAATTCGAAATAACAATAAAGTAATCCTCCTCACTTGACATTCGTATAGATTGTCTTCAGCTTAGGAGAAGGAGAGCGGCAATTCGTAGCCAAAAGCTTATCCACCACCCTGTCGCTTATCCCTTACCAGTGTTACCACGAGATAAACACTTCTATGTTCTGTGGTCTATCCCCTACAGGACCAGAACTCTCAAGGAAGGGGGTATGCACTGAGAGAGCTCTGAAGAACACTGATTGTTGTTTTGCAGACACGATTATTTTGATGTTAAAATCAAATGTCCCAGTTGAGGATTACCGTCTTCTTATGATCTGTCCCTTTTGAGCGTATCCCTAAAGAAATTAGCCACACTAACCTACAGTACCACAGCTCTCACCCAGCCAGACAACAGGTGATCACTAACACAATTAACGTCAGGTAGGGAGGGAAACAATACTTATTACCTTACCTGTGGCTCTTTGTGTATCACCTGTGCCAACGAGCCGGTGGGGTGTGTGGGGCGAGGCTTTCACCCTCTCAGTAGTATATGCCTTTCCGCATTTTATTCTTGCTAACATTTGACAATTTTACTCTAGTTCGTAATTAGGCAGTCTAGGAATCATAGAGGTAAAATATTAAGCAATTAACATTCAGGGTTCCAAAATTATTTCCTGTATGTATATATTCAGACACATACCCCATTGCTAGGGGTGGCTGACTCGAGACAGAGCTCGAACAGAAACAACATTTAAAATTCCCATTCTTAGGGTCCGGGACCACTTTCGCGTTCCATCGACTCTTTCTCTATCTCGTTGAGTAGGAGAATTTTACAAGGGGAGGAGGATTCCTAGCCTCCTGCCCCCTGAAAGAAAAGTAGGACAGTAAAAGAGACAGACAGGGCTAAGTTTGGTTAGAGGATGCCAAACCTCACTCTGGATAGGACCAGCTCTCACCCCAATTCTTTCCTAACCTGCACAAAACCATCTAATAATAGCCGGTGTGAACTCAAGAGTGAAACGATACTCCCAATCTTTCTTTTATTTAACAGCTGAGCTCTGGAATTTTCTCCCTGAATCCATCTTTCCCTCATCCTATGATTTAAATTGTTTCAAACTACGTGTGCCTCACTTACACTGAGAGTAGTCCAGCATGCTCTCACAAACCCCTCCTCCTCCTATCTACTTCACTACACTTAAGATGCACACCACACTTCCTCCTTCGTAATTATTTAACAAAAAAATTATGTACAAAGGCGCAGCCTCGGAGTTCCCAAGGGGGGGGGGGGGACCATAAATGCCCCCACACATGCCTGACCTTCCCCTGATGACCCATCTAAAAGCTCTGGATCACGGCCTGTCACTCTTACTATCAAGCTTTGCAATATTCGCGGCCTTTCCTCTAATTTTCACTCTATCGAACACCATCTCTCCTCCTCCAAACCTGATCTTCTTTTTCTCACCGAAACTCAGGTGTCTGAAGCAACTGCCAGCAGCCCCTTCTCTGTATCCTCCTACTTTCTCTATCCTAGTTTCAAAGCCAATGGCGGATGTTGTGCATACGTGCACAACAAACACTTGCTCTCGTGTTCCCGATTTTGACTCCTCTGAATTCTCAACTTTATGGCTCAAACTATCCTGTCATTCTCATACTAAATATTTCCGTGCTGTCTATCTTTCCCCTAACTCTACCGACTTTCCCAAATTCTTCGACTATCTAAGCTCTAAAGTGGAACACATTTTATCTATCTCTCCCTTCTCTGAAATCTCCATCTTAGGAGATTTCAACGTTCACCACCGCCAATGGCTCTCCTCTCACTCTACTGACAAACCTGGTGAACAAGCCTACGTCTTTTCTATCATAAATGACCTAGAGCAACTGGTTCAGCAACCCACCCGTATCGTATCCCGGATCGCTTCGGAGATCGGCCCAACATTCTTGACTTATTTCTGACTTCTAACCCTTCTTCTTATACTGTCAATCTTTTCTCTCCTTTGGGCTCCTCTGACCATAAACTTATCTCCGTCACCTGTCCTATCTCTTCAGTACGGCCATCCGATCCTCCCAGCCAGCGGCGCATGTGGCACTTTGGCGCTGCCGACTGGGAGGCTCTCCGGCAGTAGTTCTTTGATTTCCTATGGAATGACTCCTGCTTCCGTGGCCGAGGACCCTCAGAGAGTGCTGAATGCATTACCGAGGTAATCCTCTCGGGCATGGAAGCGTACATTCCATTTTCTTTCTCTCAGTCTAATGCAAATATATCTTGATTTACTCACGCTTGTTCTACTGCTGTCCACAACAAGAAGGAAGCATTCAAACGGTACCGACGCCTTAAAACTCAAGAATCTCATTCTTCCTATGTTTCTGCCCGGAATCAAGCCAAATCTGTTCTTCGACTTGCCAAGCACTCTTTCATCAATAATAAATGCACTGAACTATCCAACTCTAGCTCTTCCCAAGCTTTCTGGCATCTTGCCATAAACCTCTCCAACTACTTTTCTTCCTCGTCTTTCCCTCCCCTTTTCCACTCTGATGGCACAACCATCACTTCTTCCTCTGACAAAGCTGAACTCTTTGCTCAAACTTTTGCTAGAAACTCTACCTTGGATGATTCCGGTGCTATTCCTCCTTCTCCACCCCCCTCTCTCCTACTAATGCCTAATATCCTAATCTCTTCTAAAGACGTACTTTCTACCCTCTCTGGGCTTAATACTAAGAAGGCGTACGGTCCGGACGGTGTTCCTCCTGTTGTACTTAAAAACTGTGCTTCCGTGCTGACCCCCTGCCTAGGCAAACTCTTTCGTCTCTGTCTCTCCTCTAACGTCTTTCCTTCTTGCTGGAAGTTTGCTCTCATTCAACCTGTCACAAAGAAGGGTGACCGCTCTCAACCCTCCAACTATCGTCCAATTGCTCTCATCTCTTGTATCTCTAAAGTATTTTAAACTATTCTTGCTTCCAAATTTCTTAAGCATTTCTCTTCTCATAATCTGCTCTCAGATCGCCAGTATGGCTTCCTTAAGGGTCGCTCTACTGGTGATCTTCTTTCATATCTTACTAACTCATGGTCATCCAACTTTCGGGACTTCGGTGAGACTTTTTCTGTTGCACTAGACATATCGAAGGCCTTCGATAGAGTCTGGCACAAATCTTTAATTTCCAAACTTCCCTCCTTCGGTTTCTGTCCCTCCATCTGTACCTTTGTCTCTAATTTCCTTTCCGGCCGTTCCATAGCTGAGGTTGTGGACGGCCATCGCTCAATTCCTCATCCTATCAACTCCGATGTTCCTCAGGGTTCTGTCCTATCTCCTATTCTCTTTCTAATTTTCATAAATGATCTTCTCAACTGTACATCTAGTCCCATCCATTCATATGCAGACGACTCTACTTTACACCACTCAATTAGTTTTCCAGAACGCCCCAGCCAGCAGTCCCTCAAAAGTAAACGTAATGAAGCCATAAAATGCTTATCTTCTGATCTAGGTACTATTTCCAATTGGGGTAGAGAAAACCTCGTTACATTTAATGCTTCCAAAACTCAATTTATCCATCTTACTACCCGTCAGGAACCTCCAGAGGACTATCCCTTATTCTTCAACAATACAAAATCAACCCTTCATCTTCCCTCAATGTTGTCGGTGTCTCTTTTTCTTCTGCTCTCACTTGGAAAGACCATATTACCAGTCTCGCTAAGGCAGCCTCCCAGAAGCTGGGTGTGCTCAACCGCCTCAAGGGGTTCTTTACCCCTGCGCAGCTACTTGTTCTGTACAGGGGCACAGTGCGTCCTTGTATTGAGTATTGTTCACATGTGTGGGGAGGATTCTCTCACACCGCACTCCTAGATAAAGTAGAAAGGAAAGCTTTTCGTATCATTAACTCCTGTCCACTCACCAATTCTCTGCAATCTCTCTCTCTTTGCTGCAATCTAGAATTAATGAATGGGGACAAAAGAATCTAGTTTCCTTTAATGCACAGAAAACCAAGTACATTCAATTTTCAAACCGACAGAATCTCACTGACTCCCATATATTTTTTAATGATGTAAATATTCCCACTTCCCCTAGTATTGACATTCTCGGTGTAACATTAACTACTAACTTGAGCTGGACACATTATGTTAGAAGCATTGCTAAGAATGCCTCTAAAAAACTGGGACTCCTGTACAGAGTTCGAGAATTCTTCACTGACGAGCAGTTGGCCGTGATATATAAAAGTCATGTGCGTTCTCAGATGGATTACTGTTCACCTCTGTGGGGTGGAAGTGGAGTGGTTGCATTGAGGCAGTTGGACACAATTCAAAATAAAGCTATTAGATTAATCAATAACCCTGCAATCACACAGGACCTTCCTACATTATCCATACGAAGAAACGTTGCATCCCTTGCATTATTCTACAGATATTTTCACAGCAATTGTTCCGAGGAACTTGCTTCAATTGTGCCGCCTCTCCACATCTTTCCCCGTAGAACTAGGGCAGCTGAGAGCGCCCATGAATTTACACTTTCTCCTCCACAATGCAGAACTTCTGCTTATCAGAATTCATTTATCCCCAGAGCTACTACTCTTTGGAATTCACTTCCCTCGAATTGCTTTCCACAAACTTACAATCTACAAATGTTTAAATCCAGTTGTTTCAAACATTTTATGAATGGAGGATGCCTTTAGGCACATGGACCTTTTTGTTTTATCTGTGTTTTTCCTTCCTCCGTTCATTGTCTCTTAAAAAAAAAAAAAAAATTGTTTGCATCTCTCTCACTATTCTATCGCTACTCTATAATAATCAGTGTTCCTCGGAGCTTTCCCAGTGTATACCACCTCCTCTACGTAGGGTACGTAGTACCCGCCTTGCAAAACAATCCCACCCCTACTCTGTGCAACTCTCCAACCCAAGAGTGAAATGCTATTATCAGACTTTCTTCTATTCAACTGCTGAGCTCTGGAACTCTCTCCCAGAATCAGTCTTTCCCTCTTCCTATGACTTAAATTGCTTCAAACTCCGTGTGTCCAGGCATTTTAGCTCGAACGTCCCTTAATTTCGGCCCTGTCACTCTTTGAAATCCGGGGGAGGCACTCGCTGCAGGCAGTTATGCCTTTTGTCTCCCTCATTCACATATAAAAACAAAAAAACAAAAAACACATATTGGCTCGAACGTCCCTTGATTTTTGCCCTGTCACTCATTCAACTCTGGGGGAGGCACTCTTCGCAGGCCTGGTGTCTCCCTCACTCACATAGAGTAAAAAAATAAAAATAAAAAAAATATAATGAAGAAACGTGTCATCATATACTGAAAGGGTTAATATTTTACTGGTGAGCGGAAATATAGGCCTTATCACAGGAATGCATACATGTTAAATTACCAAGAAGAAAATATGTACAGGTATATACAGTAACTACAAATATGTACAGGTATATACAGTAACTACAAATGAATACATAATAGTTAACTTGCAAAACAAATAAACCAAAACAGGAACCGCACAATATAAAGACAAAAGAACTAATCAAAATTACTATGTGGAAATAACACATTGAAGATTTAGCAAAACAATACTGTGAAATAAATAAATAAACACATTAAAGTAATTATTCTAACTTTATCGCCACACTTTTAGCTTGCATTGATAAACGCAAATGATAGACGACTTTGGCCGCTTGGAGTGTTATCACTTTTTATTTTCATTATTTATGCAAACAGGGGATAGTCAGATTTTAGAACTTTTTCAGTCTACAATAATCTTCAATAATTCCGGCTGTTTCTGAAAACTATAATTGAAAGAATCAATAATTGAAATGTCGGATAAAACCAACAAATTAGTCCAACTCAATTCTTCTGGCCAAATTTTACATACATATACTTACATATATATATACCGGTATATATATATATATATATATATATATATATATATATATATATACTGTATATACAGGTATATATACCGGTATACTGTATATATATACCGGTATATATATATATATATACACTAAATAGACAGGAGATGACATGTAAAACCATATACTTTGAAAATAAATTTTAAAGCTAATGAAAAATCCTGTTATATGTGAACTGTGTAATCAAGGGAGCTAGTGCTCAGGCTTACTGTGTGCCTTTATACTAGTGTATTTATTGCATAATATATATTCATATTTCGAAGTTAGTACAGTTGTTGACAAAACATTCTGGACAATTTTAGGAGGCATAATTTTGGTACATTGGCGAACTATAGTATGTTTATTTCCAGCTGATGGTAGATTGCAAAGTTCCAATCGAAATATGTCAGTTATGTTTAAGATTGTATTGTGAAATATGGTGTTAATTATGAACACTTGTCATTAGTATAACGCAGCAGAGACATAGTAGTTTATATGGTGTTAATTATGAACACTTGTCATTAGTTTAACGCAGCAGAGACATAGTAGTTTATATGGTGTTAATTATGAACACTTGTCATTAGTTTAACGCAGCAGAGACATAGTAGTTTCGTATAATGTCATTGAGTATCGAGAAATCAGTTGCTAAGGGATTCAATTTACCGTCAGGTGGGAAAACCAATTATTATGATATATTACTGGAGCCACAACCATGACATTACCGGGATTCATTAACCCTTTCAGTACCGGTGCCGTCCTTTTACCATTATTCTGGCTGCTATTGGACGATTGTATTCACATTATAACTCCTTCTGTACCGGCGACGTATTTTATATTTTATGCTAGCTATATTTATATTTTATGCTAGCTATATTTATATTTTATGCTAGCTATATTTATATTTTATGCTAGCTATATTTATATTTTATGCTAGCTATATTTATATTTTATGCTAGCTATATTTATATTTTATGCTAGCTATATTTATGTTTTATGCTAGCTATATTTATGTTTTATGCTAGCTATATTTATGTTTTATGCTAGCTATATTTATATTAATGTTATGCTAGCTATATTTATATTAATGTTATGCTAGCTATATTTATATTAATGTTATGCTAGCTATATTTATATTAATGTTATGCTAGCTATATTTATATTAATGTTATGCTAGCTATATTTATATTTTATGCTAGCTATATTTAGACGATATTGTTCACTTTGTGAAGGATTTGTGGGAATAAATAGGGTTAAGTATGATAGTTCGAAGCCTGTTAATTGTTGGAGGGTCTTTATAAACTGAATAAAATCGTCTAATATTAGCCAGAACAAATTTAAAAGGACAACCCTGGTACTGCAAGGGTTAACAAGGGGCTCCAGCAATTAACAGGCTTCGAACTATCTCACTTAACCATTTTTACCACCTCAGATCCTTCTTAAACTGCACAAAAGCGTCTAAACATATCTAGAATATAATTATAAAGACGTCGCCGGTACAGAAGGGGTTAAGGGTACATTATTTTATTTATGTATATATATTTTATTAATACCGGTATATATATTAATACCGGTATATATATTAATACCGGTATATATATTAATACCGGTATATATATTAATACCGGTATATATATTAATACCGGTATATATTTAATACCGGTATATATATTAATACCGGTATATATATTAATACCGGTATATATATTAATACCGGTATATATATTAATACCGGTATATATATTAATACCGGTATATATATTAATACCGGTATATATATTAATACCGGTATATATATTAATACCGGTATATATATTAATACCGGTATATATATTAATACCGGTATATATATTAATACCGGTATATATATTAATACCGGTATATATATTAATACCGGTATATATATACCGGTATATATATACCTCATGAGAGATTGATGAGAAAGGTTGAGGCACATGGAATAGGTGGGGCGTTGTTAGGATGGATTAGGTCATGGCTAATTGGTAGGAAGCAGAGAGTCAGCATAAATGGTACCAAGTCAGAATGGGGAGCAGTCAAAAGTGGTGTCCCCCAGGGATCGGTATTAGGTCCCCTGTTGTTTCTTATATACATAAATGACCTAGATTTAGGTATAACTAGTAGGATAAGTAAATTCGCAGACGATACTAAAATAGGGAGATCAATTGATTCAGATAGCGATATAGAGTGCCTCCAAAGGGATCTAGATACCTTACATGAATGGTCAGTAAATTGGCAGATGAAGTTTAACATTGACAAATGCAAGGTATTAAAGATAGGGAAGATGCAAACAAATGTTAAATATAAACTAGCTAATTTAGAATTAGAAAATTCAGACTGCGAGAAAGATCTAGGTGTGTTTGTTAGCAATGATTTGAAGCCTAGAAAACAGTGTATAAGCGTTCGTAATAAGGCAAACAGGATTCTCGGGTTCATCTCTAGGAGTGTGAGTAACAGAACTGCTGATGTTATCTTAAAACTTTACTTGTCATTAGTGAGACCCCATATGGATTATGCTGTCCAATTTTGGTGTCCTTATTACAGAATGGACATAGATTCATTGGAGAGAGTGCAGCGTAGAATGACAAAAATGATCCACAATATTAGAAATCTTTCGTATGAAGAAAGGTTGAAGAAATTAGGTTTACATTCGTTAGAGAGACGCAGAGTTAGAGGGGATATGATAGAGGTGTTCAAGTGGGTTAGTGGGATTAACAAAGGGGACATGGCAAATGTACTAAAGCTCAGTGATAGCGAAAGAACTCGTACCAATGGTTTCAAATTAGATAAATTTCGTTTCAGAAAAGATATAGGCAAGTATTGGTTTGGTAACAGAGTTGTAGACGGGTGGAATGGAATACCAAGTGCTATAGTGGGATCTAAAACTGTAGGGAGCTTTAAGATAAAATTGGATAAGCATATGGACGAGAAGGGTTGGGTGTGAAGGGGGATCAGCCGGGTTGGGCCAATCAGCGCTCTGCAGACCTCCATAATCCTGCGTTAATCTCTAACCGTTTTGGTAAGATGATCCTCAGGGTATTAGAGTGTGGAGCCTATAATTGGGCTTTGTAATGAATTGGGGTTGTGTGGGACAGGGATCTGCCTTGCTTAGGCCAATCGGCTTTCTGCAGACTCCCATTTTCTTATGTTCTTATGTTCTTATTAATACCGGTATATATATTAATACCGGTATATATATTAATACCGGTATATATATTAATACCGGTATATATATTAATACCGGTATATATATTAATACCGGTATATATTAATACCGGTATATATATTAATACCGGTATATATATTAATACCGGTATATATATTAATACCGGTATATATATTAATACCGGTATATATATTAATACCGGTATATATATTAATACCGGTATATATATTAATACCGGTATATATATTAATACCGGTATATATATTAATACCGGTATATATATTAATACCGGTATATATATATTCGATTTAGTTTATTCCCTAGACTTCAATCAAGCTTAATATAAAAACATTCCAAACATTCCCTCGAGCTAAATTTGTACATTTTTCGGTAGATTTTTTTTCCAGCCATATGCCAGTTCTTCCACAGGCGCGCTATCGCTCGCCAATAAAAAAAATTGATACCTATGGCACGAAAGGACTTAATATTGGCAAAGAAATGGGCGAAAGTCTTAACATTTGAAAACTAATGGGGCTAAACATGAAGTAGAAGGGTGTTATAACAGAAATACCTCCCCTTAAATTGTGACAACCGTTTTCTATTTATGAGCGAGTGGCGTTCTGGTATTAATGACCACGACTGTACAATATTAACCCCTTCAGTATCGATGATGTTATATACTGACAACTACTAGACGATATAATATTCAGCTTAGGAAGGGCCTCGACCAAAATAAAGAGGCTTGGAACTATCTCAACTAACCCTTTTAACCATGAGTCATCCTTTCTAAGCTCCACAAAACAGCCTAAATATAGATAGCATAAAAGACACCGTCGCCGGTAATGGAAGGTTTAACTTAAGGGGGAAGGGTATATACTATGGTCGCTTTAGTGTATTATTTATTATTATTTTAGTTTCCTTCTTAGACCTCCATCAATTTAAAAAAAAACATCCCCAAGATTCCCTTTCTAGATAAATTTGTACATTTTTCGGTAGAAAAAGGCCGGTTCCTCCATAATTACAGGCTCGCTTTCACTCGCAAAGATAAAATCGACACCTAAATGGCAGAAAAGGTCTTAGTATTGGCAAAGAAATGGGCGAAAAGTCATAAAATCACCAAACTAATGGGCCAAACGTCTTAAATTTGAAATATTAATATATCTTACTCCCTATGTCAGTAAGACATGAGGGAGAAGGGAGGGTCAGACAAATCCCCTTAATCTTGAACGCGTGACCGACTGTACCCAGTAACCCATTCAGTACCGGTGATGCCCTTCTCATTATATTCTGGCAACTAATAGACGATTTTCAGCTTAAGAAGGACGTCTACCAATGAAAAGGTTACAGACTAGCTCGATTAATCCTTTTACCTACCATATATCCTTCCCAAGCTTCATAAAAGGTTACAGACTAGCTCGATTAATCCTTTTACCTACCATATATCCTTCCCAAGCTTCATAAAAGGTTACAGACTAGCTCGATTAATCCTTTTACCTACCATATATCCTTCCCAAGCTTCATAAAAGGTTACAGACTAGCTCGATTAATCCTTTTACCTACCATATATCCTTCCCAAGCTTCATAAAGGTTACAGACTAGCTCGATTAATCCTTTTAGCTACCATATATCCTTCCCAAGCTTCATAAAAGGTTACAGACTAGCTCGATTAATCCTTTTAGCTACCATATATCCTTCCCAAGCTTCATAAAAGGTTACAGACTAGCTCGATTAATCCTTTTAGCTACCATATATCCTTCCCAAGCTTCATAAAAGGTTACAGACTAGCTCGATTAATCCTTTTAGCTACCATATATCCTTCCCAAGCTTCATAAAAGGTTACAGACTAGCTCGATTAATCCTTTTAGCTACCATATATCCTTCCCAAGCTTCATAAAATGTATCAGACTAGCACGATTAATCCTTTTAGCTACCATATATCCTTCCCAAGCTTCATAAAAGGTTACAGACTAGCTCGATTAATCCTTTTAGCTACCATATATCCTTCCCAAGCTTCATAAAAGGTTACAGACTAGCTTGATTAATCCTTTTAGCTACTATATATCCTTCCCAAGCTTCATAAAAGGTTACAGACTAGCTCGATTAATCCTTTTAGCTACCATATATCCTTCCCAAGCTTCATAAAAGGTTACAGACTAGCTCGATTAATCCTTTTAGCTACCATATATCCTTCCCAAGCTTCATAAAAGGTTACAGACTAGCTCGATTAATCCTTTTAGCTACCATATATCCTTCCCAAGCTTCATAAAAGGTTACAGACTAGCTCGATTAATCCTTTTAGCTACCATATATCCTTCCCAAGCTTCATAAAAGGTTACAGACTAGCTCGATTAATCCTTTTAGCTACCATATATCCTTCCCAAGCTTCATAAAAGGTTACAGACTAGCTCGATTAATCCTTTTAGCTACCATATATCCTTCCCAAGCTTCATAAAAGGTTACAGACTAGCTCGATTAATCCTTTTAGCTACCATATATCCTTCCCAAGCTTCATAAAAGGTTACAGACTAGCTCGATTAATCCTTTTAGCTACCATATATCCTTCCCAAGCTTCATAAAAGGTTACAGACTAGCTCGATTAATCCTTTTAGCTACCATATATCCTTCCCAAGCTTCATAAAAGGTTACAGACTAGCTCGATTAATCCTTTTAGCTACCATATATCCTTCCCAAGCTTCATAAAAGGTTACAGACTAGCTCGATTAATCCTTTTAGCTACCATATATCCTTCCCAAGCTTCATAAAAGGTTACAGACTAGCTCGATTAATCCTTTTAGCTACCATATATCCTTCCCAAACTTCATAAAAGGTTACAGACTAGCTCGATTAATCCTTTTAGCTACCATATATCCTTCCCAAGCTTTATAAAAGGTTACAGACTAGCTCGATTAATCCTTTTAGCTACCATATATCCTTCCCAAGCTTCATAAAAGGTTACAGACTAGCTCGATTAATCCTTTTAGCTACCATATATCCTTCCCAAGCTTCATAAAAGGTTACAGACTAGCTCGATTAATCCTTTTAGCTACCATATATCCTTCCCAAGCTTCATAAAAGGTTACAGACTAGCTCGATTAATCCTTTTAGCTACCATATATCCTTCCCAAGCTTCATAAAAGGTTACAGACTAGCTCGATTAATCCTTTTAGCTACCATATATCCTTCCCAAACTTCATAAAAGGTTACAGACTAGCTCGATTAATCCTTTTAGCTACCATATATCCTTCCCAAGCTTTATAAAAGGTTACAGACTAGCTCGATTAATCCTTTTAGCTACCATATATCCTTCCCAAGCTTCATAAAAGGTTACAGACTAGCTCGATTAATCCTTTTAGCTACCATATATCCTTCCCAAGCTTCATAAAAGGTTACAGACTGGCTCGATTAATCCTTTTAGCTACCATATATCCTTCCCAAGCTTCATAAAAGGTTACAGACTAGCTCGATTAATCCTTTTAGCTACCATATATCCTTCCCAAGCTTCATAAAAGATTACAGACTAGCTCGATTAATCCTTTTAGGTACCATATATCCTTCCCAAGCTTCATAAAAGGTTACAGACTAGCTCGATTAATCCTTTTAGCTACCATATATCCTTCCCAAGCTTCATAAAAGGTTACAGACTAGCTCGATTAATCCTTTTAGCTACCAAATATCCTTCCCAAGCTTCATAAAAGGTTATAGACTAGCTCGATTAATCCTTTTAGCTACCATATATCCTTCCCAAGCTTCATAAAAGGTTACAGACTAGCTCGATTAATCCTTTTAGCTACCATATATCCTTCCCAAGCTTCATAAAAGGTTACAGACTAGCTCGATAAATCCTTTTAGCTACCATATATCCTTCCCAAGCTTCATAAAAGGTTACAGACTAGCTCGATTAATCCTTTTAGCTACCATATATCCTTCCCAAGCTTCATAAAAGGTTACAGACTAGCTCGATTAATCCTTTTAGCTACCAAATATCCTTCCCAAGCTTCATAAAAGGTTACAGACTAGCTCGATTAATCCTTTTAGCTACCATATATCCTTCCCAAGCTTCATAAAAGGTTACAGACTAGCTCGATTAAACCTTTTAGCTACCATATATCCTTCCCAAGCTTCATAAAAGGATACAGACTAGCTCGATTAATCCTTTTAGCTACCATATATCCTTCCCAAGCTTCATAAAAGGTTACAGACTAGCTCGATTAATCCTTTTAGCTACCATATATCCTTCCCAAGCTTCATAAAAGGTTACAGACTAGCTCGATTAATCCTTTTAGCTACCATATATGCTTCCCAAGCTTTATAAAAGGTTACAGACTAGTTCGATTAATCCTTTTAGCTACCATATATCCTTCCCAAGCTTCATAAAAGGTTACAGACTAGCTCGATTAATCCTTTTAGCTACCATATATCCTTCCCAAGCTTCATAAAAGGTTACAGACTAGCTCGATTAATCCTTTTAGCTACCATATATCCTTCCCAAGCTTCATAAAAGGTTACAGACTAGCTCGATTAATCCTTTTAGCTACCATATATTGTTACGTCCTGGGATATATAAACACTGGGCTCTTTCTATTGGACTAGGTATGCGGCAACAAGCAACAACGGAAAACGCTAGATCCAACCCTTATCTATAAACCCAGGCAACAAACCACCCTAAACCGTCAAGAGTCCTGCCTGGACAACAAGGTATCCTATGACTCGGTTACAGGGTGCACGCACTATAGACTGCTGATAGTCAAGCAGGCTATATAAAAGATCACACAATTAAGTTGACTTAAAGCTTCAAGGAAAAGATAGATAACGGAATTAAATTGCAGAAACAATTTAATTACAAACTAGAATAAAGTACATTTAACGTTACGTTAATTAATACAACTAATCACCCCTGCGTGAAAGAAGGTGAAAGCAAACAGTCCTCAAAACATCGTACAGGTAGAAAAGATGCGGGTTTCTAAACTGCATGCGGCTACTGTAGGATCTGATGTTTAGCAAAGAAAATACGTTACGGATTTAGAGAACTCTTAACTCATAAGCAGGAATAAATACTAGTGATAGGCCATACAGTGTATAATGGCATAGGTATAATTAAATAAAGGCAGCAACTCGCAACATAACCACATACAGGTGTGCTTCTCACTCTTAGTCAGGCAAGCCTGCTCGGACAGAGTCTCTAAGCCACACCCTGACTCACAATGCTCACAAAAACGGTAAACTGTGGCACAATAACAAGCATACAGAGATGATAAACCCCTAGCGGTTAATCTGCCAGGTGGCAGAGGTCTAGCCGGAAGAATATAGGCTTCGGATACCCGGGCTGAGCCACCTGCTCTAGCCTAGGGACGTTCCCAAGTCTGTGCGCCAAATTACTCTAATAATTGAAAGGGTGCTCTCTTGAGAGACTCAGATCGCAAGTATCTGACTCTCTCCTGGCGACCCTAAAACAAAAGCAAGACGTGCTAGCGCAGTGCTGAGTGGACTAGGCAAGGGCCCTCACACAACACAACACTAGACACACAGGGACACAGACAAGAAAATGCCCCCAGACTCCCACGGGTATCCTAGTAAAGTCGTGCGGGTCCACAGGACTCGCACCAGCAGACTTTACTTAATGGATCGCAAAAAGCCCCCCCTCCGGTCTAGCCCCTGCTAACCTGACACAAGAACACACTAGCAAGCATGAAACCACCAAATATGAGACAACAAAAAAGCTTCCTAGGTCTCATTAACAATTACATCTCTGCATAAGGCCCAAAATCCTATCTCGTTATCTGAGAGCTCGTCGTTAATACATCAATAGATATAAGGTCTATCAAGGGGATGGGATAATTAAATAGATTGGTGAAGTAGTGGAAGGAAGGTATACAAAGTAAGAGAGAAAGTTTCTAAGTGGGGTTGAGAGGGATAGATATCAAGGGGGTCCGAAGGGTACGACAGTGAGGTGAGCTCTGAGTCTTGAATCTGTCTGGACCCCACCCTAGGCATGCAAAATACATCCCATGCTTGGCAACACTCAACACAGTTGCCGGGTCAAAATCCTCTACCCCGTGCGTGGGTCGAAACTAAGCCTAACGTTGCGATCAAATGCATATGGCAACATTTTCAGACTCGTCCCAAGCTGGCAAGCGAAGCAACGTCCCAAGCCGGTCTCTCTCTCTCGCTCGTCTCCTCCCGCCCTCACTAGACTTACATCTTATATATTATAATGAAATAATCAACTATCTAGAATAAAATATACTAAGATGCGTTGGTTAAGAATAAGGGCAGCTTCAAGCTGTGAAACAACATAAGAATATCCCAGACATTAGTTACGTTGTCGTAGGATATATACTAAGGAAAAGCCTGCCGGCCGGCTGCTGCCAGCCGGTTTCTAAACGGCTGGGCAGCCGACGTGCGAGCATGCCCGCACGTGGCTACTATGCAGAAGCGTCACACCTCCCCCAAGATATAAGACCCTTGACTAAGTTCTTCATATCTAACAGAAAGCTTCTCATAGTACCACACACTGTTGCGACACAAGGCACTATATATAAAAAAAATAAAGTCTGTTGCGCTCCACCGAGCAAGTTCAACTAACTTAGCGACAATAAGCGAAAACATTCAACTTAGATACTGCTACAACATCTTATACAAAATTCTACACGTTATAAAATAAAGAGTTTTTATAAGGTTTTTGCTTTTTTAATTTGTTTTTTTCGGCTGAACTACAGTGACAGCCTATTTTCCTCCACACTCAACCCTCAATCCTGTAGCAGTCTAACCAACATCATCCACCCTTGATAGACAATCCGCTATCACGTTATCAGAACCGGCGATATGGCGTATGTCCAAATTATACTCCTGAAGCATGAGTGACCACCTGGTCAGCCTCATATTCCGGTTATGAAACTGATTCAAGAATTTCAGAGGGTGATGATCGGTATAAACCACTACGACTGGTCCGAAAGCAGGAACATATACATCGAAGTGCCTGAGCGCCAGCACTATCGCCAGGAGTTCTTTTTCAATTACAGAGTAATTCCTTTGTGCACTATTGAATTTTTTACTGTAAAAACTCACTGGATGTTCGATACCTTCATCATCTGTCTGTAACAAGACAGCCCCAGCCCCTACGCCACTGGCATCAGTCGCCAGCTGAAAAGGTCTGCTGAAGTCCGGGGCCCTGAGTATGGGGTGGGTACATAACAGGTGTTTCACCAAGGAAAACGCCTCTGCACACTCAGGAGACCACCGGAACTTCTTGTCCTTAGATAATAAGTCAGTTAAAGGTGCAAGTACAGTCGAATAGCCTTTGATGAAGCGACGATAATATCCTATCATACCTAGAAACCGCATGATTTGTTTCTTAGTCGTAGGCTGGGGAAACTGATCGATGGCTTTGATCTTTGTCTGTGGAGGGCACACCTGACCCATCCCCACCTCGAACCCCAGGTACAAAACTGTGGCTTTGACAAAATCGCACTTACCCAGGTTTACCACCAAACCTGCTTCATTCAGTTTATTAAAAAGCTGTCCGATGTGAGCACAGTGACTGTTAAAATCCTCGTCGTATATTATGACATCATCTAGGTACACCGTACAGTTGGGAATGTCGGCTACAATGTCGTTCATTAATTTCTGAAACGTTGCAGGGGCATTTTTCAGCCCGTATGGCATAACATGGCAACGATATGTGGCACCGTCCACCACAAAGCCACACACCTCTCGTGCTCGCTCAGACAAGGGCACTTGCCAATAACCCTTAACAAGGTCTATCTTAGTGAGGAACTTGGCTTTTCCTATCTTATCCACACTGTCGTCGACGTGAGGGAGAGGGTAGGCATTTGTGGGGGTTAAACCATTCAACCTGCGGAAATCTATACAAAACCGCACCTTACCATCTGGTTTGGGCTGCAGAGTGACTGGGGAAGTCCACCTTACTGCACCCTCAGAAATCAGCCCACGTTTCAGCATATAATCCAGCTCTTCCCTAGGTGCTGGTAATTTAATAGGGGGAACACGGTATGGCACTGATTTAAAGGGCGGGTGGTCCCCAACATCGACATCGTGCACCGCTTGAGTAGTGAGGCCAGGATGCTCCGCGAAAACAGCTGGGTTTGAATCAAACAAGTGCTGCACAGCTACACGCTGTTGCTCAGGCAGGTGCAATATCAACTCGTCAGCCACTTGTCTAGAATTCCCCGCCCACTGATCAGCGGAAACATGACAATCCCAATTATCCTCCCCCGCAGCTTGACTGTCCCTTCCTCCTTCTCCACCACGATCGCTGCAGATCAACACCGGGACAGTGAGAGGCTCGGAGGGGCGCCTCACATACTCTTTCATCAGATTTACATGGCAAAGTTGGTTCTTTTTCTTACGATCAGGAGTAGCTACTAAATAGTCGAGATCAGAAACCTTCCTTACAACCTGATACGGACCAGAATACTTGGCAGACAATGGGTGTCCCACCAGAGGCAGTAGTATCAGTACCTCCTGATCTACTTCAAACTCCCTCAGCTTCACCTTCTGGTCGTATCTGTCCTTCATCTGAGCTTGTGAACTCTTAAGGTTCCGACCTGCTACCTCCAAGCTCTTTAGCATTCTCTCACGGCTTTCAACTACATACTTTAGAACTGAGCATGGCTTTGTGACTCCCTCCCAAATCTCCTTGACTATGTGGAGGGGCCCCCTGACCCTGTGTCCAAAAACCAACTCGTTTGGGCTAAATCCCAAGCCCTCCCCAGGTACTTCTCTCGCAGCAAATAAAACGTATGGGAGACCTAGATCCCAGTCCTTCCCATTTTCCATGCAATAACACCGCAACATACTCTTGAGAGTCGAGTGCCACCTTTCCAAAACTCCCTGACTCTCGGGATGGTAGGCAGATGACACCACAGACACTATCCCATGTTGCTGCATGGTCTGCTTAAACAGAGCAGAAGTAAAATTGGATCCCTGATCAGACTGGATCTCCTGAGGGTAGCCATAACGAGAGAAATAGACAAGTAGGTTTTTGACAACAGTCTTGGCCATCCCGTTGCGCATGGGGTAAGCATCTGGATACCGTGTTGCTACATCCATTACAGTTAGTACAAATTTATTGCCGGCACTAGTGGGGGGCAATGGGCCAACCATATCGATAACTACTTTGCTGAAGGGCGGCCCAATGACAGGGATGGGTTGTAACGGGGCTCTCGGGATGACCTGATTGGGTTTCCCAACAACTTGACAAGTGTGACACTGTGACACCCATGACACGACACTCGCCTTTAACCCAGGCCACCAGAAAAGCTTGCTCAGAGCTGCCTCCGTCTTACGTGCCCCCAGGTGATGTGCCAAAGGCACATCATCAGCTAATCTCAATAAGATCTCACGGCACACCCTCTGTACTACTAACTGGTCCACTAATCCTGACCCGCCATCCCAATTTTTCTTGGGATCCTGATGTCTCCGATACAAGATCCCCTCGGACAAGAAAAAATCACCAGGCTGTGCATCCCCATCGCTCTCCAGTTCGACAGCACCATTACCACACGCCCTGACTTCAGGATCTTCCAGCTGCAAGGAACATATATCAGCAGGTGCGAGATTATCCAAGTTCATCTTAAATAATTTATTTCCACCTCCAATGTCCCGCTGAGCCATCCTTTCCTCACGCTGCGCATAACGATGCTGTCGCAGAGTCTCTTCCTGCCCTGCACCTGCACTAGCGGTGACAGGCCCCGGGGCCTCTCCAGACTCTAACATAGGTGCCAATAATGAGTCACCAAGAAACACTGCCGGCTCAAAACTCTCCAATTGACCAACACTTCCCGTTTTCTTGTGACCTTTCCTCTGCGGTTTGATAGACTGAGGTGGTGGCTGCAAGGCTCCGGATGTCTGAGAACGCGTCACAACACACGCCATGGTTTGTACGCTACACTTCTCAACCCACTCCTGTTCCTCCCTACTAACGTTGGCCGCCTTCTCGGCAACGACCAAGGGTGAAACCTTAGAAGCAGGCACCGCAAAGTCGTTGCCGAGGAGGAGGTCGACGTCCCCAACAGGCAAGTTCTCTACAATTCCCACATCCAGCTCCTTTGCCACACCACCCACCTCCAGCTCCATCCGCACCAGCGGGTAGGACTTCGTAGCATTGATCCCCTGAACTACCACCACCCGAGCAGTGTTAATCGGTCTACCAGTAAAGTTCCTTAACAAGGTCTGAGAAGCCCCAGTATCACGCAATAGCTTAACTCCTCGCCTTTCGCCAGCCCACCTCACAAAACCATGCCCTCTATGACCCCCAAAGACGTCGCGGACAGGGTTCGAGCCTTCCGGACTCTTGAACACAGGCTGTGTCCCAACCTCTGACGAACTACCCTTGGCAAACTCAGAAGATATAGGCGACAACCCTATGCTGCGGGCCAATGACACAACCTTGTTCGGTGGCTTGTTCGGACAAGCATTTGCAAAGTGACCCTCCTTGTGACATGCAAAGCACTCTTTACTCTTTGGTTTCCCTTGGGAGTGGGAGGTACCATTAGACTTCTTATACGGGATGGTATTTGGTTTATGTTCAGTTTTATTGTCAGTGCTAGATGGTTTTGTGTATTTATGTGTATCAAAATTCTTGGGAGGGGGAGGGGTACGATCCTTTGCACCCGACTCACTCCTAGCTGCTGCTTCGCACCCTCGAATTAATGACAGTCGGCGGTCAGCCATTTCTGCTGCCTCCTGGAGAGTTCTAGGATTTTTTTCCTTTATATTTAATGTTAAGTCCCCGCCTGTGCACTTAACACCTTACGAGCGGCCTATGCGGTTTATTTATATGTACCGCCCAGCGGGGTGTTTTTAGCCAAAATAGGGCTGTTTACGTGATCATTTTCATGCCTAAATAAGACCCAGAACGTAAAACAAGTACCTATCCATGAAAGGGCATAAACAGAGCTTTCGAATGACACCATAACGATCCTTTTATGATGGCTAGTTTTCTTGCAATAACCGTGCAACGCGAGTGCAAAAAGCATGTAATTAGCCACTTTCCCGATACAATTCCTTATATAGCGAGTGAGAGAGGGAGGAGGGAGCTGGGATTCGTGTCAGTATGTTCGCCGCGGTGGTCTGGAGCAGTCATACGCTCGCTACTCTCCTGCCACCACTTGTCTCTCTCTCTCAGCAACATTATGTGCTGAAATTGCCACTCGACCTATGTCGAGCGCCGCCACATAGTCCAGCTTTATTAAATACGACTTATGTGGTGAGCCGCTAATTAAGGGTTAAGCAGGTGCGACAATGATTGGTCCCGATGTCTGTTACCTCCCCCAATATTTCGCCCTGTTACTTCCACTCGAGATCTCTCCAGCTCCCTGTCAGCCTGATACCTAGTAGACTCTGCCTGCAGTTCAGCCTCTCGTATAGCAACCTCAGCCTGAGCTCTAGCAACCTCAGCCTGCACACTAGCCTGTCTCTCGGCAGCCTCAACCTGAGCTCTAGCCTGTCTTTCGGTAGCCTCAACCTGAGCTCTAGCAACCTCAACCTTGGCCATTTCAAGCCGAAACAACAAATCTGGAGTCAACCCTTGAGGAGGGGAAGGTGCATTTAATGGAGAGGGTCCCTGTGATTGAATTCCACGCTGCCATTGACCATCAACTTGGGGGTATGTACTAAATTCAGGCACCCTGACGTTTGATATGGGGGTAGAGTGGAGGGGGGGCTGGGGACCGGGGCCCCCAGTCGCCTCTCCACCCAGGTCTCTCCCTTCTAAACCCAATATCAAAGTCCTCAGCTGATCTTTCCTCATGCCACTTAAACCCTGGTGACCCTGAAGACCTGCCACACACTTTAAGCCATACTTATTCAGCTTCAACACCCTGGCAGCGGTAAGGGGCACCTCTAAAAATCATCTAGCACCCTCCTCGCTATCGACAAGCCACTCCACAGGTCTTTCTCCCTCCGAGCCCGTATCGTGACCTGACCCACCACTGTGTTCTGATGTATTAGACATGTTTTTGTACTGCAGTAATTATCACGGTTATAGAATGTGCCTTATCTCCTGTGCAAGTATGTATATACTAATGTTATTTAAAGTCTTTAATGTGTTATATGGGTTGCTCCAAAAAAAAAAAATTTATGTCCACTGTATTCCTCTAATCATAAGGAATCTCAAAACAAATGATCACTATATTCCTCTGTTCAGTAAATCCTATGCAAGGTCGCCATTTGTTACGTCCTGGGATATATAAACACTGGCTCTTTCTATTGGACTAGGTATGCGGCAACAAGCAACAACGGAAAACGCTAGATCCAACCCTTATCTATAAACCCAGGCAACAAACCACCCTAAACCGTCAAGAGTCCTGCCTGGACAACAAGGTATCCTATGACTCGGTTACAGGGTGCACGCACTATAGACTGCTGATAGTCAAGCAGGCTATATAAAAGATCACACAATTAAGTTGACTTAAAGCTTCAAGGAAAAGATAGATAACGGAATTAAATTGCAGAAACAATTTAATAACAAACTAGAAGAAAGTACATTTAACGTTACGTTAATTAATACAACTAATCACCCCTGCGTGAAAGAAGGTGAAAGCAAACAGTCCTCAAAACATCGTACAGGTAGACAAGATGCGGGTTTCTAAACTGCATGCGGCTACTGTAGGATCTGATGCTTAGCAAAGAAAATACGTTACGGATTTAGAGAACTCTTAACTCATAAGCAGGAATAAATACTAGTGATAGGCCATACAGTGTATAATGGCATAGGTATAATTAAATAAAGGCAGCAACTCGCAACATAACCACATACAGGTGTGCTTCTCACTCTTAGTCAGGCAAGCCTGCTCGGACAGAGTCTCTAAGCCACACCCTGACTCACAATGCTCACAAAAACGGTAAACTGTGGCACAATAACAAGCATACAGAGATGATAAACCCCTAGCTGTTAATCTGCCAGGTGGCAGAGGTCTAGCCGGAAGGATATAGGCTTCGGATACCCGGGCTGAGCCACCTGCTCTAGCCTAGGGACGTTCCCAAGTCTGTGCGCCAAATTACTCTAATTGAAAGGGTGCTCTCTTGAGAGACTCAGATCGCAAGTATCTGACTCTCTCCTGGCGACCCTAAAACAAAAGCAAGACGTGCTAGCGCAGTGCTGAGTGGACTAGGCAAGGGCCCTCACACAACACAACACTAGACACACAGGGACACAGACAAGAAAATGCCCCCAGACTCCCACGGGTATCCTAGTAAAGTCGTGCGGGTCCACAAGACTCGCACCAGCAGACTTTACTTAAAGGATTGCAAAAAGCCCCCTCTCCGGTCTAGCCCCTGCTAACCTGACACAAGAACACACTAGCAAGCATGAAACCACCAAATATGAGACAACAAAAAAGCTTCCTAGGTCTCATTAACAATTACATCTCTGCATAAGGCCCAAAATCCTATCTAGTTATCTGAGAGCTCGTCGTTAATACAATAATAGATATAAGGTCTATCAAGGGGATGGGATAATTAAATAGATTGGTGAAGTAGTGGAAGGAAGGTATACAAAGTAAGAGAGAAAGTTTCTAAGTGGGGTTGAGAGGGATAGATATCAAGGGGGTCCGAAGGGTACGACAGTGAGGTGAGCTCTGAGTCTTGAATCTGTCTGGACCCCACCCTAGGCATGCAAAATACATCCCATGCTTGGCAACACTCAACACAGTTGCCGGGTCAAAATCCTCTACCCCGTGCGTGGGTCGAAACTAAGCCTAACGTTGCGATCAAATGCATATGGCAACGTTTTCAGGCTCGTCCCAAGTTGGCAAGCGAAGCAACATCCCAAGCCGGTCTCTCTCTCCCGCTCGTCTCCTCCCGCCCTCACTAGACTTACATCTTATATATTATAATGAAATAATCAACTATCGAGAATAAAATATACTAAGATGCGTTGGTTAAGAATAAAGGCAGCTTCAAGCTGTGAAACAACATAAGAATATCCCAGACATTAGTTACGTTGTCGTAGGATATATACTAAGGAAAAGCCTGCCGGCCGGCTGCCGCCAGCCGGTTTCTAAACGGCTGGGCAGCCCACGCGCGCGCATGCCCGCACGTGGCTACTATGCAGAAGCGTCACAATATCCTTCCCAATCTTCATAAAAGGTTACAGACTAGCTCGATTAATCCTTTTAGCTACCATATATCCTTCCCAAGCTTCATAAAAGGTTACAGACTAGCTCGATTAATCCTTTTAGCTACCATATATCCTTCCCAAGCTTCATAAAAGGTTACAGACTAGCTCGATTAATCCTTTTAGCTACCATATATCCTTCCCAAGCTTCATAAAAGGTTACAGACTAGCTCGATTAATCCTTTTAGCTACCATATATCCTTCCCAAGCTTCATAAAAGGTTACAGACTAGCTCGATTAATCCTTTTAGCTACCATATATCCTTCCCAAGCTTCATAAAAGGTTACAGACTAGCTCGATTAATCCTTTTAGCTACCATATATCCTTCCCAAGCTTCATAAAGGTTACAGACTAGCTCGATTAATCCTTTTAGCTACCATATATCCTTCCCAAGCTTCATAAAAGGTTACAGACTAGCTCGATTAATCCTTTTAGCTACCATATATCCTTCCCAAGCTTCATAAAAGGTTACAGACTAGCTCGATTAATCCTTTTAGCTACCATATATCCTTCCCAAGCTTCATAAAAGGTTACAGACTAGCTCGATTAATCCTTTTAGCTACCATATATCCTTCCCAAGCTTCATAAAAGGTTACAGACTAGCTCGATTAATCCTTTTAGCTACCATATATCCTTCCCAAGCTTCATAAAAGGTTACAGACTAGCTCGATTAATCCTTTTAGCTACCATATATCCTTCCCAAGCTTCATAAAAGGTTACAGACTAGCTCGATTAATCCTTTTAGCTACCATATATCCTTCCCAAGCTTCATAAAAGGTTACAGACTAGCTCGATTAATCCTTTTAGCTACCATATATCCTTCCCAAGCTTCATAAAAGGTTACAGACTAGCTCGATTAATCCTTTTAGCTACCATATATCCTTCCCAAGCTTCATAAAAGGTTACAGACTAGCTCGATTAATCCTTTTAGCTACCATATATCCTTCCCAAGCTTCATAAAAGGTTACAGACTAGCTCGATTAATCCTTTTAGCTACCATATATCCTTCCCAAGCTTCATAAAAGGTTACAGACTAGCTCGATTAATCCTTTTAGCTACCATATATCCTTCCCAAGCTTCATAAAAGGTTACAGACTAGCTCGATTAATCCTTTTAGCTACCATATATCCTTCCCAAGCTTCATAAAAGGTTACAGACTAGCTCGATTAATCCTTTTAGCTACCATATATCCTTCCCAAGCTTCATAAAAGGTTACAGACTAGCTCGATTAATCCTTTTAGCTACCATATATCCTTCCCAAGCTTCATAAAAGGTTACAGACTAGCTCGATTAATCCTTTTAGCTACCATATATCCTTCCCAAGCTTCATAAAAGGTTACAGACTAGCTCGATTAATCCTTTTAGCTACCATATATCCTTCCCAAGCTTCATAAAAGGTTACAGACTAGCTCGATTAATCCTTTTAGCTACCATATATCCTTCCCAAGCTTCATAAAAGGTTACAGACTAGCTCGATTAATCCTTTTAGCTACCATATATCCTTCCCAAGCTTCATAAAAGGTTACAGACTAGCTCGATTAATCCTTTTAGCTACCATATATCCTTCCCAAGCTTCATAAAAGGTTACAGACTAGCTCGATTAATCCTTTTAGCTACCATATATCCTTCCCAAGCTTCATAAAAGGTTACAGACTAGCTCGATTAATCCTTTTAGCTACCATATATCCTTCCCAAGCTTCATAAAAGGTTACAGACTAGCTCGATTAATCCTTTTAGCTACCATATATCCTTCCCAAGCTTCATAAAAGGTTACAGACTAGCTCGATTAATCCTTTTAGCTACCATATATCCTTCCCAAGCTTCATAAAAGGTTACAGACTAGCTCGATTAATCCTTTTAGCTACCATATATCCTTCCCAAGCTTCATAAAAGGTTACAGACTAGCTCGATTAATCCTTTTAGCTACCATATATCCTTCCCAAGCTTCATAAAAGGTTACAGACTAGCTCGATTAATCCTTTTAGCTACCATATATCCTTCCCAAGCTTCATAAAAGGTTACAGACTAGCTCGATTAATCCTTTTAGCTACCATATATCCTTCCCAAGCTTCATAAAAGGTTACAGACTAGCTCGATTAATCCTTTTAGCTACCATATATCCTTCCCAAGCTTCATAAAAGGTTACAGACTAGCTCGATTAATCCTTTTAGCTACCATATATCCTTCCCAAGCTTCATAAAAGGTTACAGACTAGCTCGATTAATCCTTTTAGCTACCATATATCCTTCCCAAGCTTCATAAAAGGTTACAGACTAGCTCGATTAATCCTTTTAGCTACCATATATCCTTCCCAAGCTTCATAAAAGGTTACAGACTAGCTCGATTAATCCTTTTAGCTACCATATATCCTTCCCAAGCTTCATAAAAGGTTACAGACTAGCTCGATTAATCCTTTTAGCTACCATATATCCTTCCCAAGCTTCATAAAAGGTTACAGACTAGCTCGATTAATCCTTTTAGCTACCATATATCCTTCCCAAGCTTCATAAAAGGTTACAGACTAGCTCGATTAATCCTTTTAGCTACCATATATCCTTCCCAAGCTTCATAAAAGGTTACAGACTAGCTCGATTAATCCTTTTAGCTACCATATATCCTTCCCAAGCTTCATAAAAGGTTACAGACTAGCTCGATTAATCCTTTTAGCTACCATATATCCTTCCCAAGCTTCATAAAAGGTTACAGACTAGCTCGATTAATCCTTTTAGCTACCATATATCCTTCCCAAGCTTCATAAAAGGTTACAGACTAGCTCGATTAATCCTTTTAGCTACCATATATCCTTCCCAAGCTTCATAAAAGGTTACAGACTAGCTCGATTAATCCTTTTAGCTACCATATATCCTTCCCAAGCTTCATAAAAGGTTACAGACTAGCTCGATTAATCCTTTTAGCTACCATATATCCTTCCCAAGCTTCATAAAAGGTTACAGACTAGCTCGATTAATCCTTTTAGCTACCATATATCCTTCCCAAGCTTCATAAAAGGTTACAGACTAGCTCGATTAATCCTTTTAGCTACCATATATCCTTCCCAAGCTTCATAAAAGGTTACAGACTAGCTCGATTAATCCTTTTAGCTACCATATATCCTTCCCAAGCTTCATAAAAGGTTACAGACTAGCTCGATTAATCCTTTTAGCTACCATATATCCTTCCCAAGCTTCATAAAAGGTTACAGACTAGCTCGATTAATCCTTTTAGCTACCATATATCCTTCCCAAGCTTCATAAAAGGTTACAGACTAGCTCGATTAATCCTTTTAGCTACCATATATCCTTCCCAAGCTTCATAAAAGGTTACAGACTAGCTCGATTAATCCTTTTAGCTACCATATATCCTTCCCAAGCTTCATAAAAGGTTACAGACTAGCTCGATTAATCCTTTTAGCTACCATATATCCTTCCCAAGCTTCATAAAAGGTTACAGACTAGCTCGATTAATCCTTTTAGCTACCATATATCCTTCCCAAGCTTCATAAAAGGTTACAGACTAGCTCGATTAATCCTTTTAGCTACCATATATCCTTCCCAAGCTTCATAAAAGGTTACAGACTAGCTCGATTAATCCTTTTAGCTACCATATATCCTTCCCAAGCTTCATAAAAGGTTACAGACTAGCTCGATTAATCCTTTTAGCTACCATATATCCTTCCCAAGCTTCATAAAAGGTTACAGACTAGCTCGATTAATCCTTTTAGCTACCATATATCCTTCCCAAGCTTCATAAAAGGTTACAGACTAGCTCGATTAATCCTTTTAGCTACCATATATCCTTCCCAAGCTTCATAAAAGGTTACAGACTAGCTCGATTAATCCTTTTAGCTACCATATATCCTTCCCAAGCTTCATAAAAGGTTACAGACTAGCTCGATTAATCCTTTTAGCTACCATATATCCTTCCCAAGCTTCATAAAAGGTTACAGACTAGCTCGATTAATCCTTTTAGCTACCATATATCCTTCCCAAGCTTCATAAAAGGTTACAGACTAGCTCGATTAATCCTTTTAGCTACCATATATCCTTCCCAAGCTTCATAAAAGGTTACAGACTAGCTCGATTAATCCTTTTAGCTACCATATATCCTTCCCAAGCTTCATAAAAGGTTACAGACTAGCTCGATTAATCCTTTTAGCTACCATATATCCTTCCCAAGCTTCATAAAAGGTTACAGACTAGCTCGATTAATCCTTTTAGCTACCATATATCCTTCCCAAGCTTCATAAAAGGTTACAGACTAGCTCGATTAATCCTTTTAGCTACCATATATCCTTCCCAAGCTTCATAAAAGGTTACAGACTAGCTCGATTAATCCTTTTAGCTACCATATATCCTTCCCAAGCTTCATAAAAGGTTACAGACTAGCTCGATTAATCCTTTTAGCTACCATATATCCTTCCCAAGCTTCATAAAAGGTTACAGACTAGCTCGATTAATCCTTTTAGCTACCATATATCCTTCCCAAGCTTCATAAAAGGTTACAGACTAGCTCGATTAATCCTTTTAGCTACCATATATCCTTCCCAAGCTTCATAAAAGGTTACAGACTAGCTCGATTAATCCTTTTAGCTACCATATATCCTTCCCAAGCTTCATAAAAGGTTACAGACTAGCTCGATTAATCCTTTTAGCTACCATATATCCTTCCCAAGCTTCATAAAAGGTTACAGACTAGCTCGATTAATCCTTTTAGCTACCATATATCCTTCCCAAGCTTCATAAAAGGTTACAGACTAGCTCGATTAATCCTTTTAGCTACCATATATCCTTCCCAAGCTTCATAAAAGGTTACAGACTAGCTCGATTAATCCTTTTAGCTACCATATATCCTTCCCAAGCTTCATAAAAGGTTACAGACTAGCTCGATTAATCCTTTTAGCTACCATATATCCTTCCCAAGCTTCATAAAAGGTTACAGACTAGCTCGATTAATCCTTTTAGCTACCATATATCCTTCCCAAGCTTCATAAAAGGTTACAGACTAGCTCGATTAATCCTTTTAGCTACCATATATCCTTCCCAAGCTTCATAAAAGGTTACAGACTAGCTCGATTAATCCTTTTAGCTACCATATATCCTTCCCAAGCTTCATAAAAGGTTACAGACTAGCTCGATTAATCCTTTTAGCTACCATATATCCTTCCCAAGCTTCATAAAAGGTTACAGACTAGCTCGATTAATCCTTGTAGCTACCATATCCTTCCCAAGCTTCATAAAAGGTTACAGACTAGCTCGATTAATCCTTTTAGCTACCATATATCCTTCCCAAGCTTCATAAAAGGTTACAGACTAGCTCGATTAATCCTTTTAGCTACCATATATCCTTCCCAAGCTTCATAAAAGGTTACAGACTAGCTCGATTAATCCTTTTAGCTACCATATATCCTTCCCAAGCTTCATAAAAGGTTACAGACTAGCTCGATTAATCCTTTTAGCTACCATATATCCTTCCCAAGCTTCATAAAAGGTTACAGACTAGCTCGATTAATCCTTTTAGCTACCATATATCCTTCCCAAGCTTCATAAAAGGTTACAGACTAGCTCGATTAATCCTTTTAGCTACCATATATCCTTCCCAAGCTTCATAAAAGGTTACAGACTAGCTCGATTAATCCTTTTAGCTACCATATATCCTTCCCAAGCTTCATAAAAGGTTACAGACTAGCTCGATTAATCCTTTTAGCTACCATATATCCTTCCCAAGCTTCATAAAAGGTTACAGACTAGCTCGATTAATCCTTTTAGCTACCATATATCCTTCCCAAGCTTCATAAAAGGTTACAGACTAGCTCGATTAATCCTTTTAGCTACCATATATCCTTCCCAAGCTTCATAAAAGGTTACAGACTAGCTCGATTAATCCTTTTAGCTACCATATATCCTTCCCAAGCTTCATAAAAGGTTACAGACTAGCTCGATTAATCCTTTTAGCTACCATATATCCTTCCCAAGCTTCATAAAAGGTTACAGACTAGCTCGATTAATCCTTTTAGCTACCATATATCCTTCCCAAGCTTCATAAAAGGTTACAGACTAGCTCGATTAATCCTTTTAGCTACCATATATCCTTCCCAAGCTTCATAAAAGGTTACAGACTAGCTCGATTAATCCTTTTAGCTACCATATATCCTTCCCAAGCTTCATAAAAGGTTACAGACTAGCTCGATTAATCCTTTTAGCTACCATATATCCTTCCCAAGCTTCATAAAAGGTTACAGACTAGCTCGATTAATCCTTTTAGCTACCATATATCCTTCCCAAGCTTCATAAAAGGTTACAGACTAGCTCGATTAATCCTTTTAGCTACCATATATCCTTCCCAAGCTTCATAAAAGGTTACAGACTAGCTCGATTAATCCTTTTAGCTACCATATATCCTTCCCAAGCTTCATAAAAGGTTACAGACTAGCTCGATTAATCCTTTTAGCTACCATATATCCTTCCCAAGCTTCATAAAAGGTTACAGACTAGCTCGATTAATCCTTTTAGCTACCATATATCCTTCCCAAGCTTCATAAAAGGTTACAGACTAGCTCGATTAATCCTTTTAGCTACCATATATCCTTCCCAAGCTTCATAAAAGGTTACAGACTAGCTCGATTAATCCTTTTAGCTACCATATATCCTTCCCAAGCTTCATAAAAGGTTACAGACTAGCTCGATTAATCCTTTTAGCTACCATATATCCTTCCCAAGCTTCATAAAAGGTTACAGACTAGCTCGATTAATCCTTTTAGCTACCATATATCCTTCCCAAGCTTCATAAAAGGTTACAGACTAGCTCGATTAATCCTTTTAGCTACCATATATCCTTCCCAAGCTTCATAAAAGGTTACAGACTAGCTCGATTAATCCTTTTAGCTACCATATATCCTTCCCAAGCTTCATAAAAGGTTACAGACTAGCTCGATTAATCCTTTTAGCTACCATATATCCTTCCCAAGCTTCATAAAAGGTTACAGACTAGCTCGATTAATCCTTTTAGCTACCATATATCCTTCCCAAGCTTCATAAAAGGTTACAGACTAGCTCGATTAATCCTTTTAGCTACCATATATCCTTCCCAAGCTTCATAAAAGGTTACAGACTAGCTCGATTAATCCTTTTAGCTACCATATATCCTTCCCAAGCTTCATAAAAGGTTACAGACTAGCTCGATTAATCCTTTTAGCTACCATATATCCTTCCCAAGCTTCATAAAAGGTTACAGACTAGCTCGATTAATCCTTTTAGCTACCATATATCCTTCCCAAGCTTCATAAAAGGTTACAGACTAGCTCGATTAATCCTTTTAGCTACCATATATCCTTCCCAAGCTTCATAAAAGGTTACAGACTAGCTCGATTAATCCTTTTAGCTACCATATATCCTTCCCAAGCTTCATAAAAGGTTACAGACTAGCTCGATTAATCCTTTTAGCTACCATATATCCTTCCCAAGCTTCATAAAAGGTTACAGACTAGCTCGATTAATCCTTTTAGCTACCATATATCCTTCCCAAGCTTCATAAAAGGTTACAGACTAGCTCGATTAATCCTTTTAGCTACCATATATCCTTCCCAAGCTTCATAAAAGGTTACAGACTAGCTCGATTAATCCTTTTAGCTACCATATATCCTTCCCAAGCTTCATAAAAGGTTACAGACTAGCTCGATTAATCCTTTTAGCTACCATATATCCTTCCCAAGCTTCATAAAAGGTTACAGACTAGCTCGATTAATCCTTTTAGCTACCATATATCCTTCCCAAGCTTCATAAAAGGTTACAGACTAGCTCGATTAATCCTTTTAGCTACCATATATCCTTCCCAAGCTTCATAAAAGGTTACAGACTAGCTCGATTAATCCTTTTAGCTACCATATATCCTTCCCAAGCTTCATAAAAGGTTACAGACTAGCTCGATTAATCCTTTTAGCTACCATATATCCTTCCCAAGCTTCATAAAAGGTTACAGACTAGCTCGATTAATCCTTTTAGCTACCATATATCCTTCCCAAGCTTCATAAAAGGTTACAGACTAGCTCGATTAATCCTTTTAGCTACCATATATCCTTCCCAAGCTTCATAAAAGGTTACAGACTAGCTCGATTAATCCTTTTAGCTACCATATATCCTTCCCAAGCTTCATAAAAGGTTACAGACTAGCTCGATTAATCCTTTTAGCTACCATATATCCTTCCCAAGCTTCATAAAAGGTTACAGACTAGCTCGATTAATCCTTTTAGCTACCATATATCCTTCCCAAGCTTCATAAAAGGTTACAGACTAGCTCGATTAATCCTTTTAGCTACCATATATCCTTCCCAAGCTTCATAAAGGTTACAGACTAGCTCGATTAATCCTTTTAGCTACCATATATCCTTCCCAAGCTTCATAAAAGGTTACAGACTAGCTCGATTAATCCTTTTAGCTACCATATATCCTTCCCAAGCTTCATAAAAGGTTACAGACTAGCTCGATTAATCCTTTTAGCTACCATATATCCTTCCCAAGCTTCATAAAAGGTTACAGACTAGCTCGATTAATCCTTTTAGCTACCATATATCCTTCCCAAGCTTCATAAAAGGTTACAGACTAGCTCGATTAATCCTTTTAGCTACCATATATCCTTCCCAAGCTTCATAAAAGGTTACAGACTAGCTCGATTAATCCTTTTAGCTACCATATATCCTTCCCAAGCTTCATAAAAGGTTACAGACTAGCTCGATTAATCCTTTAGCTACCATATATCCTTCCCAAGCTTCATAAAAGGTTACAGACTAGCTCGATTAATCCTTTTAGCTACCATATATCCTTCCCAAGCTTCATAAAAGGTTACAGACTAGCTCGATTAATCCTTTTAGCTACCATATATCCTTCCCAAGCTTCATAAAAGGTTACAGACTAGCTCGATTAATCCTTTTAGCTACCATATATCCTTCCCAAGCTTCATAAAAGGTTACAGACTAGCTCGATTAATCCTTTTAGCTACCATATATCCTTCCCAAGCTTCATAAAAGGTTACAGACTAGCTCGATTAATCCTTTTAGCTACCATATATCCTTCCCAAGCTTCATAAAAGGTTACAGACTAGCTCGATTAATCCTTTTAGCTACCATATATCCTTCCCAAGCTTCATAAAAGGTTACAGACTAGCTCGATTAATCCTTTTAGCTACCATATATCCTTCCCAAGCTTCATAAAAGGTTACAGACTAGCTCGATTAATCCTTTTAGCTACCATATATCCTTCCCAAGCTTCATAAAAGGTTACAGACTAGCTCGATTAATCCTTTTAGCTACCATATATCCTATCTAAGCTTCATGAAATATCTCGATTAATCCTTTTAGCTACCATATATCCTATCTAAGCTTCATGAAATATCTCGATTAATCCTTTTAGCTACCATATATCCTTCCTAAGCTTCATAAAAGGTTACAGACTAGCTCGATTAATCCTTTTAGCTACCATATATCCTTCCCAAGCTTCATAAAAGGTAACAGACTAGCTCGATTAATCCTTTTAGCTACCATATATCCTCCCAAGCTTCATAAAGGTTACAGACTAGCTCAACTAATCCTTTTAGCTACCATATATCTTTCCTAAGCTCCATAAAAGGTTACAGACTACCTCAATTAATCCCTTTAGCTACCATATATCTTTCCTAAGCTCCATAAAAGGTTACAGACTACCTCAATTAATCCCTTTAGCTACCATATATCTTTCCAAGCTTCATAAAAGTTACAGACTAGCTCGTTTAGCCTTTATAGCTACCATATACCCTTCCTAAGCTTCATAAAAGGTCACAGACTCTCAATTATCCTTATAGCTACCATATACCCTTCCTAAGCTTCATAAAAGGGTACAGACTAGCTCGATTAATCCTTTTAGCTACCATATATCCTTCCCAAGCTTCATAAAAGGTTACAGACTAGCTCGATTAATCCTTTTAGCTACCATATATCCTTCCCAAGCTTCATAAAAGGTTACAGACTAGCTCGATTAATCCTTTTAGCTACCATATATCCTTCCCAAGCTTCATAAAAGGTTACAGACTAGCTCGATTAATCCTTTTAGCTACCATATATCCTTCCCAAGCTTCATAAAAGGTTACAGACTAGCTCGATTAATCCTTTTAGCTACCATATATCCTTCCCAAGCTTCATAAAAGGTTACAGACTAGCTCGATTAATCCTTTTAGCTACCATATATCCTTCCCAAGCTTCATAAAAGGTTACAGACTAGCTCGATTAATCCTTTTAGCTACCATATATCCTTCCCAAGCTTCATAAAAGGTTACAGACTAGCTCGATTAATCCTTTTAGCTACCATATATCCTTCCCAAGCTTCATAAAAGGTTACAGACTAGCTCGATTAATCCTTTTAGCTACCATATATCCTTCCCAAGCTTCATAAAAGGTTACAGACTAGCTCGATTAATCCTTTTAGCTACCATATATCCTTCCCAAGCTTCATAAAAGGTTACAGACTAGCTCGATTAATCCTTTTAGCTACCATATATCCTTCCCAAGCTTCATAAAAGGTTACAGACTAGCTCGATTAATCCTTTTAGCTACCATATATCCTTCCCAAGCTTCATAAAGGTTACAGACTAGCTCGATTAATCCTTTTAGCTACCATATATCCTTCCCAAGCTTCATTATAGGTTACAGACTAGCTCGATTAATCCTTTTAGCTACCATATATCCTTCCCTACCGTCATAAAAGGTTACAGACTAGCTCGATTAATCCTTTTAGCTACCATATATCCTTCCCAAGCTTCATAAAAGGTTACAGACTAGCTCGATTAATCCTTTTAGCTACCATATATCCTTCCCAAGCTTCATAAAAGGTTACAGACTAGCTCGATTAATCCTTTTAGCTACCATATATCCTTCCCAAACTTCATAAAAGGTTACAGACTAGCTCGATTAATCCTTTTAGCTACCATATATCCTTCCCAAGCTTCATAAAAGGTTACAGACTAGCTCGATTAATCCTTTTAGCTACCATATATCCTTCCCAAGCTTCATAAATGGTTACAGACTAGCTCGATTAATCCTTTTAGCTACCATATATCCTTCCCAAGCTTCATAAAATCGTCTTAAAGAAGGCGAAATCAAATAAAAAAAGACTTCGCCGGTAAAGATGGGGTTAATTTGCCGTGAAAAAAGTGAACATAATGTGAAGATATGTGTGTCAGTAATACGTGTCTATGTACTGTACTGTACTGTACTGCCAATAAGTCGTGTCGCACCTGTCATGATGCTTGATTTAATATGTGCTGTATTAATGTCCGCCAGATGTTCAATACGGTGGGTAAGTGTAGGAACATGTTTGTATATCTCACTCGAAATGAATAAATCAAGCTTAGCTATTGCTGATACCAATTATTGTTAAAAATATGCTTGGTGGCGAGACATGACTTATTTGGCCGACTGTACTGTACTACTGGCCTTGATGAGTACCAGGAATAGTAATTAGACCAGTTATATATATAGACAGTGAAGCACGGGAACGAGGTGGCTTCAGAGATGGGGTCGTTTCGGGCCATGAGTGAGCACCGTGCCTCATGTGAAGGCAAGATGGCAGGTGCTCGTTGTACTCTACGTGCTTCACATGTCTCACTCCCTAGACTGGAACAAGACCTCACGGGCTTCACTGTTCATTGTAAAGCGGTGAATGTTAAGGCTCTCAGCCTATGCCCGAGAGGAAGTAAGTTGGAATATAGAAAAAAAAAAAAAAAAAATTGTACAGTTGTCCACATAAGTTATGTTCCTCTGTTCCTCCCCGTGATATTGTTCTGTACATAGAAATATAATTACATAATTGAATCTCGAGTGTAGTTTCTTATGCAGCGGTTAACTCATCTGATTAGTCAACAGATAATTAAAAGAGACCGCTCTCGCAATTTATTCTTACTATTTTACTTTCATAAATAAGGCCACGAAGAGGAACACAACTTATATGGGCAACTGTACACTCCATAGGCTGCTTACGTAACTGGTCTCTCTTTATAAGGAGCGTAAGGATCATTGTCGTAAGTCGCAAGGAGTGGTATTGTCGATTATCATTGCGAGACATTTTTAATCGACCTTATATATATATATATATATATATATATATATATATACGGTATATATATATATATATATATATTTATACTATTATATATACAGTATATATATATATATATATATATATATATATATATATATATATATATATATATATAGCCGATATCATAGACTACAGTAGATCTGGACTGGACACGAAAATGGAACTTTGCAGTAAGGGACCCAAAATCGGAAAACAAACCACCAAGTTCGAACCTCGAAACCGCGAAAATATGAGATATTCGCGGTTTTGAGGTTCGAACTTGGGGGTTCGTTCTCCGATTTTGGGTCCCTTCCTGCAAAGTTCCATTTTCGTGTCCAGTCCAGATCTACTGTAGTCTATGACTATATATATATAGTATATATAGGGGAGGTGTGGTGGAGTGGTCATGCCACTAGACTGTCTCTGTCTCTTTTTCTTCTCTTTTTCTTCTGCTCTCACTTGGAAAGACCATAATTATTACCAGTCTCGCTAAGGCAGCCTCCCAGAAGCTGGGAGTGCTCAACCGCCTCAAGGGGTTCTTTACCCCTGTGCAGCTTCTTGCTCTGTACAGGGGCACAGTGCATCCTTGTATTGAGTATTGTTCACATGTGTGGGGAGGATCCTCTCACACCGCACTCCTACGTAAAGTAGAAAGGAAAGCCTTTCATATCATTAACTCCCGTCCACTCACCAACTCTCTGCAATCTCTCTCTCTTCGCCGCAATGTTGCATCTCTCTCGCTATTCTATCGCTACTACTATAATCAGTGTTCCTCAGAGCTTTCCCAGTGTATACCACCTCCTCTACGTAGGGTGTGTAGTACCCGCCTTGCAACACAGTCCCACCCCTACTCTGTGCAACTCTCCAACCCAAGAGTGAAACGCTATTCTCAGACTTTCTTCTATTCAACTGCTGAGCTCTGGAACTCTCCCCCAGAATCAGTCTTTCCCTCTTCCTATGACTTAAATTGCTTCAAACTCCGTGTGTCCAGGCATTTTAGCTTGAACGTCCCTTGATTTTGGCCCTGTCACTCTTTGAAATCTGGGAGAGGCACTCGCTGCAGGCAGTTATGCCTTTTGTCTCCCTCATTCACATAGAAAACAAAAAATCCAATGGTCGCGGGTTTGAATCCCGATGTATCAATGGAGCTGGTTGTATCCCAAAGTGCTTCACATGTCTCACTCCCTAGACTGGAACGAGACCTCACGGGCTTCACTGTTCAATGTACGGTTGAATGTTGAATGCACCTAAATCAAATATTTCATCTCCAACTTATGATAACATTACACAAATTGACAGGATTGTGGCCAGAAATACAGCTATCGATCTAAAATTGCTAGAAAAGTACACTAGTGTGACGCCGCTACCGCTCAACTTAACACTATCTGGTACGAAGTCTTGGGATTTATCAAAATATTTTGTTTAATTAATATTATTGAGGGTTTTGAATACTTTTTTGCCATTTTCGTACAGTGTATTTTTGCTTGTCCTCCTAGATTAAAACACTAAAAAAAATATAAATACAAAATAAACAATATTGCCTCCCCGGGCCCAGACCCCTTTTGATTAATCTTCAACAGTGGTCTATTAACTTATGAGATCAACCTTTCTAATAATTATTGTTATCTTCATTCTAGCTTCAGATACAAATGCAACAGATTTCAGACATGTATGCCAGGTTCCAATGGAATTCAACACATAATAAACCCTTCAGTATGATTATACTGTACGTACATACATACATACATTACATACAGACAAGTTTAAAGATAATTTCGTCCAAAGAGAGTGTGGTTACTGTATGGTTGCCATGTGTAGCTACAGCAACCTTGATAATCCTTTCTTGCACAAGGATGTAGAATAAAAGTTCAGGGGTAAGTTTGTAGGTACTTATATTAGCCAAAGAGATTCAGGGAGCTGGGGCACTGTTAGCCGAGTGCTGACCGGTGTTTACTGAGGAAAACATGTGCAACGTTGCCGGATATATTTGGTGCAACGTTGCCGCTACTAAAGAGTACGGTACATTATCATGGCACATGAAACAATGGTAGTATTGCCCTGAAAGTACATGTGTGTATGTTGCAATATGATTAAGGCATGTGTACACTCTGTATATATGTTATGTGTGCACTTAACCTATATCAACACCTCCCTCCCCTTTCAAGCTCGCAATGCAATACGTTGTCGAGCTGACTCTTTTTCTAGGAGCCTTTCAGACCTACGTGGGGCCATGGGGGAAGTGAAGGACTCTCTTTCCGGGTGGGTCCGTGCAAGACACAGGGATCTCGGGGTGATGGGGGAGGGGGTCAACACCAGGGGAGCCCCCCAAGATTTGTTTTGAATTTCACTACTTAATAGACTCAATATGAAGCCATATTTTGTTTATAAATAGTACATTATCAAACTAATGATTCTAAGGAACTTCTCTTTGATTTTATCTTTAGCTTTGTCTATATGGTTAATCATTAGCCTATATTGTATTAAACTCAAATAACACTAACTTAATTTACATAACCAATTTGGTATATAATTACTGTAAACATACAATCCTCTCAGAGCTTTATTAACACCTTACGAGCGGGCCCGTCAGTAACTTCTACTACCCGGCAAGCGGGTGGTTTTACCCTAAACGACCTTGTTTCCGTGCTCTTTTTCATGCATAAACAAGAGCCAAAGTGTAATACAATTATGTATCCCTGAAAGGGCGATAATTGAGCTTTCCAATGACACCAGAACCATCCTTCTACGACCACACATTCTCTTGTTCTCTTGCAACAATCGTGCAAGACGAGTGCAAAATCCCTAAAATACGGTAATTTCCTTACATAATTCCCTGTGTAGTGAGGCAGTGAGTGTGGGTAGGAGTAGGGCCCAGTGCTGGCGCGGGAGCCGTGCCGAGCGGTCAGAGGCATTATGATAATCGTACAAGAAATGCCACAAACCAGAAACATTTCTTACCTAAAGTGTCCTCCCTCATCCCTTTCTTCACCATGCACCAATCAGCCGAGTGATCATAAAAAAAAAAAAAAAAAAAGGTTTCTAGCAATAATTTTCTTTTGTAGTAATATTTTGTTTTCTTTCTGCCTTAACACTCCACGAGCAGCTAGGTCGGTAACTTCTACTACCTGGCAAGCGGGTGTCTTTACCCTAAACGACCTTGTTTCTGTGCTCTTTTCCATGCATAAACAAGAGCCAGAGCGTAATACAATTATGTATCCCTGAAAGGGCGATAATTGAGCTTTCCAATGACACCAGAACCATCCTTCTACGACCACGCGTTCTCTTGCAACGATCATGCAAGACGAGTGCAAAATCCCTAAAATACGGTAATATCCTTACATAATTCCCTGTGTAGCGAGGCAGTGAGTGTGGATGGAACGTCAGTAGTCGCGCGGGACCCGTGCCGAGCGGTCATGAGCCGACCTACGCTCCTCCCATCGCTCGTCTCTCTCTAAGAGCCATTATTGCTCAAAAATTGCACACGGACTTAAATCGGGCCCCGCCACATAGTCCTTGGTTCTCTAGGCCGACTAAAGTCGGGCCCCGCTAAACAAGGGTTAAATTAACTGAAAAAATTTAAACTTTATATATTAACAATAAGAAATAGTTCAGATATAACATTACTATTAAATTTTCCAATCTAGGATGAATGAAAAATCAAAGCTCCAACAACTATAAAAACGAAAGAAAACGAGCCTCCAACCGATGATTAAGGTGGTAACTATCATAATATTATACTACTTTACAAATGTTCACTGTTACTGCTGTTGGTGAAGTGATAATTTTAAATGGAGATACTTATGATCTTTAATAATGTTAATTGTTGTTTTAGGTGCTGGTGCCTTCTATCCAGGAGTTCCTAACTTCTTATTGAGTACAAATTAACAATAACAAATTAGGTATACATGTAGGGTTGTGGTGTCTGGTGGGGGGGCACAGGTTTCTCATGGGGGGGCACGTGCCCCCCCATGCCCCCCCTTGGCTACGCCACTGAGCCCATGACGACCCCAACCTTGTCCCAGCGGTCTTGGATCCTCACTGTGGTGCCGACTCTCAACCTGGGAAGGGGGCGTGCATGCTGGTCATAGTTTCGCTGCACCAGCGCAGTGTGGGCGGCTGCACGGCGGTCGCAGTACTCGGCCTTGGCTTGCCACTCTGCTGCAAAGGACTGGGGATGGGCAGGGACACAAGATCGTAGTGGGTGGCCATACAGGATTTGTGCCGGGGAGCGGCCTGTGAAGTTTGGGGTGTTGCGGAGCTCCAACAGTCCACGGTCAAAGTCTTCCCAGTCGATGTTGCCTGAGGGAGCCGTCTTCAGTATGAGGTGTATGACGGACTTGACGGCAGACTCGGCATGACCGTTGGATTGTGGGTAGTGTGGGGAAGAGACCAAGTGATTGACTCCCCAACGCTCCATGAAGTCCCGGAACTCACGGCTAGTAAACTGTGGGCCTCCATCTGTACGTAGGCGGAGGGGTACTCCAACTTCCCTGAAGTAGCGGGAGAAGATCCTGATGTTGTTTGAAGCGGTAGTATCGCCTTTGCAGGGTACGTCAACGGGCCAGCCTGAAAGTCGGTCTGTTACGACGAGGAAGGATTTCCCCACCACAGCGACGAAGTCGGCTGATACCGACTCGAAAGGCCTAGTTGGGTTGTCGTCGTTGAGCATGGGTTCCTGCTGCTGACTAGGCTGTACGACCTGACACGGCTCACAAGCTTGGACTGTGATGGCGATGTCTGAGTTGATGCCAGGCCAAAAGACAGCCTGTCACGCCCTATGCTTAGTGGTCTCCACACCTTTGTGGCTATCATGCAGGTGAGCCAAGGTGCGGCGACGGAGGGCTTCAGGAACCACAACCCTCGCTCCATACAGGACGAGTTCACCATCTGCTGACAGGTAGTCTCGGAGTTTCCAGAAAGGGAGTAGAGAGTTGTGCAGGTCGTAGCGGTTGGTGGGGAAACCCGAAGTAACGCACTCACGCAGGCGGATGTACATAGGGTCCGCTCTGGCTGCGTCTCGGAGTTCCTGGAGAATCCGGTCTGCGTCCTGTGAAGGAGAGTTGACGTCGGTGGCGGCGGCGTTGACAGTCACGAGGGATCTGAGGTGAACCATGGCGTCGGCACATGCTAACTCATCCTCTGGCGTCGGGTGGCTGACAGGGGCTCGTGACAACGCATCAGGGATGCAGAGCAACCTGCCAGCACGCCAGATGGCTGTGAAGAGGTAAGATGCGACTTTCTCCTTCAGACGTTGGAGGCGGGGATTTTCAACCGCATCAAGGGTGTAGTTGTTGAAGATGGGGATGAGGGGGCGATGGTCCGTCATGAGGGTGAAGTGTTGCAGTCCGATGAGGTAGAACTTGCACTTGGACATGGCCCAGACCACGGCTAGCATCTCCAGCTCAATGGTGGCATAGCGGGACTCTGGGTCGCTTAGGAACCTCGAGCCACACTGAACTAGGCGGAGACGGTTGTTGCCATGATCCTGTAGGAGGGCGTATCCAATACCGTTGAGGCGGGACGCATCAGTTTGTAGAATCACTGGTAGGGAAGGGTCGAATGGGGCTAGGACGGGTGGACTGAGCAGGGCAGCCTTGACCCGGCGGAAAGCCTCATCGTGGTCAGCGGTCCACGTAAACGACCTCTTCGGGCTCATCAGGGGGCGCAGGGGCTGAGCAGCAGTGGCGATGTCGGGGGTGCACTCCGCCAACTGGTTCACCAAACCCATGAATGAGCGAAGGTCGGTGATGTTGGCTGGTGTCGGGAAGTCCTTGATCGCTCCGACTTTGCCAGGGTCAGCCGAGATGCCCTCACCTGAGAGCGTGTACCCACAGAAGTTCACACTGGGTGCGGCGACCACAAACTTGTCCTTGTTGAGTGTGATCCCACTGGCGTGGCACCGTATGAGCACTTCGTGGATACGCTGAAGGTGTGTGATGAAGTCCTCGTCGTAGAGCAGCACGTCGTCGACAACTTTGGCACAATTTTGCACCCCTTGGAGGGCCCTATCACCGCGAAGGCAGAAGGCGTCACCTGTTGCAGCGAAACCCATTGGACCTCTACAGTGTTGGAAACGGCCATAAGGTGTGATGAAAGTTGTGAGATGTTGGTCCTCCTCCGCAAGTTCCATCTGCCAATATCCACTCAGGGCGTCTGCCGTTGTGAAGAATTTCGCCTGCGGGGCCACACTGCGGATCGCTTCGAAAGGCGTCGGTGAGGGGTGGGCTGGGCGTGAAACTTGGCAGTTGAGCTTGGTGAGGTCTACGGTGAGGCGAACTTCGGCTTTGGGCTTGGCGACAACGACGAGGGGGTGGCACCACTCCGAAGGCTCATCGCCGGCCGGTTTGATGATACCTTGTGCCACTAGTGAGTCCAGCTCCTGCTTAACTTTGTCCTTGAAAGCAAAGGGGATCTGCCGCGGGATGTGGATGGCAAAAGGCACGGCATCGTCCTTGAGGTGGATCCGCATTGGGGGACCCTTCATAGGCTTGAGTGGAGCTGTCTGGAGATCCTCCTTGGAGACCAGCACGTCCTTGAACTCTCGAAGAAAAAACTCCTTGGCTTGTGCAGGTGACGTGGTGGCTGTGAAGGGTAGCTCCTTACACCTGTTGATGTGTTTAACCTATAGAATTGGCTTGGGGAATTCCGCTGAGATGATGGCCAATTCTGGACAGTAGCGTTTGGATACAAGCGGCGTCGGAACACCCTCACGGACTTGGATTGTGGCAGAACAGGAACGTTTGCTGATGGTGAGTTTTGCATGAAACGTCCCCAAAGCAGGAGCCATTGCAGAGCCATCCGCGTTGAGCGTCGTTGTCGTAGGCGGAGGTCGTAGGCTGCTGATAGGAATCCGAAGTATGTCGAGGTGTCTTCGGCCAATCACTGTGATGTCTGCACCTGTGTCTGGGGGCATGTGGAGTTTTCTGGTGGTGCCGCTGTAGGTGAGACTCACGGATGTCAGTGTGGGTGCCTGAACAGGTGATCCCACACGTCGGCAACTTGTGGTCTTCTTTGCTGTAGATTTGTTGTGGGTGGAAGCGTCGTTGTCCTGTGTGGAGTTGTCCTGACTGGCGGGCTTCTTTAAAGATCTGTAGCATTTGTCGTAGTGGCCCATATGGTTGCAGCGACGACACTGGGCGTTGGTAGCAGGGCAAGCAGGAGTCCTAGGCTTATGACCATGACGGCCGCAGTTGGTGCAGATGTAGTCTTCAGCCGGGCACTTGTTCTTGTCGTGCCGGCGAGCACAACGCTGGCAGGCGGCAGGCGACGCCAAGGACTGTTGCGATACGGAGAACTTGTCGCGTTGCTTAACTTGCTTGTTCTGCTTGTACGCTGACACGGCGTTAACCTGGGACGGTGGGGCACGTATGGCTGATGTAGCTCTTCTAGTGGCCTCGTATGCACGGCAAGTGTTGACGATATCCTGTAATGAAGGGTGGCGTCGAGGGAAAGCAGCTTCTGTACAAGTTCTTCGTCGTGTATGCCCATCAGAATGACCACCTTGAGTTGGGTCTCCTTGCAGGCTGAAGAGTTCCCTGGGCAGACGTCAATTTCTTCGGCGATGTGGCAGAGGCGGACGTAGAAGTTGTTGAATGACTCGCCCTGTTTTTGCTTGCAGCTGAACAAGTCCCTGCGACGGAGAGCTTCATTGCGAGAATTCTTGATATGCTCCTGAAGTGCATCTAGGACTTCGTCTACGGTCTTGTCGGTGTCAGGGGGTATGCTTAACCCCCCCAGACAGATTATATTAACTTACTGACGAGGAGGTGGCTGACATGGTATTATCCCCACAACTGTCAAAATCTCACTGAGGGACCGTTAGAAGTCGGAGGAACATGGGGTTGCCACCATTCGACAGATTTTGATCTAACTTACCTAACTTACTGAGCTCAATATGACGCTAGAGCGTCATATAACTTATTAGAGAGATATTAAGATAAGTGCATATGACGCTCTTGCATCATATGAGTATTTTGGCCAAACCTCCATATGACACTCTAGCGTCATATGAGTCAGAGAGTGTTAAGGTGTGCTCCAAAAGCCGCTGTGTCTCCAGGGTTAAGCACATCCGCATCTGGATCAGTTGTTTCTCCCTCGGTAGTTTAGATAAGTCCACCATAATAGAGTAATCGTCCCATCGACGCCTCCATTCTCTGAAAACCTGGAAGGTGGCATCAGCACGAAGGGGCGGCGGGTTCTGGGTGATAGCCTTCTGTGGTGGTGGTGGAGCTGTAGGGGTGGAGGATGTTGTGGAATGGCGTGTTGTCCCCGGTGAGGTGGGTGTAGGTGCGGCGGCAGGTGGGGTAATTTGGGCCAGAGCCTGAACAAGGCCGGAGAGCTTGGCATCGTCCGTCTGTCTCCTGTGGTCTTCCATGCGTCGTCTGGTTTCCTCCTCCTGTCGTCGGTGTTCCTCTTCCCGTCTTCTGCGGTCCTCCTCCTGTCTTCTGGTTTAGTCGTCCCGTTGTCTGCATTGCTCCATATACTGTATGAGCTGAAGGAGGCCTGCATTTGTGGTAGGTTGTAGACTTGCAGGGTGTGGTGAAAGGTGAGGCATTCCCCTATGGTGGAGTGGAGGTAAAGTGGGGGGAGGGTGGGGAGGTGGAATGAAGGTAAGGGTGGTAGGAGGATGAGGGGGTGGACTGAAATGAACTGACTGGTACCCCTGACCAGCAACTCCATCATTATCTCCACCACTATCACCACCAGTAGCCCCACCATTATCTCCATTCCCAGTATGGCCTTGTGGGGTGTCCGTGGGCTCCCCATGAAGCTGCCTGTCTCTCTCCATACTTGGATGGTAGTTGACACTCTGTCTAAGTCTTGCAGGAATGATGAAAATATGCAGTAAAGCTGGAACAGTTTATTTAAAAGTGCAATAAATGATCTGTGCTAGAGTGGGTGAGTGCAGTAGGCTTGGCAACACCGTGTTGACTTGGCAGAGATGCGCGTGTGCCTGTGTGTGCATGTGCCGGGGCCCGCTGTAGGCAAGAGGAGGGTTGAGAGCTTCAGTGTAGCTTGAGCCGTTGGAGGGGGAGGGTGTGCCACTCCTCGCTCTTGTCCAGCTATGTTCGGCGGCTATAACCCTCACAGATAGTCGGGAATGGGCACAAATGACATGGGACATATAATAAAGGCACTGCACTACACTCTTAAGCACTTCACTGCACTATAAGGCACTGCACAATAATAAATCCAGGGTAGGAGGTGAGGGATCTTGCAAGATGGCTGGGTGGGTTATCCGGTCTTTGCTCGTATCTCCTGGCTTAATTAACACACTGCGCCATGTATGGTTGCCATGTGTAGCTACAGCAACCTTGATAATCCTTTCTTGCACAAGGATGTAGAATAAAAGTCCAGGGGTAAGTTTGTAGGTACTTATATTAGCCAAAGAGATACAGGGAGCTGGGGCACTATTAGCCGAGTGCTGACCGGTGTTTACTGAGGAAAACATGTGCAACGTTGCCGGATATATTTGGTGCAACGTTGCCGCTACTAAAGAGTACGGTACATTATCATGGCATATGAAACAATGGTAGTATTGCCCTGAAAGTACCTGTGTGTATGTTGCAATATGATTAAGGCATGTGTACACTCTGTATATATGTTATGTGTACACTTAACCTATATTAACAGTTACAGTCTCACGTCCCAACTGGCATTCTAGGCGACCCTGTCATGGGCTGCCTCTGTTGTTAAGTTATTTGTTTTGAGATCGGACTGAAGTACCTGATCCCACGTCTTTCTAGGTGTACCGCTACGCGCAGCCCCCCCCCCCCACGTTCACAATCCGGAATTTCCTACACCCAGTTCTGATTATCTATTCTCTCCACATGTTCAAACCAATCATGTCGGCTCGTGCACATCACTTCACTGACACTCCTAATATGTCCAGACGCCTTCTTAATTTACAAGAAACAATTATTATACTTAAGCCTGGTTCACACATAGACGAGTAGGTGCCCGAGTCCAACACGAGTGATGAAATTTTGCTATTCGGCAATGACTCGTCAATACTCTGCAACACTCTTGTAGACTCTTGTTACACTCGTGTATACTCTCCGTGTATCGGGGTGTGTCCTGGGTACTTGCCACGTGGCCCAAAAATTTCATACATGCATGAGATTTCTTGTCCCCGTCACGAGTCCGAAGGACATACGTGTAGACTCGTGTTGACTCTTGTTGACTCTTCGTGACTCGTGTTGACTCTTTGTGACTCTTGTTGAACTCTGCATAACTCTTTGTGACTCGTGTTGACTCTTGTACACACTTGGGTGAATCAGGCACCTGCACAATGAGGGCCACTCTTGGGAGCACTCATTGTGACTCTTGTTCCACTCTTGTTGACTCTTGTTACACTCTTGTTACACTCTTGTTGACTCGTGTTGGCTCGTACCGACTCTTTGTTTTCGTACCCTGGAATTTGACCGTTATTTTTCATATTTATGACACTTGTGTTGGGTTCGTGTTACACTCTTCGTGACTCTTGTTGACTCTCCATGACTCGTAGTGACTCTTGGATGAACACTTATGCCCCTTTCCCACTGGTGAGACAAGTCACGATTTTCGTCGCCGATGCCTTCGTTTTGTCAAATTCGCAAGAATACGTGCGACCTTCATGATTTCGACCGTTACAAACAGATGACAAATTATACTGGGCGAAGATGTCGCCGAAGTCGGCGACGCAATCGCCGACATCGGCGATGTTATCGGGGAAGTGAGCGATGTTTCGCCGATGAACCTCTGCGAGGCATTTTTTTAAGGTACAAATTCTTGCGATTCATCGTCGAACATCGGCGTTGGCATCACACATACGTCGGCGAGATCGGCGAGATCGGTGAGGTGTGCGCAGCTGAGCGAATGTAACGTGAATGTGCTAATTGCAGAGTGGAATTAGCATATCACGCCAAACTAATGGCTCGAACGTCATCAAATATGAAAACTAATGGGGTTAACCATGAGAAAGAAAGGGGACCAGAAAAACGACCCATCTCCCCTTAATTCGGAGGTTGGCAATGCTTCGCCGGAGACATTTTTCTATCAAATAATGTACAAATTTAGCTTGCTCTCAAAACAAAAAATATATATGTTGGCTCGCTACTGCTCACCAGGAAAATGTTGAAACCTGGATGGGGGTAAAAGTCTTAAAACAGTAGGCTGAACGGGGCCGAACGGATACAAGGCAAAGAGAGAGGGAGAGAAATAGATATAACAAAAAAAACGAGGAGAGAGAGAGAGAAAGAGTAAACTAAAAAAAGCGAGGGGGGCTCAATTGTTAAGCCGTAACGCAAACATTGAGCCCACCTGCTGTTTGTTGTTTTCTCTTTCTCTCCCTCTCCTCGTTTTTTTATTTTTTTTCTATTTCTCTCCCTCTCTCTTTGCCTTGTATCCGTTCGGCCCCGTTCAGCCTACTGTTTTAAGACGTTTATCCCCATCCAGGTGTCGATTTCTTTCTGGCGAGCGATAGGGAGCCAGCATTGTATGGAGAAATCCGGCTTCGCCGGAGACATTTTTCTATCGAAAAATATACAAATTTAGCTTACTCTCAAAACAAAAATATATATATGTCCGCTGAACATGATGGCGGTGTTTAGATTATTCTATCATCATTATTGGATTTTATAGAAATAAATCTATAACGATAGTTTTTCGCTCTTATAGAATCCATTCCGCAGCAAAATATTAACTCTGTCTGTTTTCACCAATAATAACTGCTTTTTATATTGTTTTGTTTTAATGAACGGCAAGAGGAAAGGTTCTATAAGATTTCATCAACAACAACAACAAAAATAACAATATGTGGATTTTCTCCGTAGGTGAAGGCATATCATCAGTCCGCCCGTATTTGCCCTAACTCTCAGTCGGTTTTCACCCATAATAATTGTTTTTTATATTGTTTTGTTTTCATGAACGGCAAGAGGAAAGGTTATTCTATAAGATTTCATCAACAACAACAACAAAAATAACAATATGTGGAATTTCACCGTAGGTGAAAGATATCTCACTACGGTATGGCCTAATATTTTTTTTTACCAACCTGCCGAAGGTGCTCTTTGGCATCGTCGTCGATGTTCCCGGAACATCTGAGAGCATCGGCCGAAGGTGCTCTTTGGCATCGTCGATGTTCCCGGAACATCTGAGAGCATCGTCGACGTATGGGTGTATGGGAGTATGGGTGAGTATCCATGCAGCGTTGCAAAGTTTTTTTTGTGCGAAACCATCCGCGATGTCTCGCCGATGTCGCAGATGATCGCAGAAACCCTTCGGCGATGCTCGACGATGCTTGCGAGGGTAACCGATCATCGAGAGTCCTCGTCCAAAATTTTGAACTGTGCGAACATTGTGCGACGACCCGCGAGGGCCCTTGCGAGGCCTTAGAGGCCTTGAGAGTCAAACGATTTTTTATGAGAGGTGTTGAGACATGTCACGAATGTGCCAATTTATTGGTTTCGGCGACGAAAATCGTGACTTGTCTCACCAGTGGGAAAGGGGCATTACTGACTCTTGTTGACTCTTGGTGAATCGGGAACAGTGACCTACTCGGGCTGGTTCTTGCCAGAATCACAAGATCCACGAAGAGTGTCAATCTTCGCTCACTCGTACTTGACTCTGGCGCCTACTCTTGAATGTGTGAACCAGGCTTTAGCTTCAGAAAATATTTTTACAATCCAAATGTCTTCAACTGTAAAGAGCAAAAAATGAAAATGATCAAAATCCACCATATCATCTTCAATTTTATCAACACTAGTCAGAAAAAGTCATAATTACTGCCAACTATCGTGGCCTAAGGCCTAGTACCTTCATCACGGAAAGAAAAAAAAAATAAAGTTCCAGTGTTGAAAGTAATAGTTTTCCATCAAACCTTTGTAGGCCTATTGGCGTCTTCTCTAAGAAAAATGGTATTGTACAGTATATACAGTACATGTACTTTATAATTATAGGAATAGTTTACAATCTTCAAACAGAAGACGGAATGGATATATACACCCATAGACTACAGTAGATCTGGACTGGACACGAAAATGGAACTTTGCAGTAAGGGACCCAAAATTGGAGAACGAACCCCCAAATTTGAGCCTTGAAACCGCGAAAATATCAAATTTTCGCGGTTTCGAGGTTCGAACTTCGTTGTTCGTTCTCCGATTTTGGGTCCCTTACTGCAAAGTTCCATTTTTGTGTCCAGTCCAGATCTACTGTAGTCTATGATACACCCTATGAGAAGGAGCACTTTATTGATGTTTTACGAATAGCAAAACATTGTTAATAAATTGTTCATTCTTATAGACTATATAATAGTGTCTACATCCAGTACTTATTTACTTAAAGAAGTTCAAATTCTAAAGATAGTAGGGAGGAAAAATTGAAGTAGCCTACAGTTGGTGCAAAGTTTTATGTAAATTTGTGGTGGTATTTGTATAGCTCCCCTACCAGCCACCAGGAGTCCAACAACCTACTATGAGATGTAGGCCTATTTCCTAAGATGATTATAATCAATCAGCAGAATAAAATTAGAAAAACTCCATCATCTGCTGAATGACTTTTGGACAAATGGAAGGGAAAGCTTAAGTAGAGATGGTGTGATGTTACGGTTGTGGCGGTGTGTGTATAGTTCCCCTAGAGGCCACCAGGAGTCTGATGGCTTGCATGGAGAGGTGGAGCTCTTTCAATGGCGGCACTACCAGTCCGGACATCGCTTCTACGTAGCGAATGTATGATGCTATGGCCTCCTCCCGCTTACCATCATCCATAAGTTGGGAACCACTCAAGTACACTGCAATGACAAATGCAGAAATACAGCACTGGTATGTGAAAAGTAAAATAAGAAATCTCAAAATCACATTTAATACTTCTAAATGATAGTGATGTTCTGCTTCATTTACACCTCCATGTAATGAGTGGGCAATGCTATGGCTAACTCACACTTACTCTTGACCATAAGCTAACACCCACTAAAGTACTGTACACTACAAGTTATAAGTGAAATACCATCACAAAGTTTATTTTTACTGTTGTTGAATTATGTAACTTGAAATTATCCAGGACCTTACAGTTACAAACACACCTAGCTTGAAAACATAAAGTATGTTAAATAAGTATCGCAGCACATCATTAAACTTAGAAGAGTTTAATTGCGTATCAATGAAAATGCATCAGATAAGAGGATTAACATTATATGCCAAGGTCTCCATTTAACCTTTTCATCTGATGATGACATTAAAGCTACCACTATAATATATAACAATCAATAAGGATACTTAGGAGTCAAATAATTTACCATTTTACATACTTTTCCTGAGGAGGTCGACATTTTTGCGTGCTTGTACAACGTTGGTGGGGGCACCACACTCCAGGCACTTGACCTGGGACTGGTTGCCATGGTTACGGGATGGCAGAGCAGCCTTGCACGTCTGGCATCGCAACACCGGGTTGCTGTCCATGTCGTTGTACACTGGCCAGTTCCCTTCACAAGCCTCACATCCACACCTCAAATAGTAGAAGAAAGACAAATATAATAAAAAGGTTGCATAAAACGATTTGGCATATTTTAGTCTAAATTAATAATCAAATTGGAAGGTTGGTTGTGCAACACTGAAAATAATAATTAATTGCTACCTATAATAATTGCAACTTTAAATATCTAGGAGAAACGATAAGCAGGAATGGGGGTATGGAAATGGAGGTAAAACAGAGACATGTGAAGGAAGGAAAGTTTTAGAAGCAATGGGAAGTATGTGGAAAGGGAGAAATCTCGGAATGAAAGTTAAAAGTGCAATGTATCAGGAATTGCTGTGCCAACAGTGATGTATGGGGCTGAGACATGGGCTCTGAAGGCATAGGAGAGAAGAAAGCTGGATGTGATAGAGATGAGCTGCTTGTGGAGTAGCCTATGTGTGAAGTTACTCGTAGTGACAGATTGAGGAATTAAGAAATAAGTAGGAGAGTGGGGCAGCAGGAATATTTGTCGGCAAAGGTGGACAGAAGGGTGCTGAGCTGGTATGGTCATGTTGAACGAATGGAAGATGAAAGGCTTATAAAGAGAATATGTGAGTCAGATACAAGGGGAGATAGAGGGGTAGGAAGACCCCCATTGAGATGGAGAGACTGCGTAGGACAAGCTTTGGATGATAGAGGAATGACTATAGATCAGGCAAGGGAAGTAGTAATAAACAGGAATGAATGGAGAATGCTTGTGAATAGATGAGTGAAAACGTGGTCATTTGGGAGAAGGGGTCGGGCGCCAGTTGGACTAGATAATAGTTCGTCAGGCGCCTGGCACGGGGAGCCGGTAAATATGAAGGGTGCACCTGGAAGTGCGCTCTGCATGTCTGACTGCTGAGACCGGAACTTCTCCGGGTGGTCATTGTTTTTCTGTTGTTGTGTTGTGTTGTCCCTATTCGGGCTCTGTCTCGAATTGGCCACCCCCAATTTTTTTTTTTAGAAAAAATGGGGAATGGCCAGAGTAAATAGATAGATAGATAGACCTAATTTATCAATTCTTCGCACAATTCTCGCACCATCAACTTCAAAGGATACCCACCCCTCAATCTATGCACACACCCATGAGTAAAACTAAAAACTAATACTTAATCAAACAACTATGATATGTTTCTTAACAAACTTATTAAATAACTAATATAACGATTGACAAACAACAATCCCCTGGAAATATCAAACAACGTAGTGATATTTGATGTTTCCAATTGATCCTCGTACTTAAACCAATATCTGGAGAGTAGCTTGCGGTGCCGGTCCTGGCGGTTGTGGTGGGTGAAGATTGGCCCGTAGTTCTCTGCCAACACCTCCCCGGGGCTCAAGGGTCGCAATGTCACAATTATCATTCTATCACCCTCAAAGTATCTAGGGAAAAATATAGTTAAGAAATATATAAGCCAGAAAAGAAATACATGATTTAAGAAAGTATTCAGTATAGCTAAATAGTAAATATTTGGTCAAACAGTATTTGTAAGGGTGTATGATGTCACCATGGTTGTTCAAAATGTAAATGAATCAGGTCTGATATAAAGCAAGGATGGCACAGATAGGCACCGATAACCAAAAAGTTAACTTCGATAACAATAATCCGATAACCCCAATTTTTAACTCCAATATTGATTATCTAATACTGTAATTTATCTAGTAAGTTATCTAAACCGATAACAAGAAGGATATTTTTTCTAATAAAAATTACTCAAAAAGAATGAAAAGGCTTCAAAACCCATAGAAAAAGCTTATCTATACTAAATTCAAGAATAACAAATCCTTTTCTACAGGTTTTGCAACTTTTACTTAATAATTATCGGACTAAACATTATTGGACTAAAAAATCAAGTTATCGGAAGTTAAGTGGTCTGATAATGAAAATTAAAGTTAACTTCCGATATAACAGTCCGACAAAAAAGTTAACTTCGATAATTAACTTCGATAATTATATGTTTTATCGGATTATCGCTTTAGTGACAACTTTGCTCAGAGAAAAGGGAATCAGAATGACAAATAATAGCAATGGAGAAAGTCTATATACTGTAGCCTACTAATATAATAATAGCAATGGAGAAAGTCTATATACTGTAGCCTACTAATATAATAATAGCAATGGAGAAAGTCTATATACTGTAGCCTACTAATATAATAATAGCAATGGAGAAAGTCTATATACTGTAGCCTACTAATATAATAATAGCAATGGAGAAAGTCTATATACTGTAGCCTACTAATATAATCAGATTTTGCATTCACTAACTTGAATTGGAAATATCAGTGAACCCGATAAGAATCGCGGGTCCTAGTAACTCATGCTTTCGATGGCATAATGGCATTTTTTGAATTGCAGAAATGGAATCTATATGTTCTAAAACCATGGAAAAGTGAACAAATTGTATTCACCGGATCCTGGACAGTGGAAATATAGGCAAGGCCTGGCGCATTTGTAATTTGCTTATCTTCGCTTCTTGCTCGCTTTATTCACTTCTCTCTCCACACCTTCTGGGAGACGGATCTCATTTTATCTGCTCTCTCATCCATTTGCATATGGCCTTCTCTATCTATTCTTACCATACATACATAAGCCTACAGGCATACAAACATACAATTAAAAAACGAGTGCTCGGTGCTCCACTCGAAGTGTGGTTCCAGTCTCACGTCCTGATGGTGGCGTTCCAGGTAGCCCCGTTCAGAGCTGCCTCACTTGTCAGGATTTTAAATTCAAAATCAGGCCGTATGATCTGATCCCACGTCTTCCTTGGTCTACCCCTTGGTGCAGCTCCCTCCATGTTATCAGCCTTTCATCTTTTCACCCAACTTAATTCCATCCTCTCCACATGCCCAAACCATCCAAACCTGCTTGTGTGCATCTCATCAATGATACTCTTGATACCTAACCGTTTCCTCAGCTCTTTACTAGATATCCTATTTTGCCGTTTGGCCACCACATCCAGATCACCAATCTCATTTTGTTAGGTTCCATTCTGTTGATATCATCAACTTTGACAGGCCACGTAAGGTAATTGTGCTTCCAATACATGAAGCATACAACTTTCCCTTCAAGAGGAGAGGGAGTATTCTCATGGTTAGAGTTGGCAGCAGTTGTATACACTTTTCCCCGCCACATCTACGTCTAATGATAGTGGCGGCCTCGGCTCCACCACCGGCAGAGATGGCATCTCCCAAGTAGCAAAATTTGTCCACTATCTCCAATGATTCATTGCCAAAGTTCACAAGTCTTGAGCTGGTCATTCAACACGAGCTCAACTTCAAAGTTCTTCCTCTGCAAAGGTTCTTTTATTCTAGTACATCGCTTTTTCCCATGGTGTACCCAGCAACGACAGACTCTACACTGAATCAAGTTAGTGTCCACCCTTTTCCTGCATAGTGCACTTTTTATTTACATTTCCAAAGGTAATAGGAGACTAGGAGTTATTTCAGAAAACCACGGTGGGGTACACAGCCAGGTCAAAGCACACATACATACACAAACACCACACAGACATACACCACATAAACACACAGCACTCACCTAGTGACAGCGGGGTAGCAGGAGTGGTTACAGAAGGCCACGGTGGGGTACACAGCCAGACCCAGGTATACACTCTTGGTATGTTTGAAGTTATTCTCACCAGCCGCGAAGGACATACCGCTCAGCTGTCACAATAAAATATAACAGGGTGTCAAACCGGGACAATTTAGTTTTAAGACTGAAATTAATAAGAAAAGAAAGATAGGAAAATACATGGTTTTGTTTATTTTATCACTTACAAACACATAATAAAAACTGTAATGCATATTTTTGACTATGCAACTACTACTACTACTAATAATAATAATAAAGAAGGGACTCGGTTTTAGAACTGGTTGCAAATAGTCGCCCGTTTGCCAGCCTTTTCAACATGTAATAATTACAGGTGACAAAAGGCCACTCAGGGCTATCGAGGTCATCTAAAATCCAAGATCATTCAGTAACCCTGACCCTAGATATAACGAGTTAGAGCTAGCTTACCTTGCCTGAATTTAAAACCCCGAACCCATATAGAAACCCCTCACATATTATAAAATGAAGCGTACTAAAACAAGCAATAATATAACAAATATGTACACATAAAAATAAATACAATAGCAATAGAAAATACAGTCATATATAAAATATATACCTCATGAGCATTGAATTGGATGACCTGAAGGTGTCGCAGCAGAAGGCTCCCCACCAGCACCTCGTCGGCCCCAATGCCCTTGTCCGGTGGACCTACACACTCACACAGATCGAAGTACAAGTTAATTGTAGCATTTGCAGGGAAGTATATAATGCAAGTTATGAGTTCAGTCTCATTAATTTAGTTGTTAAAATGCTATACCATATATGAATTATCATTAGGATAGAGTAAATTAATGTTCATTAAATGTATTGTATTACTTAAGATCGTTCTTAAAACCAATAACCCCAACATGAAATTAATGAAAGCACGTTCCCCTGTAACACACACTCACACACTCTCTCTCACACACACATACACACACACACACACATACACACACACACACACACACACACCAACTCTCAACCCCTACATTTAATCAAATACCACTCACCAACAGAAATGCACCTTCTACACTTTATGTGCCCCATGACTCCCTCCGGACATGCGAACTAGATCACGACCTCCATATTCATGCTCACTTGCTGAACACAAACACATTCACCATCCTCGATCAACACACCTACAAACTCACAATCAAGTCCACCAACACACCCATAATACCCCATCAGAATACCTTCACACATACAAGAGACTGGAATTTTCTAAAAGGGATGCCAGTCCTGACGCTATTCTTGATATAGCCTACAGTGTGCTTGGCTTAATAACCCAGAAGGATTGATATAGCCTCTGAAATCCTATTTTAACTAACTAATCAACTCACACATACCTTCGTCGTCCCAGGTCCCGAAGAAGTGGGCCCTCTGCAGCACCTTGAGCAGGAATGAAGACAGGAGGGCCCTCTGGAAGAAATCCCATCCCCCTCGCTGCCCCTCCAGCCCCTGGAGGTGGTATAGGCTGAGGTACTCCTCCGGCTGGTGGGGGGAGGAAGCCGAGGGTGTGCTGGCTGGCTCCTGCAGGCATGGCCGGATCTGAAAAGTAGAGTTAACTAGAGCCTTCATATCAGTTAAGTGCAATAAGTTGTAAATATACAGTATGGCATTATTATACGGTACAATTAATTGAGAGAGGTTCTATTTCAACACATTTGATTTAAAACAAAAAATATGTTGCAAAGGGCATTCAATAAAGCTATATTTATTCTTGTTATGCCACGTTATAATAAAATGTGATATAATCTGATTGCGATTTCCACCTTAGGAATCAGCGCTAATCAACAACTTGGGTTCCTCTCCGCTGGGAAACAATTAGCCTAAGCTCTATAACTTCACTCTTTGGCAGCGCAGGCTATTACATATTTGGAATAGGTGTCTATGAATGTTATTATATATTTGAACCCTTTTCCTCCTTCCATGGATCCCATAACGTCAACGGCTAAGAGTTGCCATGGTTTGGAGGCTATAAGTTTTCCTGAGGGTCCTGGGGTTCTGGTTTTGTCCTTCCCCAACGCGCAGGCACGGCAAGCTTTTGTGATCTTTATTGCGGTTAGGTAGGTTGAGTATATTTCTTGGAAGGTAGTGAAAAGTTTTCTTTGGCCTAAGTGGATGCCGTTGTGGGAGTGGAGAGATTGCATAGTAGCTAGTGCTGTGGTAGGTCTAATTACTATTTTTCCTTCTGTGGTGTAAAAGTTGTCTCCTTTTCGTTGTAATTGTGAGAAAATATGTCTTGGAATCCAGACAGTTTTTACTTGGAGTTGGAATAGTTGTAGCAGGTGTTGTTGGTCTTGTTAGGTGGATGGCTCGAACTGCTGCAGTAGGTGGTGTGGTTTGAAGCGGCAGTCTGGAGAGGGCATCGGCGTTGGTATGGAGTTTGCCGGGTCTGTATGCTATTTCAAAATGATATTCTTCAGGGGATTCTTGCCATCTGACCGTTAAGGCGTTTTGGGTGTCAGATTTTCTAAGCCATTGGAGGGAGTGGTGATCTGTGATAATTGTGACCTTGACCCCTGCCAGGTAAGCTTTGAAATGCTGCAGCACCCAGATGATGCCTAGACACTCTCTCTTGGTGACGGGATAATTTATTTCTGCTGGGTTGAGGGTTCTGCTGGCACAGGCAATTATGTGTCTCTTCCATCCCTGAACAAGAAGACATCTGTGTAAAGGCGGAATGGTTGGGTGTAGTCAGGAAAAGAGACAACTGGTGCAGCTACTAGTAGGTCTTTGAGTGTGTTGAAGGCTTGTAATCGTTGAGTATTCCAACGTGAGGTCGTGGAGGGGCTTGGCGATGGTGGCAAAAATGTTCACGAATCGTCGGTAGTAATTAATTAAAGAAGCTAACCCTAGAAAGGCTCGAACTCCTTTGACATTATTCGGTGGTGTGATGGCACTTATGGCTTTCAGTTTGGCTGGGTCTGGGGAAATCCCTTCTTCAGATATTATGTGACCGAGGAATTGGACTTCTTTTTGGGCCATGGTGCATTTTGAGGGATTGAGTTTTAGGTTGGCATCACGTATTCGTTGGAATACTTGGCGTAAGCGTTGGAGGTGTTCAGCCCAAGTTTTGCCGAACACAATGATGTCATCTTAATATGCTAAACATGTTTCCCAAGTTAACTCTAATAGGACCGATTCCATGAGCCTGGAGAATGTTGCTAGTCCGTTACATAGTCCAAACGGCAGTACTGTAAATTCGTAGAGTCTGCCCTGACTGCTGGAGAAGGCCGTTTTCTGTTGATGGTCAGGGACTACGGGCACTTGCCAATATCTTGCCTGGAGGTCTAAGGTGGTGAACCATCTAGCTCCTAGTAAAGAGTTTAGGGAGTCATCGATGCGGGGTAGAGGTGTGGCATTCTTGATGGTGACGTCATTAACCCTCTCACGTCCTTGACGCAAATTTTGAGCCTATTAGGGATACTTTAAAGCAGTTGTTACCATCAGGGGTATTTAGAAACCTTTAGTTTAGTTACTTCAACCTCTGCAGTGTGCGAAAAACGGAATTTGAAGGTAAATACGGGGAAGAGCAAGGTTATGGTCTTCGAAAGGGGTGAAGTCACAGAGTGTGAGGTGAAGCTGAACGGTCAGGCTATGGAGATCGTCAACTCTTTTAAGTATCTGGGCAGTGTGTTGAGTAAAGATGGGACTATGGATGAAGAGGTGCGAGAGAGGGTACAACAGGGGAAGAGGGTTGTAGGAACGCTAAAAGCAGTAACAAGAAATAGGGTGGTCAGTATGGAAGTGAAAAAGTCCTTGCATGACAGTGTGGTAATCCCGACACTGACTTACGGAAGCGAAGCATGGACGTTGGTTGAGAGACTCAGACCAAGAGTGAGAGCAGTGGAAATGAATTACTTAAGGAGTGCGTGCGGAGTTACATGGAGGGATAGACAGACTAATGAGGAAGTAAGAAGGAGGTGTGGTGTGGAGGTAGATGTGCTGGAAAGTGTGAAAAGGAACAACTTGAGATGGTTCGGCCATATGGAACGTATGGAAAGCGAGAGAATGACTAAGAGGGTGTACGAGAGCGAGGTGGAGGGACAGAGGGGGAGAGGTAGACCGAATATGAGGTGGAAGGATGGAGTGAGGAAGTACATGAACGAAGGTGGTGCTGGTTGGGGGGAGGGGCGTCGACTGACTGGGGACAGAGGTGCATGGGGGCGGTTCGTTCGTGGCCACCCCTTCGGGGATCACGGCGTCAGGCAATAGATAGATAGATAGACCTCTGCAGTTGTCTTTGAGTTAGCTGTGGGCAGAAAACTTATTTTGGAGAGGTAATTGAGGTGTTGAGTGAGAGAACTCTATTTATTATTGCTAATCTGGCAACCTCTGCATCATATGGTAGTGAGAGGGTTAAGTTGGCGGTAGTCTATGCAGAATCTGTAGAGCCGTCTTTCTTTCTTACCAAGACTACCGGGCAAGACCAGGGGCTGGTTGATGGGCAAATAACTCCTGTGTCTAACATCTCTTGTACTTGGTTGTCTTCTTCTTGACGTTGGATATTTTTTTTTCGTCGAATGGGTTGACAAATAGGGTGTCCGACAGTGTGGATAGGATGGTGAAGAAGTTGCGTTTTTCCTACATCGCTGCTGGATGTGGCGAAGATATCTTTGAATGAAGTCATCAACTCTTGCAGATCTTGTCTTTGTTGGCTTGTTAGTTGTGGGGGAATCTCATGGAATTTAGGTAGGGGGATGAGGCTTTGTCTTCGGGTAGAGATAGTTCTTCGTCATGATTTTCTAGTTCACCTATTGCTAACCCTTTTGGCAAGGTAAGGGGGTGAGCAGATATGTTGGCAATTTTTATTTGCTTTAAATTATCAGGCATATATAGCAGGAGCGGTAAGGCAATCTCTATCAAAGGGGCTTTGGAGGTTAGGTGTAATTATTAATACTCCTGACATTGTGGGTAAGATGTAAATCCACTGTTCATGGTGAGAGGGTAGCGTAACAGATTTGGATAGCCTGAGATGTTCTGATGGTGCAAACGGAATGAGTTACATTAGGTTCGCTGCGAACAGAGTTAGTTACGTTAGGTTCGCTGAGAGGGGATTTTTTTTTGTTTTTTGAGTAGCTTAGAAGCAAAATTGATCACTCTGTTAACACAATCGATGGTGGTACGTAGTGAGGTCGGCAAGTCAAAACATAGGTACCCATCATAGCTTGATCAGTGGATGGGAATATCATAAAGGAATGGTGATGACCGTGATCAGGGATGTTGGTAGCTACATAGAGGGGAGCTGTTTGCCCTCGGTTAGGAATTATGCCATCGTTTGCATCAATTAAAGCAATGGATGAGGGTTGAATAGGCCCAAAAGTGGCCTTGTTTTTGGCAAAATATGAGGTAAATAGACATGAATGGGAGGCACCCGTGTCAATTAAAAGTCTAGCTTTAACACCTTGAATAGAAAGATGATTATAAATGGGGGTTTTCCTGCATTTGAGATTGTCCCATCACGAGCCCCCACCAGTTTGGCGACAGGTGGGCGGGGGCGGATTAAAAATCTGGATTATCTTAATTGTTGGAATATTCCTCTAGTACCACGATCTCTTCTGGTAGTCCTTCTTCAGGGGCGTTGTCTATTCCTGCTGTTCCGCTTTTCAGTGATGGTGGCAACTCGTTGTGACTTAATCCAGGGAATTTTCCCCAGAATTGAGGTAGCTTAGGACGACGATTCACCAACTAAGAAAAAGATTTCTTGTGTGAAAACAGAGGACATCTTGGGTTGCAGGGTTTCCAATCTGAGGGTCTGACCCTGGCCCAATCTTCCATCTTCTCTGAGGAACTAGGATATGAGGTTGCTGAAGAAGGCATTGAAGGAGGCTGAGGTTGGGTGGTGGCACGACTAATGGCAGCGATCTTGTCTTTCTCATGGCTCTATTGCAATGCCAAGATACGTCGGATAATCGGTAGATCTTCATCGTAGCCCTTGGGCTCGGTGATGGCGAAGTGGGTCCGGACTGACGTAGGCAGTACGCGAAGCAAGGCATTGAACGTACTCTCTTTTCTTGCGATAGTAGTGTCTTCCGGAAATGCTGTTACCATCAGCTGGTTCAGTTGGCTGATGGTATTATCTAAATATCCTGAAAACTTCACGCTATGGAATTGCTGGTTCGCAATTATTTTCGAGAGAGATGGGTTAATGGCTCCCTTGGTATACCTTTCAAATTGAGCCCAGGTCAATTCGGGGATGTCACGCACATAACCTGAAACGAGGGACATAATATGCCAGCCCAACTTCATAACTGTGTGGATTTTAGAGGTATCTCCTTTAAACACAATGTCAAGCACAGGCTTGACCACTTCAAGATAAGTGACAATGTTGTGGTCTTCTGGCTTGAAAGGAATAATTTTGATTTTCCAGCCATGATGTTTGTGTTATTGGTTATACTGAGTGATTAATAGAAACAAAGGTTGTTATTCCGAGTTGAGACACCGCTGCCACCAGTGTTATGCCACTTTATAATAACAAATATAAGCTGATATAATCTGATTGCGATTTCCACCTTAGGAATCAGCACTAATCAACAACTTGAGTTCCTCTCCACTGGGAAACAACTAGCCTTAGCTCTATAACTTCACTCAAATAATAATCAATGGACACAAAATACACGGTAATGGTTCACAAGTTTATTCCTTAATAGCTAGGGTACATTCTCAATATGATGTTGGAAAATAATATATGGATAACATATAAATAATAATAAACAGAGATGTTAACTCTCAATCACAATAAGTAGTGTCCTGAAAGAAAATAATGAAAAGCTCTAAATATGGCTTCACTCAGGGTAAATAATAGTTACTGCGCTAGCATACACGCGGTACTGAAGGTATGTACATTAAGACACCACTTGACTTTAAAACGAACAATAAATTATATTAACTTGAATTAATACTCTAATAACTCAAAGAGTAATTAGGCTAGGCTAGAGTAATTAGGGTAGGTGCACAGCCAACAACTGTGGTTGGGGGCTAGTCAGAGCAGGCACCTATGTAATACATGCTTCAAACTCGTCTAATGGCGGCTCGCTGATGCGGAGGGATCTACCTCAGGTCCAGCTCTGGCCCCCTGGGGGTGCATCCTGGTCAGGAGGACCTAGAGGGTACAGGGCATAGTGTTTCTCACCATCCACAGACTGGCACTTTCCGCCTAGAAGTACAGGGGCCCGAACCCGGAGGTAGCGCACTGGGAGGCTGCCCTATCACTAGGCGCATAATACCAGGCCAGCCATAGTGCCATGTGCACGCACGGATTGCGTCTTCTGCGGTTGGTTCTGGTGGGGTGCCCCGAGGCCACTAAGTTCCACCCCTATTAAGATCTTGGGATGGCCTTTGGGTGGCAACTGCCCGGGGTTGCCTGGAGCTGGGTACCTGGGGATAGTGACCTCCAACGTTGGCAAAAAAATACCAATCATGACTAAAAACAAATATCAAAGAAAACGTAAGTCTGTTGATATAAAATCGCAAAAGGACACTACCGCAGATTCTTCCCGCAAGTTTAGGTTCGGAAGTGTGAATGTGGGTACTATGAAAGGAAGGACAAGTGAGATTGCGGAGATGCTAGAGAGATGATGAGTTGATGTATGTTGTGCCCAGGAAACCCGGTGGAAAGGGGGGAGTGCGAGGTGGATTACTGGTAAAAATGAACGCTTTAAGTTTATATGGAAGGGAAATGAACATGGTACGGGAGGGGTGGGTTTCCTGGTGGCAGAGAGGTGGGCAGATTGTGTTATAGAAGTTAAAAGGTTTAATGAAAGACTGATTTTACTAAGAATGAAAATAGGGGCGAGAGTCATAGATGTTATATCAGCATATGCCCCCCAAGCAGGCTTAGCTAGAGATGTCAAAGAACGGTTCTGGAATGAATTACTAGGGGTGGTTGTCGGATGCAAGGAAAGGGAGGTAGTAATTGTGATAGGAGACTTGAAAGGAAATGTCGGGGCAGGTGCCGACGGATATGAGGGCGTGCACGGAGGACAGGGTTATGGCCGTAGGAACCTGGGAGGCGAATACATACCGGTACTGGAGCACTGTACTGCCACAGGGATGGTGGTGTGTAATACTATGTTTAGGAAGAGGATGAGCCATCTGATAACATATGAATCAGGTGGCTCCAGTAGCCAGATAGACTACTTCCTTTTCAGCAAATCTGACAGGAAATGGGTTAGAGACGTTAAGATCATACCAGGTGAAGAATGCATCCCCCAACACAAGCTCCTAGTATGTGATATGTGCCTAGGTAGAGTTCCTGTTAGAAAGAAAGTTCATTTGCCAAAAAGGAAAGTATGGTTGTTGGAAAAATAGGAGTACAGAGACAGATTCCACAACGAAATGATGGAAATCGAAAGGAGAATGGGCGTTAGGCCAGATGTTGATAGTAAATGGAACTTCATAGAGCGCAGCCTCCTCGATACCACAGACAAAGTCTGTGGCAAAACAAAGGGGCCACCTAGACATAAGTTTTCCTGGTGGTGGAACAACGATGTCGAAGCTGCAGTCAGAGAGAAGAAGAGATGTTTCAAAGTATGGAAGGAAGGTGGCAGCAAGGAAGAATACCTGTCCGCCAAACGTAATGCTAGAAGAGAGGTCTACAGGGCAAAGAAAACCATACAGGATAGCGTAATAGAACAAGTTTGCAGCACTAATAATACCAATGGAGTTTATAAATTAGCTAAGAATGTAAGGGACAGTAGCCAGGACGTCGTGAGTGTAAGATGCATAAATAATGACAGTGGCATGACTGTTTACACAGAAAAAGAAATCAGAGAGGCGTGGAAGGAGCATTATGAAAGACTGCTTAATCTGGAGTTTAAATGGAACAGGGAACAGCTCAGCACTGTAGTCTCAGTACAAGGCCCTCCACCTTTGATAGGGTACGACGCTGTTAAAAGTGCTATAGATAAAATGAAGTCAGGAAAAGCCGCTGGGAGCTCCGGCATTGTCGCTGAGATGCTAAAAGCAGCTGGAGATATTGGGGTAAAATTGGTCACAGAGCTGATTAATGTTATCATAAAGGAGGAAAAAATTCCCGATGCTTGGCAGGAAAGTGTTATAGTAAATATATATAAAGCCAAAGTTGACTCCTTAGACAGGGGAAATTATCGGGGTTTGAAAATGCTCGATCAAGTCATGAAAGTCAGCGAAAGGGTCTTTGAATGCATGATCAGGGAAAGTGTTGCTATCAGCGACATGCAGTTTGGATTTATGCCAGGACGTGGCACAACTGATGGTATCTTCACTCTTAGTCAAATGCAAGAGAGGTACTTAGAGAAAAACAGGGAGTTATACCTAATTTTTGTAGATCTGGAGAAGGCCTTCACCGGGTGCCCAGGGAGGTAGTGCAGTGGGCTATGCGAAAACTTGGAGTAGAAGAGTGGTTGGTGCGTGTGATAATGAGAATGTATGAGGGGTTACGGGCAGCAGTTAGAGTAAACGGGGGCCTGAGTGAAGAGTTCCCAGTGAAAGTTGGAGTTCACCAAGGTTCAGTTCTGAGCCCATTACTGTTTGTTCTAGTCCTGGAGGCTCTGTCAAGGGAATTTAGGACAGGACTCCCATGGGAGATGTTATATGCAGATGATCTAGTTCTTATCGCAAATAGTGCGCAGGAAGCAGTTCAAAAGATGGAGGGAAGGTATGGCAAATAAGGGTCTAAGAGTTAACATAGATAAAACAAAGGTCATGATTAGTGGAGTGGGGCGTGGAGCTATGGAAAGAAGCGGCGACTATCCATGCGCAGTATGTGGGTAGGGGTGGGAAGTAATTCAATTCAATGTTGTGTCTGTAGTGACTGGGTACACAAGAGATGTAGTGGAGCTAGAGGACCTTTGACAAGATTTATAGACTTTGAATGTGCAGTGTGCAAGGAAGATTTTGTATTAAATGACCCGCCTGTCAGTGTTGACTTCGACAGTGTAACGCTGGAGTGTGTGAATAAGTTCTGCTACCTGGGCGATACAGTTTCCGCTGGAGGTGGCACTGAAGCTAGCTCCATTGCTAGAGTCAGAAGTGGTTGGGGAAAGTTTAGAGAGCTGTTGCCACTCCTGACCATGAGAGGGCTCCCACCCCACCTTAAAGGGAAGGTGTATACCTCGTGTGTTAGGAGCGCGATGACCTATGCCTCTGAGACGTGGCCGGTTAAAGCGGAGGATGTCAATAGAATGGAACGGAATGAGAAGAGAATGGTGAGATGGATGTGTGGGGTTAATCTTAGGGACAGGGTATCGAGCGAGGAATTGAGAAGGCATCTGGGCATTAGGAGTATCAGTGAAGTGATGCGCACGAGCCGACTTGGTTGGTTTGGACATGTGGAGAGAATGGATGATCAGAACTGGGTGAAGAAATGCCGGACTGTGAACTTGGGGGGGGGAGCTGCGCGTAGGGGTGGACCTAGAATGACGTGGGCTCGGGTACTCCATTCCGATCTCAAAATAAAGAACTTGACAACAGAGGCAGCCCTTGACCGGGCCGCCTGGAAAGCTGTCATTTAGGACGTGAGACTGTAACCACAGTCTCTGTGGACAAACGGTCTTTAAACTTGTATGTATGTATGTATGTATGTATGTATGTATGTAGGTAGAAGAAAGGCACTGGTAGAGAGTCTGGCGAGCACGTTTCACTTGTCTAAGTTGTCCAACGGTTGACCACAGGGACCTGGAGGCTTCACACACGCTCACTAGGTTCTGGTCCAAACAACTTGATGCGCCTAGCTCTATCTTCTTTCTTCTTTCTTTCTCCACGACACTCTCGATTACTCTCTGCACTGAGTTGGGTTGTTAGGTTTACTCAAGATTGATTATTATTAATATGGGTTTGGTACAGTGATACCAATCTAGCGTCTAGATCGGCATCAAGGTTACTAACTTTACTTGAGATATTGGTACTTCCTGCATGCGTGTTGGCAAGCCCCCGAATTACTGGATGTTGGATACTTGGTAACAACGCAGGAAGTTCCTCACTAGAGATTAGGTTTGACTGATCCCTTTCTAACCTAGGGATCCCGATATTATATTCCACAGGAGGAGTATAGCCAGTAGGCTGATTGCTTGTCTTACCCTTGGTCAGTGCAGGTAGTAACCCCTTTTTGGTCGGCATCAGGGGGCTTTGATCTCGGGGTAATAGGGGTGTGCGTGATATCCTGATTTTTATTTTAGGGATGGAAGGAGTTGCACTAATATTGGGTTGACTGTGTGACTTGTTTGAGAAGGATGCTTGGGAAGTTTTGGTCTTCTTTTTGCCCTAGGTTTGAACTGAAGGTTATTTAGGAGTGAAATGTTACTTTGAGAGATTTGGCTAGAGTTGGGGTTTTCCTCATTTGTAGTACTGAGGGGATAAGTTGACTCTGAAAGGGCTTGTTTGTTAGCAGTGCAAGTACTTGTGGCATAATTCATTTGGTACTCTACTGGGGGGCATTGTGGGTTTTGATAGTGAATTTGCATAACTTCAGGTTTGTCACTAATTATAACTGGTGGGTTTTGGGGGCTGTAGGAGCTCCCCCTGGAATTCCTGGAATTCCCACACTCATAGTTTTCTATGAGAGCTGGTCCTGGGGGTGCGTTTTCTGGTATGGCTGAGACCCGTTTTCTGACTTGATGTTGATGGTGGTCCTGGGTCCTGGAGGGTTCCTGACTTCTTATAGTAGCAATGCGGCAGATTTGGTCTGAGGTGTTATATGAAGACGGGAGCAGGTGGTTGGATACATTTGCCATATCTTGTCCAGACCCCGTCATCTCAATTCTACTTCACGCTAAGGTAATTTTCAGTCCAAGAAGGTATTTTCAGAGTCAAAGGATTTGATTCATAGATATACTGAAAGCGGGTTCCGGTGGCTCGGCAACTTAGGCCATACCCCTTCCTCTCTATCCCCAAGCCGTTGGGCATCTTTGTCCCAGAAATATGTGGGCTCGGGTACTCCGGTCCAATCTCAAAATATAGAACTTGACAATAGAAGCAGCCCTTGACAGGGCCGCCTGGAAAGCTGCCATTTAGGACGTGAGACTGTAACCACATTCTTTGTGGACAAAACGGTCTTTAAACTTGTATATGTATGTGTGTGTGTGTGCGTGTGTAATCCAGGCAAACAAGAAGAGTGCGGAGAGGATTAGCATATTTCCTCACTAATGTGAAAGAAGTAAAACACAACTCGTCTTCTTATAAAACCTACTAACCTTCTTGAAAAACTCTAGTCCCTTGCTGGTAATTATCCTGAGGGCGAGGTAAGCATTGAGGGAGACCCCGGAGCCCTTCAGGAGATCCAGGAATTTACACTCCCACCGGTGGTAGGAGGCCATGGCGGCGTCACGGCAGGCGGGGCTGCAGAAGGCCACCCCGGAGCAGGTAGGGCACGGCACGGGGGACACCAGTCTGGGAGAGATTGATATTACCATCACTATCCCGGAAAAAATCCTAAATAACAAAGTGATTATATATATATATATATATATATATATACAAAAGATGAAAAACCTAATCAATCAGCAAATTTTTTTAAAAAATAATAAATAAAACTGCAAGTATGGTAAGACCTGTCACATTAATTAGAAATAACTGTACTACTAATATCAACAACGCTAGTCTCCAGGCATATTTCTTCAATTTAAATTAGGAAGGACATTTCTACATTAAAGGATTACAGAATATGTCCATTGACACCCACGGGACACACGGACACACACGGGAGCAGTCGTCGTCTAGACGCAGCCTGGCGGCGTCTAGACGCCGACTAACGGGATGAGAAACCGTTGGAACGGCCATCGTGGCCACATGGGGCCCCCAGATTGATGCCGTCCTGTCTATTTTCTTGGTCGGGGACGGACGGGACGTTAATTTGTGCATGTGTGAACCGAGCTTAAGCAACCCGATCCATTGATGCATAATTTAAGCTCGGTTCACACATGCACAAACTAACATCCCGTCCGTCCCCGACCAAGAAAAGAGGCAGGACGGCATCAATCTGGAGTCCCCATGTGGCCACGATGGCCACTAGGGCCGTTCCAACGTTTTTTTGCCGCCATTCTCATCCCGTTAGTCGGCGTCTAGACGCCGCCAGTCGTCGTCTAGACGCCGCCAGGTTGCGTCTAGACGACGACTGCTTCCGTGTGTGTCCGTGTGTGACCCATGGGTGTCCCGGCATAACACGTTTTCTGGCAGTTGCCCCGACCCACACGGACCATTTTATGCATGCACAAAAAGGACGCCGCCTAGGCACGGCGAATTAAGGGGTCGGGGACGGACGGGATGTTAATTCGTGCATGTGTGAACCGAGCTTTACTGGGGGTATACAGTTTTCCTATTCAATGTTCAGCTATAATAACATAACAAAATGCTGAAAACATATTTTTATAATGCCTTAAATAGTAAATTGTGAAGAGAAAATATCAAATTCGCAAAATTGTGTATGCCGTTTTCTCTCCAAAATGTGAAAGCGGCACTTTTACTTTATTGTTAGTTTGCTCCCTAGACCTCCATCAAGCTTTAAAAAAATACCCCCAAGAACTCCCTCTAAGATAAATTTGTTCAGTTTTCGGTACAAAAATTCCCCGGCCAAAGGCCAGTTCCTCCTAAATTGTAGGCTCGATCTCGCTCACCAGGAACAAAAATCGACACCTAAATTACATGAAAGGTCTTATAATTGACGCAAAGAAATGGGGCGAAAGGTATTAAAATAGACAAAATATTGGGGCAAACGTCTTAGAATCTCAAAAATAATGGAGCTAAACATGAGGGAGAAGGGGGTAGGCTACAGAAAAATACCTTAATGTAAAAATACTAAACTGCTATGGCTCTGTATCATAAATATTACTAAGTTTTCATAATTAACCATATATTCCGCTACAATATCTTCCTAACAACTGCATAATGAAGATGGGGACATGGCAATTCACCTCTAGCTGAGAACAAAAAACAGACTATAGTATGAACCCTTAGGAGGAGATTTATTAACTCTTTTTTGTTTTATGTTTACTTAGTTTCCACCCTGGACCTCCATCAAGCTTAAAAAAAAAAAAAAAAAAAAAAAAAAAAAAATCCCCAATGACCCCTGTTTCGAGATAAAAGTGTGCATTTTATCGGTGGAAAATGCCCAGGCTCAATGCCGGTTCCTACTAAATTGCATGCTCGCCAGGAAAAAATCGACACCTAAACGGCAGGAAAAGTCTTAAAATTGAAAAATAAATGGGGTGATAGGTCTTAAAATCGCCAATCTACTGGGGCAAACTTCTAAAAATGTCAAAACTAATTGGGCTAAGTCTGAGGGAGAAGGGGGCCCAGAAAAAAATGCCCTCAAAATGCACAGAGTTAAGGGGGGTCACCGGATTTGTTTTTATCTTTCTCTCCTTTTCTCTCTTTCCCTGTCTTGTATCTATTCGGCCCCATTCAGCCAACTGTTTTAAGACGTTTATCTCCATCGAGGTGTCGATTTCTTCCTGGCGAGCGATAGCAAGCCAGCATTGAATGGAGAAATCCGACTTCGCCGAACACATTTTTCTATCGAAAAATGTACAAATTTATCTTGCTGTCAAAACAAAAATATATACTGTATATGCCGGCTCGCGACCGCTCGCTAGGATTTGTTTTTTTTTTTTTTTCTATATGATTGAGGGAGGCAAAAGGCAGAACTGCCTATAGCGAGTGCATCCCCCATAGTTGAAAGAGTGACAGGGCCAAAATCAAGGGACGTTCGAGCCAAAATGCCTGGACACACGGAGTTTGAAACAATTTAAGTCATAGGAAGAGGGATAGACTGATTCTGGGAGAGATTCCAGAGCTCAGCTGTTGAGTAGAAGAAAGTTCGAGAGTAACGTTTCACTCTCGGGTTGGAGAGTTGCACAGAGTAGGGGTGGGATTGAGTTGCAAGACGGGTACCACATGCCCTACATAAAGGAGGTGGTATACACTGGGAAAGCTCTGAGGAACAGTGATTATTATAGTAGCGATAGAATAGCGAGAGAGATGCAACATTGCGGCGGAGAGAGAGAGATTGCAGAGAGTTGGTGAGTGGACGGGAGTTAATGATACGAAAGGCCTTCCTTTCAACTTTGTCTAGGAGAGCGGTGTGAGATGAACCTCCCCACACATGTGAGGGGAGTGTAGTGTAGTAGTAGGGGATATAGGTTGTAGTTAGATATGGTCTTAGGTAGCTATAAGATAGATGTAGTGTAGGGGATATAGGTTGTAGTTAGATATGGTCTTAGGTAGCTATAAGATAGATGTAGTGTAGGGGATATAGGTTGTAGTTAGAGATGTTCTTAGGTAGCTATAAGATAGATGTAGTGTAGGGGATATAGGTTGTAGTTAGATATGGTCTTAGGTAGCTATAAGATAGATGTAGTGTAGGGGATATAGGTTGTAGTTAGATATGGTCTTAGGTAGCTATAAGATAGATGTAGTGTAGGGGATATAGGTTGTAGTTAGAGATGTTCTTAGGTAGCTATAAGATAGATGTAGTGTAGGGGATATAGGTTGTAGTTAGATATGGTCTTAGGTAGCTATAAGATAGATGTAGTGTAGGGGATATAGGTTGTAGTTAGAGATGTTCTTAGGTAGCTATAAGATAGATGTAGTGTAGGGGATATAGGTTGTAGTTAGATATGGTCTTAGGTAGCTATAAGATAGATGTAGTGTAGGGGATATAGGTTGTAGTTAGATATGGTCTTAGGTAGCTATAAGATAGATGTAGTGTAGGGGATATAGGTTGTAGTTAGAGATGTTCTTAGGTAGCTATAAGATAGATGTAGTGTAGGGGATATAGGTTGTAGTTAGAGATGTTCTTAGGTAGCTATAAGATAGATGTAGTGTAGGGGATATAGGTTGTAGTTAGATATGGTCTTAGGTAGCTATAAGATAGATGTAGTGTAGGGGATATAGGTTGTAGTTAGAGATGTTCTTAGGTAGCTATAAGATAGATGTAGTGTAGGGGATATAGGTTGTAGTTAGATATGGTCTTAGGTAGCTATAAGATAGATGTAGTGTAGGGGATATAGGTTGTAGTTAGAGATGTTCTTAGGTAGCTATAAGATAGATGTAGTGTAGGGGATATAGGTTGTAGTTAGAGATGTTCTTAGGTAGCTATAAGATAGATGTAGTGTAGGGGATATAGGTTGTAGTTAGAGATGTTCTTAGGTAGCTATAAGATAGATGTAGTGTAGGGGATATAGGTTGTAGTTAGATATGGTCTTAGGTAGCTATAAGATAGATGTAGTGTAGGGGATATAGGTTGTAGTTAGATATGGTCTTAGGTAGCTATAAGATAGATGTAGTGTAGGGGATATAGGTTGTAGTTAGAGATGTTCTTAGGTAGCTATAAGATAGATGTAGTGTAGGGGATATAGGTTGTAGTTAGAGATGTTCTTAGGTAGCTATAAGATAGATGTAGTGTAGGGGATATAGGTTGTAGTTAGAGATGTTCTTAGGTAGCTATAAGATAGATGTAGTGTAGGGGATATAGGTTGTAGTTAGATATGTTCTTAGGTAGCTATAAGATAGATGTAGTGTAGGGGATATACGTAATACAGGGCGTATAGGTTATAGTGAGAGATGTAATGTAGGGCATTAAGGTGTAAACGAACAAATAGGGATGTAGGGAAGAAGGGGTCTGCCTCGAATGGGCCAATAGGACTTCTGCAGATTTCCATTTTTCTTATGTTCTTATGTTCTTAATACAAGGACGCACTATGCCCCTGTAAAGAGCAAGAAGCTGTGCAGGGAAAAAGAACCCCCTAAGGCGGTTGAGCACACCCAGCTTCTGGGAGGCTGCCTTAGCAAGACTGGTAATATGGTCCTTCCAAGTGAGAGGAGAAGAAAAAAGAGACACCAAGAATATTGAGAGAAGATGAAGGATTGATTTTTGTATTGTTGAAGAATAAGGGATAGTCCGCTGGGTGTTCCTTACGGGTAGATAGATGGAGAAATTGGGTTTTGGAAGAATTAAAGGTAACAAGGTTTTCTCTGCCCCAATTGGAGATAGTATTTAGATCAGAATTTAAGAGTTCTATGGCTTCATTACGTATGTCGTTGAGGAATTGCTGGCTGGGGCGTTCTGAAAAACTAATGGAGTAGTGCAAGGTTGACTCGTCTGCATATGAATGGATGGGAATTGAGGTACAGTTGAGGAGATCATTTATAAAAATTAGAAAGAGAATAAGAGATAGGACAGAGCCCTGAGGAACACCGGAGTTTATAGGGTGAGGAAGTGAACGATGGCCGTCCACAACCGCGGCTATGGAACGGCCGGAAAGGAAATTAGAGACAAAGGCACAGATGGAGGGATAGAAACTGAAGGAGGGTAGTTTAGAAATTGAAGATTTGTGCCAGACTCTATCGAAGGCTTTCGATATGTCTAGTGCAATAGAAAAAGTCTCACCGAAGTCCCGAAAGGAGGATGACCAAGAGTTAGTAAGATATGAAAGAAGATCACCCAGACACCCAGATGGGGGTAAACGTCTTAAAACAGTAGGCTGAATGGGGCCGAATGGATACAAGCCAAAGAGAAAGCGAGAGAAAGAGAAAAAAAACGAGGTGGGGTCCCTTAAGAACATCTCAGTGAGTAACTTAAATAGGACAATAACTTCAAAAATATCTGTAATGCTATTAATGTATTCAGCTTGGGAAAGTTACCCACATGAGTTTGTATACACTCCCGGATTTTATGTATGGAAGTCAAATTAGTGTCATTGAATCAGAAGTATATTCTGCTGTAGTTCATATAGTATTTTTTTCCCCCCTAGACCTCAATCAAACTTTAAAAAAACACCCCACAAACACCACTTCAAGATAAATCTGTACATTTTTCGGTAGAAAATGTCCATTCTAGAATTACAGCTAGGCTCGCTATCACTCGCCAGGAATAAAATCGACACCTGAATGGCACGAAAGATCCTAAAATTGACAACGAAATAGGGTGAAACGTTATAGAATCGCCAAACTAATAGGGCGAACGTCTTATAATCCCAAAACCAATGGAGCTAAACATGAGGGAGAAGGGGGTCTAGAAAAGCGACCCATAACCCGTTAATTTATAATCAATTAACCCCTTCTGTGCCGTCAACTTCCTATTCATTTGATTATGGCTACTATTAATCGATTTTATTCAATTAAAGCTCGGTTCACACATGCACGAATTAACGTCCTGTCTGTCCCCGATCAATAAAATAGGCAGGACGGCATCAATCTGGAGGCCCCTTGTGGCCACGATGGTCGTTCCAACGGTTTTTTGCCGCCGTTCTCATCCCGTTAGTCGGCGTCTAGACGCCGCCAGGCTGCGTCTAGAAGACGACTGCTCCCGTGTGTGTCCGTGGATGTCCTGACATAACGCGTTTTCTGGCAGTTGCCCCGACCCACACGACCATTTTATGGATGCACAAAAAGGACGCCGCCTAGGCTCGGCAAATTAAGGGGTCGGTGACGGACGGGACGTTAATTCGTGCATGTGTGAACCGAGCTTTAGGAAGATTCTCTAGCAGCTTGGAAGTATCTCTCTCAACCCTCTTAACTACCACAGATCCTTCCGAAGCTGCCTAAAAAGAGCTAACATAATAGGTAACAGACGTCGCTGGTTCAGAAAGGATTAATGGTTTTAAGGGGAGATGGGTCGTTTTTCTGGTCCCCTTTCTTCCTCATGTTTTAACCCCATTAGTTTCAGATTTTATGACGTTCGGCCCATTACTTTGGCGATTTTAAGACCTTTCGTCCCATTTCTTTGTCAATATTAAGATTATTCGTGTCATTTAGGTGTCGAATTGTTTTCCTGTAATTCAAGAGGGGGACATTTTTCTATCAAAAAACGTACACAATTATCTTAAAGGAATGTCTTGAAGGGTGTTTTTTTTTTTTTTTTAAGCTTGATGGAGATTTAGGGAGAAAACTAAATATTATCATATTTGTTTGTATAACTGAGCAAATAAATACGCCTCCCCCCCCCCCCCCCTTTAATAAAGCGAATTATTGTAGTAAGTCAATCCCGTTTTACATATTTGACTCTGTTTTCTCAACACTTTTCCAGCTGACAAAAGGCGAACTAGATTGGCTTCGTCATTTATTTTATTTTATCAACACGTTCAAAACACTAATTTACGCAAATATTACTGTGGTATTTGGCACAGTAAGTGGGCCGAGTTGATAATCCAAGACGGGCCGAGTTGGTAATGCAAGACGGGATGAGGTTGTCAGTATGAGTGATGTACGTACATATACCTATTTACATATAACTCTTTCTCTCTCACACACACACACACACACACACACACAACATATATACAAACACAAACACTAAATTGAAACCCACACACATACTTGCCACACACCGGTAATATCAACCTTTGAAACCCACACACATACTTGCCACACACCGGTAATATCAACCTTTGAAACCCACACACATACTTGCCACACACCGGTAATATCAACCTTTGAAACCCACACACATACTTGCCACACACCGGTAATATCAACCTTTGAAACCCACACACATACTTGCCACACACCGGTAATATCAACCTTTGAAACCCACACACATACTTGCCACACACCGGTAATATCAACCTTTGAAACCCACACACATACTTGCCACACACCGGTAATATCAACCTTTGAAACCCACACACATACTTGCCACACACCGGTAATATCAACCTTTGAAACCTACACACATACTTGCCACACACCGGTAATATCAACCTTTCCCAAACACTCTATAAGGCTGTCAGAATTAGTGATGTACACATTACTAATCACACACACAAACACACACGTACACACTTGTCATACACAGGTAACACTAACCCTTCCCCAAAACTCTTATAAGTCTGTCAGAATGAGTGATGTACACATTACTATTCACATATACCTCTATCTCTCGCTATATCCCATCACTCTATTTTTTCTTACAGACGGTGATAAGCAAAAACAAATCCTCTGTCGGTAGCTGGACTGGAACAATAAAAGGCCACATCTGGGTAATTCATGATGGCTATTATTGTAGAAATCCACGATATACAGTATATATATGCCTATATATATATATATATATATATATAATTATATATATATATATATATATACTGTATATACAAAGTGGCGCAGAATTGGGTTACCCACCTGCACAACATTGGCAACGCTGCCTCTCATAATTTTGTATAGCTAAGTTGTAGTCTGTGTGAACTGCGTAATGGATACTTTATTATAACAAACAATATATTCACAACCATTACATACATTGCTTTTTATATTACCTCATGAAATGCAGAATAGATAGTAGAAGCTACTTGTGTTTTTAAAGTTGTAATAATAATGAGTATAAGACAATTGTCGCTCAGTAATAGTTTGTTCACATTTTAAGTTAGGTGGGTTTTCGATTATTTTCAGAAATGTTCTAATGTTGAAAACACCTACTCGAAGTAGACAAAATATGTCCAGAACACGATGATGTTTTTAAACATTTTGTATTTTTTTCCCGATATAATTATCGACTTTATAAATATAACCTACTATGATAGTGCATGACGTGATAATTATAGATTACAGTATATCACGCACCATCAAAGTAGGCTATATTATTAGGTCGATATATCGATATACCAGCAGTATGTCATTCTATAATTTGTTAATATAAAAATAAACATACTGTATTAACAAATCACAATGACTATACTCGCCTACACAAATCTATAGGTCAAGATATGTGTAGGAGTGTGTGTGTACCTGGCATAGCAGTGGGTACAGTTGGTGCCAGTCTTGTTATCCATGAGCACAGCAGCGTAGGGTCTCTCTGCCACCACCACCTCACCAGCAGGGATGGGGCGGCTGGCCACCAGAAACCTGCCTGGGGGACGGAGACAAGGGCGATCATGGGATTTGGGGGGGCTTACTTCAATTGCTATGCTTAATATATATGCTTACATTATTATCATAGCCAACACATGCATACAAAATACAGAACTACACACACACCACAAACACACACATATATATATATATATATATATTTACACACCACAAACACACACACACACCACAATCACACACATAACACAGCGCGTGGCAGTGTAACTCCACACTGTATACCTGGGTTCGATCCCAGTCCAGGCGGACGTTTAGTGGGTGTTGTAGTACGTCCTAGCATGTTTCACATGCTTGCACCCAATCAGGGGACACCTAGACGACGTATACAGACTAATAACACACATAACAAAGCCACTCCAACAGCTTTCTCTCTCTCCAACACCCCTTCTCCCCTCTCTACACTCTTCAGAAAAATAGGAAAAAGTAGAATGTAGAAACGAGGTGCCGTTGTAAAGGCTTATCCCTCAATACCTTCACCTGACCTGACCTGACAACACGGTGTACACAATAACACGACTCATAACGTACCCGCTTCTTTGCTCTCCTTTAGGGACACTGCGGAGGAGGTGTTTGGCAGGACACCACTGGGGCCACAGAACACCTTGGCTGTACCTTCTGCAGGAGACTGAGTGGAGCTCTTTTCTGGTGGAAGTTATAGAGCACAGATTGAGCTATAATCCTGTTTAAATTATTTTCGTAGAATATAAAGAGCGACAGCAATATTTATATATCTATATATATGAAGTAAATTCAAGATAGAAATTAGACTTCTATATTTCTATACGGTATATTAAAGAGACATTCTACTGTGGCAAAACAAATATTGGGCATTAGAAAATGGTAAAACCACCGTTAGATGAAAACATCAATCTTCAATACTATTTACCTACCTTTATCCACCTTGCCGTCACAGGCCGCAATCTTCAATACTATTTACCTACCTTTATCCACCTTGCCGTCACAGGCCGCAATCTTCAATACTATTTACCTACCTTTATCCACCTTGCCGTCACAGGCCGCAATCTTCAATACTATTTACCTACCTTTATCCACCTTGCCGTCACAGGCCGCAATCTTCCTATCCAATTCCTTCTGCCAAAACTGCTTTTTGTTGTCGTCCACTGCGGCCTGGCTGAGGGACCGGGCGGCACTGACAAAGGCTTCTCTGGCCTGGTTGTGTTGACCTAACTGCTGGTAACAATGACCTCTGCGATCAAACACCTGTAGGAACAAGATTTGATGAAGACGTATGTCGTTTTTGTATGAGGCGCCCCTGCCTGTGGTGCTACCAGTCAGTTAGAGTTATCAGAAGAGGACAACCTGGAAACTAATGATTGATTGATTGGCTTTATTTGGTAAGAGTCATATCAATCATAATAGGTACATAGCAAAAGTTTACAAAATTAATGCCTATGCAGCATTAAAACTTCCACAAGGATAACCTATTCAAATATGATAAACTAGTTTCCAGTAAGATCCCCCAAGTCTCCCAGTACGGGGTTAAATCTTGGGGCTGCATTTTGGTCAATGGAAATATTTTGTATTTTCTAATTATATTTATATTTATTTTATTGTCCATTATATTTTATATATTTATGTATTCTTTATATATATACTGTATACTCGCATCCAAGGAACAGGGTAGTGAAATGCTTCTGTATTAATTTATGTTATTTGTATGTGTATGAAGGAGACAAAAGGCAGGCTGCCTGTAATGAGTGTCTCCCCCAAAGCCAAAAGAGTGACAGAAAGCCAAATTCAAGGGACGTTGGGGTAAAAAAGCTGAATCTAAACACCCATTGTATGAGGCTAACATCTTGGAATGTTCAGGGTTTCCCTAAGGGCTTCCTTGGGGCAACAACATAAATAAGAAAATATATACATTATAGTTTTTAAGCAACACATAACAAACATGAAAAGCACATAATTATTTATTGCTGGACAAAATTGTGAAAGCTATTTAATATAAATGTGAATTATTTAAAGACAGACACACACTGACCTTGAATATAAGAGGTTGTGGGTATCCAGCGTCTAGTGCCAGTTGTATGTCAGTGAGGGCCAAGTTGTAGTGGTCCAGGTGACACAAAACAGCTGATCGGTTGGCGTACGCCAGACCCAAGGTGTCCCCTTCACAAACACACACACAAAACCAATTACACAATAGGGAACACAGAGTATCTAATATACACATCATATATTCAAAATTACTCAGTACACATGACTGATTCACGAAAACCTATAAATTAATGTTGCCATGATGGTCAAAATTATTTACAATTTGTTTCCAACAATGTTTCCGGCATATGAGGCTGAACCTTTATTATGCCTTCATAATTTATGAGGGTCGCTAATGACGAGATACCTTAGATATTGCAAAGAATAGTGTTTTGCAAGCTACTTTCCTTCATTATATAAAGCAGGCCAACAATAAACATGATATTACCGTTTTACCTTCATTGGGAGGGGCCCGCATGACGGCCTGGGAGTACAAAACCAGAGCCTGTTGATAACGCTTCTCCTGAAAGGCCTTGTTCCCGTCAGACCGTCTGGCAGCTGAGAACTCCCGACTCTTCTCCTTGTAGAAGCTCTGCACCTTCAGGGTGTGAATGGGCTGCAGAGGAAAACAATAAGGATAATTAAGTCTATGATTTCCTTATCGTGACATAGTATTACATTTGTGTCGATATAAAGTGTTCTTCATTATGGTAGCTGACTGGTAGATAAAACAGTAAAACAATATTCACAAACATCAAGTAGAAAGAGGACCACCTGATTTTGTTATAAATAATACTTAAAACGTAGTCAATAAGGGTCCAGTCCTCATGTTGACAGACTTCAGTCATTAAGTAACTTACCTTAATTTTTAAAATATAGGGATTAGGGAAGTTATATAAAAGCTCCCAGTGAAGAGGAGTAATTCGAAGAAGTATAATATATCACTATGCACGTATATTGAATACTATAGGTTTGAGTCCTGAAGGGAAGAAGGAAAACATAATATTTAGTAGTGGCACCGGAATCATTGACGATATGCCTTATTCAGTAATGGACCATGGCACTCTTTGAACACCCAAGTCAAATGTTCAAAACACCCGCCCCGGAGCGTAGAGACCAATTCATCGTAATTATACGCTCATTATTACTTACGGACTCCTTATGATGCGGATGCCACTACGAAAAAACGAATTAAAAAATAATAAGAGAAAAAAGATTAAAACTCTTATCTGTTTTACGCTTCCCGTAGTTCAGATGTTTTTCCTAGCGTGGGTTTGCATCAAGACGCTGCGCGTGCTTTTCCTTAACTGATATATCAAGAATCTCAAGAAAACATCAGAACGAATGGGAAGGGGATGGAAGGGAGGGCCGGAATCGTCAATGATTCCGAGGCCACTACTATATATTAGGTTTTCCTTCTTCCCTTCGGGACTCAAACCTATAATTTATTAGTGGCCCCTCCATCATTGACGATATGCCTGATATCACAAGTCTGGAGGGGGACATTCGTGACAAAATATCAAACCACTAAAATAAATAGGATGAGAATAAACCCGTTGCTTAGAGCTCTAAGTTTTTATTTTACAACAAAATATATAAAAAGGGGTACAGGTGGCATACTTAAAAATTCACCTGTGTACATCTGCCTGAAGCCTTGGATAGAGGCTGTAGAAAAATGCACTACAAATAAACATTCAAAGTATATGTACAAAAATACATGTACATGCATATAACAACATATGTAAATGTATAAAATAAAATACCTGTACATCCATATTACAAAGTATATGTACAAAAATACATGTACATGCATAATTATAACAACATATGTAAATGTATAAAAATAAAATACCTGTACATCCATATCACAAAGTATTGTACACAAATATTTTGACTCATTTACTAGCTTCGAGTCTGAGGAACATAGATAATGATTATCACAACGTGCAACAGCACAACCACGTCCGGCGGGCTGAGGGTCTTAGCTATCAACACCCCCCCCCCCCCCCTCCCCTTCTTTCTTAAAACTAACAAAGCACCGAACAACTTAGACCCGCTGCCTTGATGAGACACAAGTCATACGTGGTTTTTCTAAATTCACAGACAGGTAACATGACAAAAATGTATGATTGGAGATCCAAAGATTAGTCTGCTAAATATCATTAACAGAAAAAATCTTCAGAAAACGGAGTGATACTGCCCACTTCCTTAACCCCTACTGTACCATAGGGTACTACCATAACGGAGTGATACTGCCCACTTCCTTAACCCCTACTGTACCATAGGGTACTACCATAACGGAGTGATACTGCCCACTTCCTTAACCCCTACTGTACCATAGGGTACTACCATAACGGAGTGATACTGCCCACTTCCTTAACCCTACTGTACCATAGGGTACTACCATAACGGAGTGATACTGCCCACTTCCTTAACCCCTACTGTACCATAGGGTACTACCATAACGGAGTGATACTGCCCACTTCCTTAACCCCTACTGTACCATAGGGTACTACCATAAATGTAAGACCCAGTACCAAGCAATGTGGCCAAAATGGCTTCAGAGGCAAGATATAACAACCTCCCACCTCAAAAGTTGATGAAACACTGACCCAGACAGCCTGTGGAATCTTGCAGCCAACCTAAGGAGTGTTGTTAATTCCTTAGAACAGTGTTTACAAGTCATGGTACCAGCCACTGCCTGATACTGGCAGTTACAAGGACCGTATATTACTGACAGTAGGCAGCCGTCGCTGGGATTGTACGGGTTAAATCATGGGCCCGCCCAACGTCCCCGGGATTACTCTCCTTAATTAGATCAACCAACAGAGCTGCCAAGTGCCGCTTTTTGAGACGTTTGCCTGTCTGAGAAACCCAGAGAGCTCCCGGCTGGTTAGGCCGGGACACTCCAATGTAGGTTAAAAGTAACTTCACTGGACATAATCTGTGATGCGTGTCACCTTGTTTGAGCGCCGGTACCTCAAACTCTGTGAACATATGCTCTTGGTGTTCATTTTTGGCGATAAATGTGGGCGATAGCGCAATCTGAACAATTGCATTGCGCCGTGCGAACCTAAGACAATTTGGTTCGTTGCTCATCGCCACCAGCTCAGATACCCGGTTACCTGTAGCCTAGTCCATCAGGAACACAGCCTTCTGAAACACTGAATCAAAAGCAGGGTTGTGACTAAATTTCTGAGAATAAAGTAAAGAAAAAGCTTTGTCGAGTGACCAGGTAGGCATGAGCTGGCGTGGTGGTGGGCGAAGCTTGAAACATTCACGCATGAATGCCTTCTCCTCCGCCTTCGGTACTGAGAGCCCCATTAAGTCATAAAAGGAACTCTAATTGCAGTCATGTGATTTTTGAGCATGACTACTGACAAGCCCTTATGTTCAAGCAGATAATCAAGGTATTTTAAAATTAAGGACACCGTCCGAGGCCACGGTCTGGTCAGTCTCAACGATCCAAGTAGAGAAAGCTGTCCAGTGAGATTGGTACTGACGCCTAGTAGAGATAGTATATTGATTGATTAATTTATTGGTAACGCTCTCCCCATAGTGGGCTAACCATTTGGCCTTCTGAATATCCACAAGGCAAAAGTAAGCGAGGTCTTGAGGTTTCCAATTGTCTCTAAGCGGAAATGCGAGATCGGGAGTGACACCTGGTATTCGCACCACGTTTTCAATTGCCTGTACCACACCTGAGCTGGCCACAGGGGCGCGATCATCGAGACTAAGTCCCGATAAACCTGTAGTTTGGGAACTACTTGACACATGAGTGAAGTGTCTGGTGGTGGAAACAGATAAATGGAATTCCATTTGTTCCAGTCTACCAGCAGTGCGTCTGGTCCCCCCGCCAGGGTTCTCACCTGGTGAGTTAGGAAGAGGGGGAGTCTGTGATTCTCCTCGGATGCGAATAAATCCACTAGTGGACGGTAAGGCTCTGCAATCATGCATTGAAAGATGGTTTGCTTGAGAGCCCATTCTACTTGTGTGCTCTGCCTCCGTGACAGAGCATCTGCCCATACGTTGGCCATGCCTGGCAGATAAGATGTGTGAAGATAAATATTTAGCGTCTCCGCCAACCCAAATATCCTTTCCGATAACTCTAGTACCACTCGAGACCTCGTTGACCCTTGCTTCTGAATGTATGTGACTGCATTCAGATTGTCCATTCTGAAGGCTATTGATTTTCCCACTAGAGTCGAACCGTGTGCCTGAAGGAAAAATAAAGGGACTAACAACTCTTTCGCATTGATATGAGACTCCTTGAACCAGAACCAAAGCCCCTGACTTTGGTGTTCGAGGTTTGACTAGTACGCCCATCCCAGGGTACCTGAAGCATTGGTGCCTACCCATACTGTAGGCGGAGGAGATGTCCATGTCGTAATTGAGTGTAATATTTCTGGCCTAGCCCAGACCGCCAGTAAGTTGTGGATTAATTTCGGGATATGCCACGACTTGCCCGCCGGCAAAAGTAGAAAATGTCTGTTTCCCTCCAAGATTAACCTCTTTAATTTCAACCGGCCCAACGGTACTGTTAGTTGAATCCAGTTGAGAGAACCTGCTAGGGACTCCAACACTTTCCTTGTGGTGGTCAGACTGTGATGAAACCGGAACAGTTTCTTGCAAAACCTGCTGTGATATTTTTGTTTCTTTTTTTCTACAGTATGTGATTGAGGGAGGCAAAAGGCAGAACTGCCTATAGCGAGTGCCTCCCCCATAGTTGAAAGAGTGACAGGGCCAAAATCAAGGGACGTTCGAGCCAAAATGCCTGGACACAAGGAGTTTGAAGCAATTTAAGTCATAGGAAGAGGGAAAGACTGATTCTGGGAGAGAGTTCCAGAGCTCAGCTGTTGAGTAGAAGAAAGTTTGAGAGTAACATTTCACTCTTGGGTTGGAGAGTTGCACAGAGTAGGGCTGGGATTGAGTTGCAAGACGGGTACCACGTGCCCTACGTAAAGGAGGTGGTATACACTAGGAAAGCTCTGAGGAACACTGATTATTATAGTAGCGATAGAATAGCGAGAGAGATGCAACATTGCGGCGGAGAGAGAGAGATTGCAGAGAGTTGGTGAGTGGACGGGAGTTAATGATACGAAAGGCCTTCCTTTCAACTTTGTCTAGGAGAGCGGTGTGAGAGGAACCTCCTCACACATGTGAACAATACTCAATACAAGGATGCACTATGCCCCTGTACAGAGCAAGAAGCTGTGCAGGGGAAAAGAACCCCCGAAGGCAGTTGAGCACATCCAGCTTCTGGGAGGCTGCCTTAGCAAGACTGGTAATATGGTCCTTCCAACTGAGAGCAGAAGAAAAAGAGATGCAAAGAATATTGAGAGAAGATGAAGGATTGATTTTTGTATTGTTGAAGAAAAAGGGATAGTCCGCTGGGAGTTCCTTACGGGTAGATAGATGGAGAAATTGGGTTTTGGAAGCATTAAATGTAACAAGGTTTTCTCTGCCCCAATTGGAGATAGTATTTAGATCAGAATTTAAGAGTTCTATGGCTTCATTACGTTTGTCGTTGAGGGATTGCTGGCTGGGGCGTTCTGAAAAACTAATGGAGTAGTGTAAGGTTGAGTCGTCTGCGTATGAATGGATGGGAATTGAGGTACAGTTGAGGAGATCATTTATAAAAATTAGAAAGGGAATAGGAGATAGGACAGAGTCCTGAGGAACACCGGAGTTTATAGGGTGAGGAAGTGAACAATGGCCGACCACAACCGCGGCTATGGAACGGCCGGAAAGGAAATTAGAGACAAAGGCACAGATGGAGGGATAGAAACCGAAGGAGGGTAGTTTAGAAATTAAAGATTTGTGCCAGACTCTATCGAAGGCTTTCGATATGTCTAGTGCAATAGAAAAAGTCTCACCGAATTCCCGAAAAGAGGATGACCAAGAGTTAGTAAGATATGAAAGAAGATCACCAGTAGAGCAACCCTTAAGGGGAGATTTCCACTTGAGGGATTTTTTTCTTTACCCCTTTCTCCCTCATGTTTAGCCCCATTGCTTTTGAGATTTTAAGACGTTCGTCCCATTAGTTTGGCGATTTTAAGATCGTTCACCCCATTTATGTCACTTTTAAGACCTTTAGTCCCATTTAGGTGTTGATTTTTTCCTGGCGAGCGAAAGCGAGCTTGTAATTTAAGAGGAACCGGCCTTTGGCCGGGAAATTTTTCTACCGAAAAATGTACAAATTTATCTTGAAAGGGGGTCAAGGGGGTTAAATTTCAAGCTTGATGGAAGTCTAGGAAACACACTAAAAACCTCCCCTTAAGGAAGCCATACTGGCGATCTGAGAGCAGATTATGAGAAGAGAAATGCTTCAGAAATTTGGAAGCAAGAATAGTTTCAAAAACATTAGAAAGACAAGAGATGAGAGCAATTGGACGATAGTTGGAGGGTTGAGAGCGGTCACCCTTCTTTGGGACAGGTTGAATGTGAGCAAATTTCCAGCATGAAGGGAAGACGTTAGAGGATAGACAGAGACGAAAGAGTTTGCCTAGGCAGGGAGTCAGCACGGAAGCACAGTTTTTGAGAACAACAGGAGGAACACCGTCCGGACCGTACGCCTTATTAGTATTAAGCCCAGAGAGGGTAGAAAGTACATCTTTAGAAGATTAGGATATTAGGCATAAGTAAGAGAGAGGAGGGTGGAGAGGGAGGAATAGCACCGGAATCATCCAAGGTGGAGTTTCTAGCAAAAGTTTGAGCGAAGAGTTTAGCTTTGTCAGAGGAAGAAGTGGTGGTTGTGCCATCAGAGTGGAAAAGGGGAGGGAAAGACGAGGAAGAGAAATTGTTGGAGAGGTTTTTGGCTAGATGCCAGAAAGCTTGGGAAGAGCTAGAGTTGGATAGTTCAGTGCATTTATTATTGATGAAAGAGTGTTTGGCAAGTCGAAGAACAGATTTGGCTTGATTCCGGGCAGAAACATAGGAAGAATGAGAGTCTTGAGTTTTAAGGCGTCGGTACCGTTTGAATGCTTCCTCCTTATTGCGGACAGCAGTAGAACAGGCGTGAGTAAACCAAGATATTTTAGCATTCGTCTGAGAGAAAGGGAATGGAATGTATGCTTCCATGCCGGATAGGATTACCTCGTTAATGCGCTCAGCACTCTCCGAGGGTCCCCGGCCACGGAAGCAGAAATAATTCTATGGGAAATCAAAGAAGTACTGCCGGAGAGCCTCCCAGTCAGCAGCGCCGAAGTGCCACAAGCACCACCGGCTAGGAGGATTGGGGGGCCGTACTGGAGAGATAGGACAGGTGACAGAGATAAGTTTATGGTCGGAGGAACCCAAAGGAGAGAAAAGATTGACAGTATAAGAAGAAGGGTTAGAAGTTAGAAACAAGTCAAGAATGTTGGGCCGATCTCCGATGCGATCCGGGATACGGGTGGGTTGCTGAACTAACTGCTCTAGGTCATTTAGGATAGAAAAGACGTAGGCTTGTTCACCAGCTGGGTCAGTAGTGTGAGAGGAGAGCCATTGGCGGTGGTGAACGTTGAAATCTCCTAAGATGGAGATTTCTGAGAAAGGAGAAATGGATACAATGTGTTCCACTGTAGAGTTTAAATAGTCAAAGAATTTGAGAAAGTTGGTAGAGTTAGGGGAAAGATAGACAGCACAGAAATATTTAGTAAGAGAATGACAGGAAAGTTTGAGCCATATAGTTGAGAATTCAGAGGAGTCGAAATCGGGAACACGAGAGCAAGTGAGTTTGTTGTGCACGTATGCACAACATCCGCCTCTGGCTTTGAAACTAGGATAGAGAAAGTAGGAGGATACAGAGAAGGGGCTGCTGGATGTTGCTACAGACACCTGAGTTTCGGTGAGGAAGAGAAGATCAGGTTTGTAGGAGGAGAGATGGTGTTCAACAGAGTGAAAGTTAGAGGAAAGTATGCGAATGTTGCAGAAATCAATAGAAAGGGTAACAGGCCGAGGTCCAGGTAATTTTGTGGGGTTGTCAGGGGATGGTCGTTCGGGTGTGGGGGCATTTATGGTCCCCCCCCCCCCCTGGGGACTCCGAGGCTGGGCTAAAATTAATAATTTGTAAAAAATTTGGTGAGGAATGAAGTGTGGTGTGCATGTTTAGTGTAGTGAAGTAGATAGGAAGAGAAGGCGTTTGTGGGAGCTAGCTGGATTGCTCTCAGTGTAAATGAAGCACAAAGAAAATCAGTAAGAGAGGCCAAGCAAATAAAACAGGAGTTCTAGCAACTCTTTATCACATGCCTATAACCTCACCTGGGTCTAGCCCTGATCGATTGGTGCCTACAATCTCCCCACTTGGAGATTGTCCACTCTCTGACTGATAGTTAAGTGTGCTGTGTCCCACAGCAGACCCACCCACTGGATTACCCTCGTCGGGACAACAAGCGACTTTGCCAAGTTGACCTTGAACCTGAGGGATTTCACATGACATAATACTGTTTTGACATGTTGGAGGCATAATATCTCGGACTCTGCTACCACTAGTCAGTTGTCTAAGTACAAAGGAGTACCACATGATCGTGATCCCTTGCCTTAGGAGTGGTGACAGGGCCTGCCGGACTAATGGTGTTACATTAAGGGTTAACCGTTTGGGTTTACAGATTTGGTTTTACTGTAGTTTAGGTTGATTGAAGGATACTGGTAGGTTCTCTGCTCTGCGTCCTGCTTTCTCGTAGATAGGTAGATAAATATAATAGATGTGATAGAATACGCCACCACCATTCCTATAAACCTCTAATTTAGGTAAAGGAAAAGAACTCTGTATCCAAGCCACGTTGATTTATTGAAGTAACAAATGATGAATAAAATATTACAAAGAGAATTCCCTAACTTTGGAGGGAATCTCCCGGGATTGTGATCGGCCCCATAGCCCGTGTCTAAGTGTTCCCCCAGCCTTCTCACTCACCCTACCTCTCCTCCCTGCCACACACCTAGGTCGTGGAAAATCCCATCACTCCTTCCGGTCACATGAACAGAGCATGGAGAGAATCATATGTGCGAGGTAAGCTTAAAAAGCGTGGGAAACAAAACTGACATGACAAAAAGAACCAGGAGTTACAATGAATACTCCCATGGATGTACAGTCACCCGCATAAATATGTAGACCACTGTAAGTAAATCACCTTAAATTACATGAGAGTTGAATATAATGATTCCTATAATAATTACCGAATCTAACATGTAATACAAGTCTACGACCGGCCTTAGCTGAGCGCTGTCCCTTTTCGACACTAGGAATAATCTGGACGTGTAAACTGGGCAAGTTGGATTGACCAGGACAATGATATGCTTGGTGATCATTTCCTTGACAAGTGACTCCACCTCCAATGAAATATGGTTTATCTCTGAGGGTAGACGTAAACGAGGCCGCCGGAGCCACTTCCAAGTTATGCCCTTGCATACCACTGTCCTGGCCCAAGTTTGCCGAGGCCATGCCCGGTAGCACGTCCGGAATTCCCCAGTCACGCAACTGGACATGTCTGGCAGAGCAACACTTGTAGCCAAGTTCGTCTGCCATGGGCCCTGGGAGTGAGAGAGCTGAGTGATCCCTCGTTTTTTTTTACTGGGGAGTGGTAGTTTGTGAAGACTAGCTAGGGGGAGGGGGCCGTGCTTCTTGACCTGACTTCCCCTTTGAATGCCCTTTATACCACTTCCCTTGTCCCTTACCCTGACTTTTGCCTCTTGCTGAGCCACTGCTGCCAGGTTTGGAAGGAGTCTTGAAAGACTGAAAAAACTTGAGGCCACTATGGTGACTCTGACTAAATTTGTCGTTCTGGTAGAGTCTAATAAGCTACATACAGATCTCCACGCTTCTTGAGAAACTAAGGTGGTGGTTAGTACAGGGGACAGAATGAGCCTACGACCAATCTCTTCCGGCAGCTTCTTAACTAGAAACACTCTGAGATCTTGGCACACCCGAACAGCTTCCAAGAAAGCCACCCGGATATCACCGAGAGTCAGCACAGAATTTTGTAGCATAAGCCGCCGGGTGAGAAAGAGGGCCTTGGTCGCCTGGGGATCAGTTACCGCCTCAGTTGTGCGCACTAGCTACTCAGCCAACTGATGACTGACAAGGAACTGAGACAACAGGCACCAGGCTTTCTGACTAAGTTTAAAGTCCTTATCTATCTGAGTAGGTGAGGGCTCGAAAAAGGGTCCGCCACTTCACACAAGGAAAGTTTAGGGGCACTCAAAAAGTCTAATTCGGTTTTAGAAACACCCCCCACAATTGCCACTGGTAAAGAGAACCAACAATGATTTTCCTGAGGAATCTGGTGGTTAGACTTGCTTGTAATGGTGCTGGCAAAGTTCTGAGCCTCCGACTCCCAGTCATGCCACGGACCTGAGCCGACCACCCCAATCTATAGGAACGGATTACCTGATTGGTCACGAATAGGTTGAGTATCTAATTCTGGCGTTAAGCTGAACAGAGATTTCATATCATTGAACCTGTCAAGTTTAGACCAGTCGGAATACAGGCGTACAGACGAGGCCGGTAACACGGCAGGTGATGGAGCATACACAAAGTAGTCCGGCGTATGGACATTGGGAATCGCTTTCACCACCACATCTAAAACCTCATCTGATATGTTCTTTGCTCGTAACTTCTTTGACTCACTAAGTTCGACACCCCAGTGTTCAGGGACAGGAGTCTCACCCGACACCATCGGCTGCACGGCCTGTGGGCTTAAAGGAGCAAGAGGAGTCCAAGATCGATCTGGACCAAAAAGTAAGGGCATTGGAACTTTTTTAACGGGAGTTTTGTCAAGTGGAGGAGGAATGATATCAGCCAACAAACGTACGTTGGCGGTAACTAGGGTTGGTGTAACATTACTAGGTAAAGTAGTGACAATGGAGGGAGTAATTCATTGTTTAGGGATAACTTGCATTGAACCCAAAGGCCTCGTGACTGGCGGTGGAGCAGGGGAGACTGGCACAGACTTGTCCCCGTCCAATCTACTCAAAATAACATCCATAAATGCTTGTAAATCTTCTTTCGTCACAAATTCCCTATTTTGGTCCGTCGACATAGACTGAGTGTCCACGTCAGAATGCCACCTGTTACCCCAATTCCAGGTGCTCAGATTCGTCATCCATGATAGATTGAAACTCCATCATTTCCGGCGACCGGGCTGAGGGGAGTTGAAGCTGCTCAGACAGGACAGCTGGTTCCAGAACATCACGTTCGAATTGTGACAATTCTAAATTAACTTATTAATTAAGTATGGGCGATGATGTAATAGGGGCTCCTCTAGGCTCATTAGGATGACCCCTATATTCTGAGGTGAGCACCTGTACAAGCGCAAGTCATTGAGGAGTGTGGCGGCGGGGAATAGTGTAGGGTCTTGATCGCACCGACGGTGAAACATGGCCTACAACAGGATGGCTGATTATCACACTTGGCAGATCCCTTGGCGGAGTCACCGTACCCCTACGGACAGTCCCCGACTGGCCAGATTGGACTTTCGGCCCAGCCAGGGACGGCCTCGCAGGTTCTGGTGCCGGCGAATGAGAGGTGCTGGACTTAGTCCCAGCAGCCGCCTTACAGGAACGGGACCGGGAAGCACTGAAGTCTGAACGTGTTAAGGTTTCCGGCATACCTGTCCGCTTCTTCTTTGCCACCTGCTTGATTGATGGAGAAGAGTGGGCTCTGCGCAGCAGCGACCTCGAACGTGAGTGTCACGGTGACTGCGGTTGGATCGACGAATCGGACATTGACCGCTTCGCCGAGCGGTGGGGTGGGCTAGATTGTGTGGCTTCTTCATCTGTAGAGTCATCAGAACCAATCACTGGTTTTGACAATACTTTGGATTGTCTTTTCTGAGTTGTTCCTGTACCAGAACGAGAAGATGTAGATTTAGGATGGGGGTTAGCGAAAGTGGGCTTAACTAGCAAGTCCCAAAGTGGCTTATCATCACACTGCAGAGCTTTATGAGCCACATCTTTACAATATTCTGAGAAACAAAGTTTGATGGCAGCTAACACAGTACGACACCCTTCCTCTTTGTGGTTAATGAAACCATTTCGAAACCGCACACACAACGAGCACCGTTATAGTGACCCACTGTCCCCGTGATCTGTCTAAACACGGAACACATTTGACACATAGTTTATGTCCAGTCACTGGAAGGTTGGCGCACGAATCAGTCGAACAGAATGCAATATGTTCCATGATGAGCCCCCACCCCCGCCGGGGATCAGTAACTAGGTCCGGAGAGCCCCGCCGAGGAGAAGTATATCTGGATTTTTTTTCTTCCAAGAATCAATGCTCATAAGGACAAACTGAGACATACAACCTAAATGTTACCTTTAACACAAAAGAAAAGTAGATGAGGCGATCAGCACCACTCTAAGTTTCTTGTGTATCCTTATGGAAAACCCGTATGCGGTTTTCTCATGAAGGTGATGAGACTTTTTACCCATGATAGTGACCATCATTGACCTATACAAAAGTACTGACTAGAAAGCGCTTTCTAGTAAGTGACCATCCAGCCGTCATAGGAGAGTGGTTAGTAAGTGACCCTCTCACCATGATGGAAGAGTACAGTGGTCTACTCGCCTTGCTGGGAGAATAAAAGCAGTATAGGTGAGTCGTTCCGGCTGAGCCGAAACATCCCTTGGAAGGGAAAATAAAACACACCAAAATGGCGTCCCCGCCTTATCACGACCAAGGGACGCCACCACACAAAGCACCCTAAAATACAACTCCTGGGGGTCACGCTAATCAGCATGCCCGACCTAACTAATCTAACCCTACTGTGGTACATCTCAGATTAGTACAAAAGACTCACAATCCGGACGGAAGAGTGACGAATGAAGAGAGGTCGGAACCACACGTCTGCTCAGCGTGACCCTCCAGAACAGAAGGAAGAGCACGTGCAGCGTCTCGATGCAAACCCATAGCATCTGAACTATGGGAATCGTAAAACAGATAAGAGTTCTAATCTTTTTTCTTTTATTATTTTTTAATTATTTTTTCGTAGTGGCATTCGGATCATGAGGACGAGTCCGCAAGTAATTATGAGCGTACGCTTACGATGAATTGCAAGTCTCTACGCTCCGGGGCGGGTGTTTGATCAGCTGACTTGGGAGTTCAAAGAGTGCCATTACTGTATAAGGCATATCGTCAATGATGGAGGGGCCACTAATAAATATAAAATTTGGGTGATAATGTGATCTGACTCTAGTAAACTCCTGTGGAAGAAATGGGACTTTTGAAAAATAAAATACCAGATTTGTACTATAATTATTAGGCGTTGAAGGGCAAGTCGGAAACGAGAGGGCATTGTATAATTAATGTATATTATGTTACCTTGACACTCCATGTAGTAAGCAGTCTCTCCTCATCAGTCTTCAGCTTCCCAAATTTCTCCAGGAAGTGTTCTGAGACTTGTTCCTTGATCTGCTCAATGTAGTGCGAGAAGAAGCCTTCCTTGGGGCTACACAGTGTCACGTCAGAACACAGGCGCCGCAGGTAGTCGTCCACCTCCCCATCAGTAGCCCCCTCAGGTAGCTCCTCAACCCTATAGGAGATAAAATTGAGATAAGGAGAACAATTATAAGATTTGATAAGACTTTTTAAACATATTATCCCAAATATCAATGTCAAATAATATGAAATTTCGTTGAAGGTAAAGTATTCACCATCAGCAACGCCTTCTAGTAACCCGCCGACTCAGCAGAAGGCGAAAAGGCGATAGGGAAAACAGGCAAAACAAAATAAATAATAATAATAATAATAATAATAATAATAATAATAATAATAATAATAATAATAATAATAAAAATAATAATAATAATATATTAATTAAATTAATAAATAAATAAGGCAAACAGACGATAAGGTAAAGAGGCAAAGAGGAGATAAGTTAAATTGAATCAAAGTCGTAAGTAGACAAGATCAGACAGTAGAAATATGAAAGTAGAAGCCTTCTTTGGGACTGCACAGGGTATCATCTGAACACAGGCGCCGCAGATAGTCGTCACTTTCCCGTCATTAGTATCTTCAGGTAGTTCCTCCACCCTGCAGTAGGTGAAAGGTCGATATACTCGAGTTATGTTATGCCGCAGCTAAAATATTTGCTGTCATTAATTAAAATACCCAAGTTAAAGATCACCACCGTACCGGCTCGACCAGGAAAAAGGAAGGAAACAGAAGGAGGGAAAACTAATATAACCAAAACCAGAAGACACAACCATCAAGGAAAACGAAGCAAGATCGACGAAGGAGAAACAAAACGAAAAATAACCAAAACGAAGGAGGGAGATAACAAGACCAAAAGAACGAAGATACCAAGAATACCCAAACTCAAAAACGACATAACCAGGACAGACAACAACAGGAACAAGGAGCAGAATACCCGCACAGAGAAAGAAAATTCACCTCCACCACGGAAGACCAACGCAGCATCAAAACCACGGGAAGACATCATGACCATAATAACACCAACAACACATAGCCGCCCAAAACCTACCTGTGCACCACTAGGCTACACCATACCAGACGAGACGCCAGAATTGCCACAATAAAACCTGATATACCAACCACGCCAGGCAAAATGATTCCAGTTCCCCACAATCACCACGAGGCTACGAACAAGAAAATAGTGTACAGTCAGAGACACAAGGACCAACATACAGTAGATGCACTACAAAGGAGCAGTTACGCCGTTCTTCCGCGCAGAAGCCTACTCACCTGCCCGCAAACTTCTAGGGGGTCTACCTAATCCCCCCAGAATATGCCCCCCTTTACTTATGACCTTCTGACCTCCACACACTTGACCTGGGACATATCAGCCGAAGTCATCACTACCCCGACGGAAACCAGGATAAGGCAAGCAATTCTAGGGCTTGATTTAACTAACATGTTAGCAATTGAGTCCTAAAATTACCCTCCCATTCAAGGAAAGAATCGAGGTCTGAGGAGTTGTTTTACCTATTGAGGAATTAATATTATCACATGCCATGGTATAGTGATTAATAATAAGATCCTAATAGACTGTACCTTTAGTATTAGAAGTATAACTGCAAGGACATGTCCCCATCTTACTTCTTTTGCTAAAACCGCACTCGAAAACTATAGAAAGATACTTGCCATGGTAAAGGTCCTTCCAATAGTTCGGGCTTTGTGAGATACCGTCTAACTAACGGCACTCTACAAATAGAAGTCCATCTTAATAAATAAAGGTCAATATTTGTCAGTTACCCGACCTTTGTTACTAAACTCCTACCACAGTTTTGGTGCCAGGTGGGAGTGTGGGGCACCGTTGGAAAGCCCAGGCTTTGGAGATGGTTTTAGGCGACGATTTCGACCCGTTTGGGGCAGAAGGAGGCCTCCGATCGAAAATGTGTATGGAACGAAAGTTGTTCGCAGCCCCCCAAAATGGGGGTATTGATGAGGTCAGATCCAAAATCGGAGGTCATTTAGCGGCCGAAATCGAGGTCGCCGTTTCATGAAGCACAGGGAGGTTATGGTAGTACAGTAGTAGTATTGTGATGATTGTGGTAGTAGTGATTGATGATGGTGATTATGGTAGTAGTAGTGGTGGTAGTAGTGATGGTGATTATGGTGATTACCCGGGCAACGCCGGGTACCCCTGCTAGTATTGTATATGTCAGACGCCATGGTCGAGGGCACTTACAGTAATAAGGTCTAAACACCGAACCTGAGTTCTTTGAACCTCTTATAACGGTCAGTGGCAGATCGAGGGAAATTAGTAAGTTCATAATCTTACTATCTCCTCGTGTTAGCCCGATACCTTGTCGCTGTGTCATGACACTAGAGACATTGTATTTAAGACCCCAAGTCAAGAGTACCGAAACGGAACTTCATCAACGATTAGCATAACGGTCACGATAGACGAGCACTAATAGCCCAGGACATGTCCTAACTAACGTTCGCGTTAGTCCGATGAAAGTGCCCTATGTCATGACATCAAGACCCAAAACCAGCTAATCCATTTGTATCCCAAACTACCCATCCACACAGCAAAACCACCTAAGCGGCTCAACGGAAATTAGAAGACCAGACTTCAAACCTCTCATCTCTGCGCAAACTGTGCTCATCACTCCAATCTCCAAGTGTTAGATTAGGAGTGTTACTGACAATTATTCTCACCAATACACCAGTGCGACCAGGTGAAATACTTAGGAGAATAGAGTCACTCAGCGGACTCTGTTTTTTTTCACACCAGTGCGACTAATGTGAAATACTTAGGAAAAGTAGAGTCACTCCTAGTACTCTGTTTTTAAAGTATATATATATATACCAGTGTGTGATTAAGTGTATTATCTTTTTCATTGTTCTGTGATACTAGTGATAACCTGAGATTAACTAGTTGAACCTAAGTAAACATTTTCTCATCATGACGAGAGGTGAGATAAAGTATTAAGAGATAATAAAGTAAAAGTATATCATACACCAGTTAATCAAGGTGTATAGTGCATAGTACAAAGGAGTACAAAGGAAATCAAACAACAACAGGTCTAGTGACCCTTCTAGGCTGCTTGTCCTCCAAAACACTGAGGATCAAGTGTCCAAACAGTGGTTTAGAGTGGGTAAGGGAACATTGGAAAGGGAACTAATGTCTGTAAGAGAGAGAGGGAAATAAGTATATTCCCAGTTCCTTTGTGGATCCTCAACCGTGCTGTCAATATATGTATATAACCATTGTCCATGTATAATTATGCATTATTGTTCTATCCAGTGAGTAAATAATTAAGGCTGTTAATAAGATGTACGCAGTGTTATATTTTACCCTTTACTCCTTCTGTGCATGTGTTGTATGATTTTGACTTCTCCAGTTAACAGAACCTACCAAATTCCAATATAAACCCGGTAAAAACCCTGGCATAACACTAATATTTTCAGATAGTTCCCCACCTCCACGGAAGGACAAAACTCCTCCTTAACCCTTACAGTACCGGCGACGTCTCTTTTATTTGAGATCAGCTGCATTTAGACGATTATTTTAAGCTTAGGAAAGATATATGGTTGCTAAAAAGATTAATTGAGATAGTCTGTAGCCTTTTAATGGGTAGACGTCCTTCTTAAGATGAATAAAATCGTCTAATGCTTTCCAGGATGTCACCGGTACAAAAAGGGTTAAAAGTCAATCTTTTCTTTAACTTCAAGTGGATTTCTGTCTGTCATCTTTCCACCCCAACACGAATCGAAAGTTCCACGGCCAAAATAACAATTTAGAAGGTGGGGAGAAGGAATTTAAACAATTGTCAGCCGCCATTAGTATTGTCAGTCCTGCAACAAGGTAAAGAGGACTAAAATGGCATCACCAGTAGATAATCAGTAGCCAATCTGGAATCTCCATAAGACGTTAAGGGATCATTAGATCAGCAGCTCGTAGAAGAAAGAGAACCGTATCATATTAGTCCCCGTACAGCATTGATTTCACTCCACATGTTAAAGTAATAACATTTCACATCACGCAACATCTGGTATGAAGACTTTTTCTTTATAAAGCTATGAAGGTTAGAAGCTTTTAACGCCTTACGAGCGGGCCCGTCAGTAACTTCTACTACCCGCCAAGCGCGTGGTTTTACCCTAAACGACCTTGTTTCCATGCTCTTTTTCATGCATAAACAGGAGCCAGAGCGTATTACAATTATGTATCCCTGAAAGGGCGTAAATTGAGCTTTCCAATAATACCAGAACCATCCTTCTATGACCACGCGTTCTCTTGCAACGATCGTGCAAGACGAGTGCAAAATCCCTAAAATACGGTAATTTCCTTACATAATTCCCTGTATAGCGAGGGAGGGAGGGTGGATGTGTGTGGAGTAAACGTCAGTAGTCGCGCGGGACCCGTGCCGAGCGGTCATGAGCCGACCTACACTCCTCCACCCGCTCGTCTCTCGCTCAGAGCCATTATTACTCAAAAATTGCACACAGACTTAAGTCGGGCCCCGCCACATTGTCCTTGGTTCTCTAGCCCGACTTAAGTCCACCCCCGCTAGACAAGGGTTAAGTATTATCCTCAACATCCAAATAAGTAGCTATTTGCCTTGATTTTTCTATTCCCGTCACCTTTGATACACACTGAGACATCATATTACACCTTGGCCTATAATCCATTCAATACCAGGAACGTCCTTTTCATCATATTCTGGCAACTATTAGACGATTTTATTCACCTTAGGAAGGACCTCTAGCAATAATAAGGCTTCAAACTAACTCAACCAACCTTTTTAGCTACGGTACCACAGACCCTTCCTAAGCTGCATAATATCATCTAAATATAGCTAGAATAAAATATAACACACGTCGCTCGTTCTCAAAGGGATAAGCAGTATCCACACCACCTCCTACCTTCTGTAAATAAAGATTCACTTTAACCCTTTCAAGATCCAATACGCATTTATTCTGTTTTCCGGTTGTTATTAGACGATTTCATTCAGGTTAGGAAGGGCTATGGAAGTCAGAGAGTAAATTGAGATATTCTTTGCTATTATAACTCCCACAGATTCTTCCTAAACTGTATAAAATCGTCTAATGATGGCCAGAATAAACTGTAAAAAGGCGTCACAATCTTCAAAGAGTTAATAAGTAACTAGATCATGATAGGTTTAGTTTTGGATTAGCTATAAGATCAAGTAAGGTATATTCTAATAAATTATAGATGTTCTCTGAGATGCCGGAGGATAAAGTAATTCCAGACCCGAACACCAACCCATTACCACCCATAACCATCTTGCAAGACCAACCAATCCGGATTGCAAGCATAAGAACGAGCAACAACAACAGAAGCCGATCTAAAGAAAACCAAAATGGAGAAGACACCAGAGAGAACGCGATCGACAGGGGAAACTATGATAGCCTTCAGGATCACCACGTGGCCGCACTCTACACACACGGTGCAGGGGATAGTTCAATCGGGGTCCGCACCAACAAAAGTGGGACTAAGATCGAGCCGCATAACCGAACACAAAGTAGGCCTTCTGAGTTGATCTCTGACTGCACCAACAAAAGTGGGAAGGAGATTGAATCACTAGCCTCATTACCATTCCAAGAAAGGTTCGTAGTAGAAGAACTCAGTACAATTAGTGCAAGTCTGCCAAACTCACCTAAGCCTGGACTTGCATCAAAGTAGTCTATCGAGATTCAGGATAGTAATAATCTTAATTGTCCACCTACGCCCGGAAATACTTTGTGTTTACCGAGTGCAGGGGATCCTTTAGTGTCATTCCCCAGGTTCAACGTGAATAGTGATATTGTGAGTCGCGCTAAGACGAGGGAGCAAAAGAGCAGAGCAGAACGTATACTGGAATTGTTTGGGCCTGAACCTATAGTCCAGCCGATCTTAACTGGCAGTTTTACCCGCGGTCAATTCCTTTACATTGGTGCTACATGTATAATTCCGAAAAACGAAAATATATTATTTTCTGTATTAAGTACTTAATTAATACAAAAAATAATATATTTTCGTTGTTAGGAATTATACAGTACATGTAGCACCAATGTAAAGGAATTGACCGTGGGTAAAACTGCCAGTTAAGATTGGCTGGACTGTAGCTGGGAAGTGTGATTATCCCAGGGCCCCTGTAGTCAAGAAACAAGACAACCATGCCTAAACCAGTGTGCTCCAACTTCGTTCTCCCAGTGCTCCTACTCTCTACGAAATCCTTAAAGTGTTTTTCCTAGTTCGTAATGGTGACAATGATTACAGTGAGGGTTTAGACTTAGGTATGTCAAGGTTCATATATTAACGTCAGAATAGAAGATTTTCCATTCTATCCTTCTTTACTTGATATCCGTTACTCTGTTTCAGGAGAACAGTATACACTCTATCTTGCGGAAAATATTTACATACTTCCTTGAATTCAGGTTCCTGTATTCTTCGGCTTGGAAATATATATATATTTATCCGGTTATAAAGACATACACTTGCACATTAAACTTAAAACACTTCGTCAGACCTGAGTTTATGCACTACATATCATCCGGGTACAGATCCAATAGTGAAAGTTCAGTCGCAGAGTAAATTGCTTCCTCAGTCATGTATAGTTGACTAATATAATTATTATGCTTTTATGAAATTATCTTTCATACTTATTACTCTTTGAGTTATTACAGTTTAAATACCTATTCAAGTTGCATTAACTTATTGTTCGTTTTGAGATTAAATATTGTCCTATTTTCCATACTTATCAATACTATGTTTCCAAGATCGCAGTAACTATATATTTACTTACATTCAAGACATATTTGAGAGCTTTGTATATTTATTTCGGGACTTTATTTCTTGTGATTTGAGACTTATCCTCTCTGTGTGTTATTTTTTCATATGTTCATTTGTAACATTATTATTATTTATATATGAATTTTATTCCTACTTTTCCAGAGACATATTGAGATTGTACCCTAGCAGTTAAGGAATAAAACCTGTATATCCTTTACCTATGTGTTTTGTGTCCATTGCTTATTACTATTGTGTTGATTAACAGATTTAAGGCCAGTCCTCACCCAGTGGAGAGGTACCTGAGTTGTTGATAAACGCTGATTCCTAAGTCGGAAAACCCAATCAGATTGTCTCACGTTAATCGAAAACGTGGCATAACAGTCTCGACTTAACCCCAGTGGCTTTTTACCCTTTGTAATTATGGTAAGTCTATATGTTATGATGCATCTGGGATAGCCTTATTGTGATAGATGAGTCGTACATATTCAATAATAAAATATAGATAGCCTTATTATGATAAAAAGGAGTCATCTAATATCGTGAATTAGTGTATACACCTTACTTCGTTACCAGTACCTACAGTCTGTAGTCTATGCTACAGTATATATTCGCTAATTTAGTACCACGCTTATTATCACTTGGATTTATAACACATAACCCATATTATATATTAACGTTCCTTATCATGAGTTACTTATGTTACCTCACTTCCTCACCTGACCTTAAAGTATACCCTTCATGCAACAAATTACCTGTTACACGTATCCTTATCTTAAAGCTAGTATACAACCCTTATTTTCGCGAGTTATATCTATTACCCTAAACGATACACAGGGTCTCTATACCCATCTTATAGCAATTTCGATAAGGGTTGCGAGTGCCATAGGCCTTATAAACCCTGCTGCTACGGACCTATTTACTGGCAGGCATCTAATAGGTAATCAATAACCTACCTGACCATGCTGGCTACGAGTTACAGTAGACACACACCACCACAGAAACTTCCACCACACTAGCTCAACCCAGCCTCACTCCATCTGGGCACTGGGGCACGGGGAGGGGAGGGGAGGTAGTAGAGGGAGGAGGTTGGGGGAGGGGGGGGGGGTTCTATTACGAGGCACACGTGTTGGTGGCAGTGCCGTGCTGAGAGCTTATCTATGGGGAGCGTCACGAGAAACTATTTACTACAGATTTCCGCTTCAGAGTTGATTCGCTCCTGAACATTCAAGGCACATGACAAAAAAACAATGCACATTATCACGTTTATCTAAAATTAGTATTTTATACTTTAGCTGATTTCACAATACTATTATATCCATATCGGGTTAAATCAAGAACCTTCCCTGTCACAAGTCAATGCTATTACATTTACCCGATTTCATAGCTAATCCGAAACCTTATCTATCATGAGTTAACTAATGCCTGGCATTATCATCCTATGAACTATTGTGTATTTCAAGCAAATGGTTATCAAATAATCTTAATGGTGTGGTATTCACTTCAACTTTAGGGAACCTGCAACTATATTGCTTTCGGGCAGAAGGAAGTGCTAGAGTTGTTGGGTAAGGGTAGGGAATTTTGATAGGATTAAAAGTTAATAGGCATAATATGTCTTACCTATTAGTTGCTATAGGCTGTGTGTCGTGAATGCCACTGGGAATAAGGAGAATATACTACACAGGAAAGCTGAAACAGCAAAGTAAACGGGGCCTACCTGTGGCCAAGAGACAGCGCAAGGAGCCGGAGAGATCCGCAACACCTCCATCACCACTACCCAATCTAATTGAGATGCAGGCTGACCAAGTTACCACCACATCACAGTTGGAATGTATGTACATGCTCAGATTAATATGCAGGATTCGAAACTGCATAATAACTCGTAGGCTTGTGCATAATTCTTTAGCTGTCCTGATAGCGTAATGCATAAATGCGCAGAATTTCGGTGTCCAGTCCAGGTCTACTGTAGTCTACGGTACAGTATATAATATATATATATATATATATATATATATATATATATATATACATATATATATATATATATATATATACTGTATATATATATATAGAGATATATATATATATATATATATATATATATATATATATATATATATATAAATTAATAACGGTCACACAAAACAATTGTTTCGAATTGTGACAAAAAGATCGAGTCAATATATATGAGTTAAAATACAGAAAGTATTGTACTGTATGTCTGAAGCAGTTATAAAACCTTATCTCCAATTATAAATATATAAACCCTAAATTTTGATTTGTTTACAAATACAATTAACAATGAAATGATCTAGTTTGTACATGTCACTGCTTATATTAATGTTTATATTATCTGTATGCTTAATGATCTAGTTTGTACAGTACATGCCACTGCTTATATTAATGTTTATATTATCTGTATGCTTAATGATATAGTTTGTAGATGTCACTGCTTATATTAATGTTTATATTATCTGTATGCTTAATGATATAGTTTGTAGATGTCACTGCTTATATTAATGTTTATATTATCTGTATGCTTAATGATCTAGTTTGTACATGCCACTGCTTATATTAATGTTTATATTATCTGTATGCTTAATGATATAGTTTGTAGATGTCACTGCTTATATTAATGTTTATATTATCTGTATGCTTAATGATATAGTTTGTACAGTACATGTCACTGCTTATATTAATGTTTATATTATCTGTATGCTTAATGATATAGTTTGTACAGTACATGTCACTGCTTATATTAATGTTTATATTATCTGTATGCTTAATGATATAGTTTGTACAGTACATGCCACTGCTTATATTAATGTTTATATTATCTGTATGCTTAATGATATAGTTTGTACAGTACATGTCACTGCTTATATTAATGTTTATATTATCTGTATGCTTAATGATATAGTTTGTACAGTACATGTCACTGCTTATATTAATGTTTATATTATCTGTATGCTTAATGATATAGTTTGTACAGTACATGTCACTGCTTATATTAATGTTTATATTATCTGTATGCTTAATGATATAGTTTGTACAGTACATGTCACTGCTTATATTCATGTTTATATTATCTGTATGCTTAATGATATAGTTTGTACAGTACATGTCACTGCTTATATTCATGTTTATATTATCTGTATGCTTAATGATATAGTTTGTACAGTACATGCCACTGCTTATATTCATGTTTATATTATCTGTATGCTTAATGATATAGTTTGTACATGTCACTGCTTATATTAATGTTTATATTATCTGTATGCCTAATGATCTAGTTTGTAGATGTCACTGCTTATATTAATGTTTATATTATCTGTATGCTTAATGATATAGTTTGTACAGTACATGTAACTGCTTATATTAATGTTTATATTATCTGTATGCTTAATGATATAGTTTGTAGATGTCACTGCTTATATTAATGTTTATATTATCTGTATGCTTAATGATATAGTTTGTACATGTCACTGCTTATATTAATGTTTATATTATCTGTATGCTTAATGATATAGTTTGTAGATGTCACTGCTTATATTAATGTTTATATTATCTGTATGCTTAATGATATAGTTTGTACATGTCACTGCTTATATTAATGTTTATATTATCTGTATGCTTAATCATATAGTTTGTAGATGTCACTGCTTATATTAATGTTTATATTATCTGTATGCTTAATGATATAGTTTGTACAGTACATGTCACTGCTTATATTAATGTTTATATTATCTGTATGCTTAATGATATAGTTTGTAGATGTCACTGCTTATATTAATGTTTATATTATCTGTATGCTTAATGATATAGTTTGTACATGTCACTGCTTATATTAATGTTTATATTATCTGTATGCTTAATGATATAGTTTGTAGATGTCACTGCTTATATTAATGTTTATATTATCTGTATGCTTAATGATATAGTTTGTAGATGTCACTGCTTATATTAATGTTTATATTATCTGTATGCTTAATGATATAGTTTGTAGATGTCACTGCTTATATTAATGTTTATATTATCTGTATGCTTAATGATATAGTTTGTAGATGTCACTGCTTATATTAATGTTTATATTATCTGTATGCTTAATGATATAGTTTGTAGATGTCACTGCTTATATTAATGTTTATATTATCTGTATGCTTAATGATATAGTTTGTACAGTACATGTCACTGCTTATATTCATGTTTATATTATCTGTATGCTTAATGATATAGTTTGTACAGTACATGTCACTGCTTATATTCATGTTTATATTATCTGTATGCTTAATGATATAGTTTGTACAGTACATGCCACTGCTTATATTCATGTTTATATTATCTGTATGCTTAATGATATAGTTTGTACATGTCACTGCTTATATTAATGTTTATATTATCTGTATGCCTAATGATCTAGTTTGTAGATGTCACTGCTTATATTAATGTTTATATTATCTGTATGCTTAATGATATAGTTTGTACAGTACATGTCACTGCTTATATTAATGTTTATATTATCTGTATGCTTAATGATATAGTTTGTAGATGTCACTGCTTATATTAATGTTTATATTATCTGTATGCTTAATGATATAGTTTGTAGATGTCACTGCTTATATTAATGTTTATATTATCTGTATGCTTAATGATATAGTTTGTAGATGTCACTGCTTATATTAATGTTTATATTATCTGTATGCTTAATGATATAGTTTGTACATGTCACTGCTTATATTAATGTTTATATTATCTGTATGCTTAATGATATAGTTTGTAGATGTCACTGCTTATATTAATGTTTATATTATCTGTATGCTTAATGATATAGTTTGTACAGTACATGTCACTGCTTATATTAATGTTTATATTATCTGTATGCTTAATGATATAGTTTGTAGATGTCACTGCTTATATTAATGTTTATATTATCTGTATGCTTAATGATATAGTTTGTACATGTCACTGCTTATATTAATGTTTATATTATCTGTATGCTTAATGATATAGTTTGTAGATGTCACTGCTTTTATTAATGTTTATATTATCTGTATGCTTAATGATATAGTTTGTAGATGTCACTGCTTATATTAATGTTTATATTATCTGTATGCTTAATGATATAGTTTGTAGATGTCACTGCTTATATTAATGTTTATATTATCTGTATGCTTAATGATATAGTTTGTAGATGTCACTGCTTATATTAATGTTTATATTATCTGTATGCTTAATGATATAGTTTGTAGATGTCACTGCTTATATTAATGTTTATATTATCTGTATGCTTAATGATATAGTTTGTACATGTCACTGCTTATATTAATGTTTATATTATCTGTATGCTTAATGATATAGTTTGTAGATGTCACTGCTTATATTAATGTTTATATTATCTGTATGCTTAATGATATAGTTTGTACATGTCACTGCTTATATTAATGTTTATATTATCTGTATGCTTAATGATATAGTTTGTAGATGTCACTGCTTATATTAATGTTTATATTATCTGTATGCTTAATGATATAGTTTGTACATGTCACTGCTTATATTCATGTTTATATTATCTGTATGCTTAATGAAACTAGATTCTATTATATTCCGGTCAACATATGATTTACATGAAACAATTGATGAAGCATTATCCCAATCAATATTGTGTTGATAATCTCGAACATGTATAAAGACACCGTTTGAGACTTGTCCTGTGTGAACGCTTGTCACATGTTGTTTAATTCGAATGGCTAGTTGTTTTCCAGTTTGTCCAATATATACCTTATTACAATTGTTGCAAGGGAGTTTGTATATACTGTACATCCACCGTACATATCAGGAGAATTCTTTATGAGTATATTCTTAACAGTATTGCTGTTACAAAAAACAACATTAACATTAAAAAGTTTCAGCATAGGAAGTACCTGGAGGAGATTAGCGTTTTATGGTAACTTTAACATATTATGAAAATTAGTTTCTGGTTTAGGATTAACTCTATAAAACGATTGTTTTGCTTTTTTGAGAGAAACATCAATGAAAGATTTAGGGTATTTTAGTTTTGTACCTGTGTCATATATACATTGAATTTCATCATCTAAAAACTCTGGACTACAAATACGAAAGGCTCGCAGAAACATGGACGAGAAAACTGAATGCTTCACTTTATCATGGTGTGAGGAGTAATAATGAACAAAAGATGATACATTAGTCGGCTTCCTATAAATTCTATATTTGAATCCATTACTATACCTGTGGATTACGCAATCTAAAAATGGTAAATTATTGTTCTGCTCAACCTCCACAGTAAACTTAATAGAGGGAACCAAGTTATTGAGAGAAACCAAAAATTAATCTAAGTTTGCATCACTTGGCCATAAACACAGGACATCATCAACATAACGAAACCAATATGCATTTGCGGGGAGAATATCACAAAGTAAATTTGTTTCAAAAAATTCCATGTACAAGTTACTCAGGGTGGGTGAAAGCGGATTGCCCATCGCCATACCAAATATTTGTGAGAACAATTCACCATTGAATTCGAATTTGCAGTCTTTGATACATAACTTGATCAGTTCCAAAACAACAGAACTAGGAATGGGCAATGTTAAGGCAGGCAAAGTATCCTCTAGGTACTAACAAATATACCAAAATAAGACGGATTTTAAGCATCAATCAACTCTGCCATATTTCCGCCAAGTGAAAAATAAACAGAGTCCGTCAAACTTAAACCTTGAGTTAAAGAAACTAAGTGTTACAGTAATCCAGTGAATATAACAATACTAATAATCTACGTGTTTACCAATAAATACGTCTTGAATACTTATATTACGAAATTAGTGAATGTATAAAAAATAAGCGGATTTCCACACCTTCAGGAACTCTTGAAAAATAATCTCAGTCAGTGCCATAATATTTCAGAGTCCACAAACTTTGACTCAAACTGAAAAAGTTCATCAATGCTTAAGCTTCCATATTTCGTACCAAGAAATATAGGAACGTGTATCACATCGTCCACAATATCCACGAATAGAAGTTAAGTCAAGAGATATCGTAAATATAAATAGAACCTGATTTTAGTAACTTTATTATAACCTTTCGAGAAAAGAATATATAGTGCGTATAATTTTCCAGAAGAAGATTACCTATCCAAGTTGAATTGAATATACCTGATCTCCATCTAGATCCGCGATCGTGCTGGGAGAAATTAAATAGAGTTGTACCACTTACGATTTTACATATTTAGTGTTTGTGATTATATCTGTGTAACTAGTGATTAAGTGAATAAAACTGTACTACAAATTATATTTCAATATTATACATGTCCTCTATTGTGTTATTTATATGTACTTGCCTGAACTCAGATATCCCAGTCTCGAAATAACTCAACTTAACTAATCGTTAAACCTGAATAAAATCAGGGCAAATCAACTATTCTGGAACACATTTTAAGAACATTAACTTGAACACATTATAGACAAATATACTAGAGTGTCATTCATTATATAGCACATATATCAAAGGTGTTGAAACAGCATAAAACAACATTTGATGTATTACACAGTAAGATTATACACACTTAACATGCATATCATTGTAGTTACACTCAATGTGTTCTATATTGCACACTATAATTCTACTGTGTCCTTCTCAACCAGCGCTGACTCTATGATTATCGCTATGTTGGTCCGGCATCGTCCGCCCTAAATAGGGTTAATTTTCGGCCTCATTTGAAAAATTCAGTTATCGCCCTACAAGACTACACTCAACATCCCGCTGTAAGTGTGTAAAATATTGTTGCTGAAATCCACATAGAAATCGGTCTATTTCTATGTGGGGGGTTTTCTTCAAACTATCGCAGGCCGTCTGGGTGCTCTCACGACAGGGATGTATACATTATGTATAAATCCAGTATATCTACATACATTATAATATATGCAGAAAACCTTAGAATTGATATATGCACTGCGTTCACTACGTAATATATCTTACAAGTCGAATTCATCAACATGTAAACACTTCTCCAACTTTACAGCTATTTTTCTCAAAATGTAATTTAGTGAGGCTTAAACGCAATAAGCTCTGACAGTTTTCATCTTACAAAAATTATATATATATCATTGGCAAGAACGGAAAACAACTCTATAAGGCTCTATTCTTTTAGTTTTTGTATATTCTCCCTGTATCATACACAGCATGTGATGAAAGTCGGAAAAAAACACTAACAATATTTACCTAAATTCCTAGTCGCCTAATTCTGAAATTAGACCAAAATTAGACACAATGAAATTTGACAGCTATAAAACCATTCTCTCTGTATTGTTAAAGCACAATATAAATAATATACAGACAAATTTGTAGAAATAGATAGATTTATAGTAAAGGAGAGTTTTCACCCTAATTTTACACTAAATTGGTCATAATGCAAACACTAATTGTAGTATTTTTTGAAAATTGATATGTGACAACATCTTATAGACTTCTACTTGCGTGTCATATATCATTGATATGTAACAACATCTTATAGACTTCTACTTGCGTGTCATATATCATTGATATGTGACAACATCTTATAGACTTCTACTTGCGTGTCATATATCATTGATATGTGACAACATCTTATAGACTTCTACTTGCGTGTCATATATCATCGATATTTGACAACATCTTATAGACTTCTACTTGCGTGTCATATATCATTGATATGTGACAACATCTTATAGACTTCTACTTGCGTGTCATATATCATCGATATGTGACAACATCTTATAGACTTCTACTTGCGTGTCATATATCATTGATATGTGACAACATCTTATAGACTTCTACTTGCGTGTCATATATCATCGATATGTGACAACATCTTATAGACTTCTACTTGCGTGTCATATATCATTGAAATCAAACATAAATGGTTGACACCCTCTAAGTAAGGGGTGGATGATCCCCTTAAGGGGGGTGACCTGCTTTTTTTCTCGCCTTATCTCTCTTTCTTTGGCTTGTATTCATTCGGCCCCATTCAGCCTACTGTTTTAAGACGTTTATCCCTATTCAGGTGTCAATTTTTTTCTGGCGAGCGATAGCCAGCCAGCATTGTTTAGAGAAATCTGGCTTAGCCGGAGAAATTTTTCTATCGAAAAATGTACAAATTTAGCCTGCTGTCAAAAATATTTTTAAATAATATGTTGGCTCGCTACCGCTCGCCAGGAAAAAATCGACACCTGGATGGGGATAAACGTCTTAAAACAGTAGGCTGAATGGGGTCGAATGGATACAACTCAGAGAAAGAGGGCAAGCGAGAGAAAAAACGAGGTGACCCCCCTTTAGTAAGGCTTGAGACTTTATATTAACACTGGTATTTAGGGGACGTTATATTATATATTTATATTTACTATTATCGGTATACAGTATATACTTATTATTACCGGTATACAGTATATATTTATTATTACCGGTATACAGTATATATTTATTATTACCGGTATACAGTATATATTTATTATTACCGGTATACAGTACATACTTATTATTACCGGTATACAGTATATATTTATATTTATTATTACCGGTATACAGTATATATTTATTATTACCGGTATACAGTATATATATTTGTTATTACCGGTATACAGTATATATATTTGTTATTACCGGTATACAGTATATATATTTGTTATTACCGGTATACAGTATATATTTATTAGTACCGGTATACAGTATACTGTATATCTATTATTACCGGTATACAGTATATATTTATACTTATTATTACCGGTATACAGTATATACTTATTATTACCGGTATACAGTATATATCTATTATTACCGGTATACAGTATATATTTATTATTACCGGTATACAGTATATATTTATTATTACCGGTATACAGTATATATTTATTATTACCGGTATACGGTACATACTTATTATTACCGGTATACAGTATATATTTATATTTATTATTACCGGTATACAGTATGTACTTATTATTACCGGTATACAGTATATATTTATTATTACCGGTATACAGTATATATTTATATTTATTATTACCGGTATACAGTATATATTTATTATTACCGGTATACAGTATATATCTATTATTACCGGTATACAGTATATACTTATTATTACCGGTATACAGTATATATCTATTATTACCGGTATACAGTATATATTTATTATTACCGGTATACAGTATATACTTATTATTACCGGTATACAGTATATATTTATTATTACCGGTATACAGTATGTACTTATTATTACCGGTATACAGTATATATTTATATTTATTATTACCGGTATACAGTATATACTTATTATTACCGGTATACAGTATATACTTATTATTACCGGTATACAGTATATATTTATATTTATTATTACCGGTATACAGTATATACTTATTATTACCGGTATACAGTATACTTATTATTACCGGTATACAGTATATATTTATATTTATTATTACCGGTATACAGTATATACTTATTATTACCGGTATACAGTATATATTATTATTATTACCGGTATACAGTATATACTTATTATTACCGGTATACAGTATATATTTATATTTATTATTATTATTACCGGTATACAGTATATACTTATTATTACCGGTATACAGTATATATTTATATTATTATTACCGGTATACAGTATATACTTATTATTACCGGTATACAGTATATACTTATTATTACCGGTATACAGTATATATTTATTATTACCGGTATACAGTATATATTTATTATTACCGGTATACAGTATATATTTATATTTATTATTACCGGTATACAGTATATACTTATTATTACCGGTATACAGTATATACTTATTATTACCGGTATACAGTATATACTTATTATTATTACCGGTATACAGTATGTACTTATTATTACCGGTATACAGTATATACTTATTATTACCGGTATACAGTATATACTTATTATTACCGGTATACAGTATATACTTATTATTACCGGTATACAGTATATACTTATTATTACCGGTATACAGTATATATTTATTATTACCGGTATACAGTATATATCTATTATTACCGGTATACAGTATATATTTATATTTATTATTACCGGTATACAGTATATATTTATTATTACCGGTATACAGTATATATTTATTATTACCGGTATACAGTATATACTTATTATTACCGGTATACAGTATATATTTATTATTACCGGTATACAGTATATACTAATTATTACCGGTATACAGTATATACTTATTATTACCGGTATACAGTATATACTTATTATTACCGGTATACAGTATATATTTATATTTATTATTACCGGTATACAGTATATACTTATTATTACCGGTATACAGTATATATTTATATTTATTATTACCGGTATACAGTATATACTTATTATTACCGGTATACAGTATATATTTATATTTATTATTACCGGTATACAGTATATACTTATTATTACCGGTATACAGTATATATTTATATTTATTATTACCGGTATACAGTATATACTTATTATTACCGGTATACAGTATATACTTATTATTACCGGTATACAGTATATATTTATATTTATTATTACCAGTATACAGTATATACTTATTATTACCGGTATACAGTATATATTTATATTTATTATTACCGGTATACAGTATATATTTATACTTATTATTACCGGTATACAGTATATACTTATTATTACCGGTATACAGTATATATTTATTATTACCGGTATACAGTATATACTTATTATTACCGGTATACAGTATATACATATTATTACCGGTATACAGTATATATTTATTATTACCGGTATACAGTATATACTTATTATTACCGGTATACAGTATATACTTATTATTACCGGTATACAGTATATACTTATTATTACCGGTATACAGTATATACTTATTATTACCGGTATACAGTATATATTTATATTTATTATTACCGGTATACAGTATATATTTATTATTACCGGTATACAGTATATATTTATATTTATTATTACCGGTATACATTATATATTTATATTTATTATTACCGGTATACAGTATATACTTATTATTACCGGTATACAGTATATATTTATATTTATTATTACCGGTATACAGTATATACTTATTATTACCGGTATACAGTATATATTTATATTTATTATTACCGGTATACAGTATATTTATTATTACCGGTATACAGTATATTTTTATATTATTATTACCGGTATACAGTATATACTTATTATTACCGGTATACAGTATATATCTATTATTACCGGTATACAGTATATATTTATACTTATTATTACCGGTATACAGTATATACTTATTATTACCGGTATACAGTATATATCTATTATTACCGGTATACAGTATATATACTTATTATTACCGGTATACAGTATATATATTTGTTATTATTACCGGTATACAGTATATACTTATTATTACCGGTATACAGTATATATCTATTATTACCGGTATACAGTATATATTTATACTTATTATTACCGGTATACAGTATATATTTATTATTACCGGTATACAGTATATATTTATTATTACCGGTATACAGTATATATTTATTATTACCGGTATACAGTATATATTTATATTTATTATTACCGGTATACAGTATATACTTATTATTACCGGTATACAGTATATATTTATACTTATTATTACCGGTATACAGTATATACTTATTATTACCGGTATACAGTATATATTTATATTTATTATTACCGGTATACAGTATATACTTATTATTACCGGTATACAGTATATATTTATATTTATTATTACCGGTATACAGTATATACTTATTATTACCGGTATACAGTATATATCTATTATTACCGGTATACAGTATATATTTATACTTATTATTACCGGTATACAGTATATATTTATTATTACCGGTATACAGTATATCTATTATTACCGGTATACAGTATATATTTATATTTATTATTACCGGTATACAGTATATACTTATTATTACCGGTATACAGTATATATTTATTATTACCGGTATACAGTATATATTTATTATTACCGGTATACAGTATATATTTATTATTACCGGTATACAGTATATATTTATTATTATTACCGGTATACAGTATATACTTATTATTACCGGTATACAGTATATATTTATTATTACCGGTATACAGTATATACTTATTATTACCGGTATACAGTATATATTTATATTTATTATTACCGGTATACAGTATATACTTATTATTACCGGTATACAGTATATATTTATATTTATTATTACCGGTATACAGTATATACTTATTATTACCGGTATACAGTATATATCTATTATTACCGGTATACAGTATATATTTATACTTATTATTACCGGTATACAGTATATATTTATTATTACCGGTATACAGTATATATCTATTATTACCGGTATACAGTATATATTTATATTTATTATTACCGGTATACAGTATATACTTATTATTACCGGTATACAGTATATATCTATTATTACCGGTATACAGTATATATTTATACTTATTATTACCGGTATACAGTATATACTTATTATTACCGGTATACAGTATATATATCTATTATTACCGGTATACAGTATATATTTATACTTATTATTACCGGTATACAGTATATATTTATATTTATTATTACCGGTATACAGTATATACTTATTATTACCGGTATACAGTATATATCTATTATTACCGGTATACAGTATATATTTATACTTATTATTACCGGTATACAGTATATATTTATTATTACCGGTATACAGTATATATTTATTATTACCGGTATACAGTATATATTTATTATTACCGGTATACAGTATATATTTATTATTACCGGTATACAGTATATATACTTATTATTACCGGTATACAGTATATATTTATTATTACCGGTATACAGTATATACTTATTATTATTATTACCGGTATACAGTATATATTTTTATTTATTATTACCGGTATACAGTATATATTTATTATTACCGGTATACAGTATATATTTATTATTACCGGTATACAGTATATATCTATTATTACCGGTATACAGTATATATTTATACTTATTATTACCGGTATACAGTATATACTTATTATTACCGGTATACAGTATATATTTATACTTATTATTACCGGTATACAGTATATATTTATTATTACCGGTATACAGTATATACTTATTATTACCGGTATACAGTATATATTTATTATTACCGGTATACAGTATATATTTATTATTACCGGTATACAGTATATATCTATTATTACCGGTATACAGTATATATTTATACTTATTATTACCGGTATACAGTATATATCTATTATTACCGGTATACAGTATATATTTATACTTATTATTACCGGTATACAGTATATACTTATTATTACCGGTATACAGTATATTATTTATTACCGGTATACAGTATATATTTATACTTATTATTACCGGTATACAGTATATATTTATTATTACCGGTATACAGTATATATTTATTATTACCGGTATACAGTATATATTTATTATTACCGGTATACAGTATATATTTATACTTATTATTACCGGTATACGGTATATATATATTTTGCATTATTACCGGTATACAGTATATATATATCTTGCATTATTACCGGTATACAGTATATATTTATTATTACCGGTATACAGTATATACTTATTATTATTATTACCGGTATACGGTATGTACTTATTATTACCGGTATACAGTATATATTTATATTTATTATTACCGGTATACAGTATATACTTATTATTACCGGTATACAGTATATATTTATTATTACCGGTATACAGTATATATTTATTATTACCGGTATACAGTATATATTTATTATTTCCGGTATACAGTATATATTTATACTTATTATTACCGGTATACAGTATATACTTATTATTACCGGTATACAGTATATATCTATTATTACCGGTATACAGTATATATTTATACTTATTATTACCGGTATACAGTATATATTTATACTTATTATTACCGGTATACAGTATATATTTATTATTACCGGTATACAGTATATATCTATTATTACCGGTATACAGTATATATTTATACTTATTATTACCGGTATACAGTATATATCTATTTATTATTACCGGTATACATTATATATTTATACTTATTCTTACCGGTATACAGTATATACTTATTATTACCGGTATACAGTATATATTTATTATTACCGGTATACAGTATATATTTATTATTACCGGTATACAGTATGTACTTATTATTACCGGTATACAGTATATATTTATATTTATTATTACCGGTATACAGTATATATTTATTATTACCGGTATACAGTATATATCTATTATTACCGGTATACAGTATATATTTATACTTATTATTACCGGTATACAGTATATACTTATTATTACCGGTATACAGTATATATTTATACTTATTATTACCGGTATACAGTATATATTTATACTTATTATTACCGGTATACAGTATATACTTATTATTACCGGTATACAGTATATATTTATTATTACCGGTATACAGTATATATTTATTATTACCGGTATACAGTATATATTTATTATTTCCGGTATACAGTATATATTTATACTTATTATTACCGGTATACAGTATATATCTATTATTACCGGTATACAGTATATATTTATACTTATTATTACCGGTATACAGTATATACTTATTATTACCGGTATACAGTATATATTTATTATTACCGGTATACAGTATATATTTATACTTATTATTACCGGTATACAGTATATACTTATTATTACCGGTATACAGTATATATTTATTATTACCGGTATACAGTATATATTTATTATTACCGGTATACAGTATATATTTATACTTATTATTACCGGTATACAGTATATATTTATTATTACCGGTATACAGTATATACTTATTATTACCGGTATACAGTATATATTTATTATTACCGGTATACAGTATATATTTATTATTACCGGTATACAGTATATATTTATACTTATTATTACCGGTATACAGTATATATTTATTATTACCGGTATACAGTATATACTTATTATTACCGGTATACAGTATATATTTATTATTACCGGTATACAGTATAATTATTATTACCGGTATACAGTATATTTATTATTACCGCTATACAGTATAATTATTATCATCGGTATACAGTATATATTTATATCTTATTATTACCGGTATACAGTATATTTATTATTACCGGTATACAGTATATTTATTATTACCGGTATACAGTATATTTATTATTACCGGTATACAGTATATTTATTATTACCGGTATACAGTATATTTTTATTATTACCGGTATACAGTATTTATTATTACCGGTATACAGTATATTTATTATTACCGGTATACAGTATATTTATTATTACCGGTATACAGTATATTTATTATTACCGGTATACAGTATATTTATTATTACTTATTATTACCGGTATACAGTATATATCTATTATTACCGGTATACAGTATATACTTATTATTACCGGTATACAGTATATATTTATTATTACCGGTATACAGTATATACTTATTATTACCGGTATACAGTATATATTTATTATTACCGGTATACAGTATATATTTATTATTACCGGTATACAGTATATACTTATTATTACCGGTATACAGTATATTATTATTAAATATCGGTATACAGTATATTATTATTAAATATCGGTATACAGTATATTATTATTAAATATCGGTATACAGTATATTATTATTAAATATCGGTATACAGTATATATTATTACTGGTATACAGTATATATTATTACTGGTATACAGTATATATTATTACTGGTATACAGTATATATTATTACTGGTATACAGTATATATTATTACTGGTATACAGTATATATTATTACTGGTATACAGTATATATTATATTATTACCGGTATACAGTATATATTATTATTACCGGTATACAGTATATATTATTATTACCGGTATACAGTATATATTTATTATTACCGGTATACAGTATATATTTATTATTACCGGTATACAGTATATACTTATTATTACCGGTATACAGTATATACTTATTATTACCGGTATACAGTATATACTTATTATTACCGGTATACAGTATATATTTATATTTATTATTACCGGTATACAGTATGTACTTATTATTACCGGTATACAGTATATACTTATTATTACCGGTATACAGTATATATTTATTATTACCGGTATACAGTATATATTTATTATTACCGGTATACAGTATATATTATTATTACCGGTATACAGTATATATTTATTATTACCGGTATACAGTATATATTATTACCGGTATACAGTATATTATTACCGGTATACAGTATATATTATTATTACCGTTATACAGTATATATTATTATTACCGTTATACAGTATATATTATTATTACCGGTATACAGTATATATTATTATTACCGGTATACAGTATATATTTATTATTACTGGTATACAGTATATATTATTACCGGTATACAGTATATATATTATTACCGGTATACAGTATATACTTATTATTACCGGTATACAGTATATATTTATTACCGGTATATACAGTATATCTATTATTACCGCTACATATATATCTATTATTACCGCTACATATATATCTATTATTACCGCTACATATATCTATTATTACCGCTATACAGTATATTTATTATTACCGGTATACACTATATTTATTATTACCGGTATACAGTATATACTTATTATTACCGGTATACAGTATATATTATTATTACCGTTATACAGTATATATTATTATTACCGTTATAATATACTTATTATTACCGGTATACAGTATATATTTATTATTACCGGTATACAGTATATACTTATTATTACCGGTATACAGTATATATTTATTATTTCCGGTATACAGTATATACTTATTATTTTATATATTTATTATTTCCGGTATACAGTATATATTTATTATTACCGGTATACAGTATATATTTATTATTACCGGTATACAGTATATACTTATTATTACCGGTATACAGTATATATTTATTATTTCCGGTATACAGTATATATTTATTATTTCCGGTATACAGTATATATTTATTATTTCCGGTATACAGTATATATTTATTATTTCCGGTATACAGTATATACTTATTCTAAATTGTTCCCTATCAAGCTAAACAAAAATATCCCAAAGAATCCCCTTTGAGATAAATTTGTAAATTTTTTGGTAGAAAAATGTTCCGGCAGAAGGCCGATTACTCCTAAATTACGGGCTCACTATCACTCGCCAAGAAAAAATCGACACCTAAATGGCACAAAAGGTCTTAATGTTGACAAATAAATGGCCGAAAATTTCAAAATGTGAAAACTAATGGGGCTAAACATGAAGAAGGGGGTTCTGAGAAAAACAAAACAAATACTTCCCCTTAAGGGAAGTCACCGTTTTTTTTTATCTTTCTCTCCTTTTCTCTCTTTCCCTGGCTTGTATCCATTCGGCCCCATTCAGCCTACTGTTTTAAGACGTTTATCTCCATCCAGGTGTCGATTTCTTCCTGGCGAGCGATAGCGAGTCAGTGTTGTATGAAGAAATCCGGCTTTGCCAGACATTTTTCTATCGAAAATTTTACAAATTTAGCTTGCTGTCAAAACAAAAAATATATATATATGCTGGCTCGCTACCGCTCGCCATGAAAATATTGACACCTGGATGGGGATAAACGTTTTAAAACAGTAGGCTGAATGGGGCCGAATGGATACAAGCCAAAGAGAGAGGGAGAGAAAGAGAAAACAAAGCGAGGTGGGCTCCTTTAAGGAACAATTCTGATATGCCGATGAAATACTTTGAAAATCCCCTTTGACACTTAATGTACTCATGTCATTGTTTTCCCCAATTCAAACTGTACTGTCCTCTATCTATCAATTAGTAGTGTACCAGGTATTTGTGCAAGCGACTTTACATCATGCAAGGAGGTCATTCCAATCTAATGGCAATTTTTTCATACATACCCAGTATTCTAATTTTGCCGTCTTTATTCCTCGACAACGCAAAAAAAAAAAAAAATCTATGTGAGTGAGGGAGGCAAAAGGTACAACTGCCTATAGCGAGTGCCTCCCCCATAGTTGAAAGAGTGACAGGGCCAAAATCAAGGGACGTTCGAGACAAAATGCCTGGACACACGGAGTTTGAAGCAATTTAAGTCATAGGAAGAGGGAAAGACTGATTCTGGGAGAGAGTTCCAGAGCTCAGCTGTTGAATAGAAGAAAGTCTGAGAGTAATGTTTCACTCTTGGGTAGGAGAGTTGCACAGAGTAGGGGTGGGATTGTGTTGCAAGACGGGTACCACATGCCATACGTAAAGGAGGTGGTATACACTGGGAAAGCTCTGAGGAACACTGACTATTATAGTAGCGATAGAATAGCGAGAGATGCAACATTGCGGCAGAGAGAGAGAGATTGCAGAGAGTTGGTGAGTGGACGGGAGTTAATGATACAAAAGGCCTTCCTTTCAACTTTGTCTAGGAGAGCGGTGTGAGAGGAACCTCCCCACACATGTGAACAATACTCAATACAAGGACGCACTATGCCCCTGTACAGAGCAAGAAGCTGTGCAGGGGTAAAGAACCCCTTAATGCGGTTGAGCACACCCAGCTTCTGGGAGGCTGCCTTAGCAAGACTGGTAATATGGTCCTTTCAAATGAGAGCAGAAGAAAAAGAGACACCAAGAATATTGAGAGAAGATGAAGGATTGATTTTTGTATTGTTGAAGAATAAGGGATAGTCCGCTGGGAGTTCCGGACGGGTAGATATATGGAGAAATTGGGTTTTGCAAGCATTAAAGGTAACAAGGTTTTCTCTGCCCCAATTGGAGATAGTATTTAGATCAGAATTCAAGTGTTCTATGGCTTCATTATGTTTGTCGTTGAGGGATTGCTGGCTGGGGCGTTCTGAAAAACTAATGGAGTAGTGTTATAAGGTTGAGTCGTCTGCATATGAATGGATGGGAATTGAGGTACAGTTGAGAAGATAATTTATAAAAATTAGAAAGAGAATAGGAGATAGGACAGAGCCCTGAGGAACACCGGAGTTTATAGGGTGAAAAAGTGAGCGATGGCCGTCCACAACCGCAGCTATGGAACGGCCCGAAAGGAAATTAGAGACAAAGGCACAGATGGAGGGATAGAAACCGAAGGAGGGTAGTTTAGAGATTAAAGAATTGTGCCAGACTCTATCGAAGGCTTTCGATTGTCTAGTGCAATAGAAAATGTCTCACCGATGTCCCGAAATGAGGATGACCAAGAATTAGTAAGATATGAAAGAAGATCACCAATAGAGCGACCCTTAAGGAAGCCATACTGGCGATCTGAGAGCAGATTATGAGAAGAGAAATGCTTCAGAAATTTGGAAGCAAGAATAGTTTCAAAAACTTTAGAAATACAAGAGATGAGAGCAATTAGACGATAGTTAGAGGGTTGAGAGCGGTCACCCTTCTTTGGAACGGGTTGAATGAGAGCAAACTTCCAGCATGAAGGGAAGATGTTAGAGGATAGACAGAGACGAAAGAGTTTGCCTAGGCAGGGAGTCAGTACAGAAGCACAGTTTTTGAGAACAACAGAAGGAACACCGTCCGGACCGTACGCCTTCTTAGTATTAAGCCCAGAGAGGGTAGAGAGTACATCTTTAGAAGATATTAGGATATTAGGCATAAGTAAGAGAGAGGAGGGTGGAGAGGGAGGAATATCACCGGAATCATCCAAGGTGGAGTTTCTAGCAAAAGTTTGAGCGAAGAGTTTAGCTTTGTCAGAGGAAGAAGTGATGGTTGTGCCATCAGAGTGGGAAAGGGGAGGGAAAGACGAGGAAGAGAAATTGTTGGAGAGGTTTTTGGCTAGCTGCCAGAAAGCTTGGGAAGAGCTAGAGTTGGATAGTTCAGTGCATTTATTATTGATGAAAAAGTGTTTGGCAAGTCGAAGAAGAGATTTGGCTTGATTCCGGGCAGAAACATAGGAAGAATGAGAGTCTTGAGTTTTAAGGCGTCAGTACCATTTGAATGGTTCCTCCTTATTACGGACAGCAGTAGAACAGGCGTGAGTAAACCAAGATTTTTTAGCATTAGTCTGAGAGAAAGAGAATGGAATGTATGCTTCCATGCCCGATAGGATTACCTCGGTAATGCGTTCAGCACTCTCCGAGGGTCTCCGGCCACGGAAGCAGAAATCATTCCATGGGAAATCAAAGAAGTACTGCCGGAGAGCCTCCCAGTCGGCAGCGCCAAAGTGTCACAAGCGCCGCCGGCTAGGAGGATCGGGTGGCCGTACTGGAGAGATAGGACAGGTGACAGAGATAAGTTTATGGTCGGAGGAGCCCAAAGGAAAGAAAAGATTGACAGTATAAGAAGAAAGGTTAGAAGTTAGAGACAAGTCAAGAATGTTGAGCCGATCTCCGAGGCGATCCGGGATACGGGTGGGTTGCTGAACTAACTGCTCTAGGTCATTTAGGATAGAAAAGACATAGGCTTGTTCACCAGGTTGGTCAGTAGTGTGAGAGGAGAGCCATTGGTGGTGGTGAACGTTGAAATCTCCTAAGATGGAGATTTCTGAGAAAGGAGAAATGGATATGGCAACTATTCTTTATATCCATCATAATTATAAAAATCCTAGGTTATATCTCATATCAAGGCAAACTGTTCACATATCTGCACTTTCATTAATCAAGACAGACACAGATATATATGACCACAGACTCTCAATAAGGTAATCTAAATTAACACTACAAAATATTATCCAACGTAACTTCACCTAATGTAAACTAAGAATACCCAAACACCTCTTAAGATTTCAGCAGCTTAGGTCTGTGATTGTTTTGGTTGTGGCTTTTCTGGTTATGACTGTTTATGCCATTTTTACCTGGTTATGTTATCTATTAGGGCCTCGGCAAACGAGGTAAAAGGCCCTATGAATAGAAATACACGAAGCAGGATCCCCGCCCTGATGGTGGAAGCACCTGCAGACATGCCAAAAGATGACCAGCAGCATCGGGGCATGACGGCGACAAGACAGGAAAGATAGCAGGAGCCGAAACCCCGGAAGACAGAACAGTAATGCCCGGGCCATTGGCCAGGGGACAGGACACACCTCTCATACTCCCAATTGGTGAACAAATTGGGAGGGTGTTCTCAAGCAAAACCAAAGCCATAAAAGAGCCAGACGAGGCACAAACAGGTAGGCCTATTCTGAAGCCAGTGGCCACGGCCCCCTCTCCAGTCCTCCCACAACCTGGCAGCTTCCCGCATCCCTCTCACATATGCCCAGTCCTCCCATCAAGCACGATCTGATCGATTTCAACAGGCCTAGTCCTCCCATCGAGCACGATCTTATTTATTTCAACACGCCTAGTCCTCCTATCGAGCATGATCTGATTGATTTCAGCACAACCTCATCCCCAAGTACCCCAGCCTCCGCCTGCTCTGCTTTCACCGAGAGTTAGACCACCCATAAGGAGGAGGTCTACCCGTACCTAGCCATAACTCCCCCTCCTGAAGCCCCAGAAGAAGCCTGCCAGCAGCCCGCCATATCACTATACCCCATAAGTCATGAAACTACTCCAGAACACTGCCAGGCACTACAATGATTATGCCAACTGATACAGAGTGCACCGGAGGAACCCGCAGACATAGCAGAAGGCGCAGTGGTACAAACCCTAGCGGCAGAGCATAAAGTGAAAAAGGGTGTGACCGTGGAAGAAGTAGAAGAGGCGATACAGAAGCTCCATTTCCGTAGGGGAGAGCCGGTCTGGAGTATCTGGAGTGAAGACAGTAAGGACAGTGAAGAAGAATGGAGGATCCCCGAAGAGTGAAAGGAGCAACCCTAGGCTGCAACCCCCTGGAGTGAGGAGGGAGCGTTGCAGCAGTGACAGTTGAAACCCGAGGAGTGAGGTAGCAGATCCCAGCCGATCGACATGCGTGAGTACCCCCCTTTTACCCATTGTAATAAGTGCCCATCGCATGCGAGGATGGAATTAACCTTCATGGCATAACCATGAAATAACCTTTGAATCTAGTGAAAACCCCATAGTTGTGAGTGGATTTTTAAAACTTTCCCTCCCCGCCTGAGTAACTGAGGAGCCCCATTAATCTGTCATTTCAAACTCTTTGGGCCGCAGGCTTCGCCGCATGCACCTCTCGGTCGGGGTGCCGTGAAGGTATTTCTGTCTAGAGAGATAGTGGTTCGACCCTTCCCCTTTGATCGTGTTAAAGTAAGTACGCCCGGAGTGCCATTAGATCGAGGCTAAAGTTCAGTATTCTGTCCATTGTATATCTCTCTGTAAAGCACGGGTGGAGGGGTGGTACCAGACATTTCCGGAGTTGACTTGCAAGTATAAAGTAGAATCTGCGTTATTTGAAATTTGAATAATAACTTAATAGCAAGTAAAAGGAAAAACTCAAAATCAGTCTGAGTGGGAGAATAGTAGTCGAGTGGTTGTAGATTCTGTGTGCAGAGAGAGAGAACCAGAAGTGTGCTTGGTGAAGATTCTGTGCCCAGATAGAGAAGACCGGAAGTGTGCAAGAGTAAGGTAGTACCTAGGTCATTTCCAAGGGTGAAAGTTGAAACCGAGTCTTAGAATAAGTTAAGTAAACCATGGACACAGTCTAGGTTATCTCTGCATAGAATAACGTAGATACAAAATAGATGTGCGGTTTGAGTGACTGAGGATATAGAGTAGTAGGCCGTAGAAGTATCGGGTAAATACTAATAGTGTAAATGTGGTAATTTGATAGGACGCTGCAGTAACCCTGTCTGTGATTGAGTTGTGTGAATAGGTATAGCAGTAAGTTGGTGCGTCTAGGACTCTAGGGTAAAGGTATAATTGTGATATTGTTAAGGTTATTGTGTTAAGCGTGTCATTGCCGGATTGCAAAGTCTAGCCGATATAATTATTGTGTTTAAATTAAAAATTTATTCTTTGGAAATTGAGTAACGACCTAGCGGAGGCCGAAACGTATGAATTACATTTTCGCCATTCTGATTAAAGTTGTAGAGTTATCCCCCCATCTAAAAGTATTGTGAAAATGCTATCTGTGTACTGAAATAGGATCTCGGGTTAGATTTTGTTGTTGTGAGTGTAAGTCGGACCTGCAGCTGGGCTGTGACCATTTTACGAAAAGGCGCTGAGTGGTCGTCTCATCCATGGTAAAGAGACTAATAAGGTAAACCGATGGGGGAGATTATTGGAACTTGGTGGGAATTTGATGACGTCAGACACTTCTCTCGATGCAGAAGGTCTTCCGAGTTCAAACACGTGTTGGCTGTGCATAGATACTGGTGTTTTCCACCGAAAATGTGAAGTGACATGGATAAACATAGACATACTGTATATAGTGTGACAGGACCCTAGTCTATTTGCTAAAGTTGTTATTTCTTGCATTTGAAGATTATATATACCGCTATGAGGTAGTTTACAGCTGACGTTGTTTCAAATTTTACCTCAGAAATCTTACGATCGATATGGTGTTTTTGTTCATCTAATATATAGAGTAACGTTGATTGATATCGACCATTTTATTGCAGTAGGACTCAACCTACATGTTAGCCATGTTATTCGATATAGTTGTAGCTTATATGAGGAGATACTTCGAAGGTGTTGGTGATTTTCGCTTCGTAGGTCGGGAGATAAGATGGAAGTATACGAATCCTTGTTCGTCCCTCGTCCAACTTCCTTTAAATTTACGTAGTTTGCTGCCAACACTCGTCGACTTTCACCCAGGGATGGCGTGTGAGGGTGTATGAAGGCCCAGGGGATGTGAAGAGATGATATGTATAAGTATATGGCCAGCTAAGAATCTAAGAGAGAATAAGATTTCGACGAAGCGAAATGGTGGGGGACTTGGAGAGCAGAATGGACGGTGCTGCTTTCTAGCGGCCAGAGAGAAGACTATAGCGGGGCCTTATGTCAACAAACCAGCGACGCTGGTATATGAATATTTCACTAAATATTCGCTTATAGAATAATCAACGTTATTCCCACAACTATATCGTATATTATGACGGTACCATGGTTGAGCGTGAAGTCACAGAAGAAAAAGAAGTGATGGTTCGACACTGTCACTAAGGCTACCTATTTCAACTCAAAGTAGGGATGTTATTGTATTTTTTTGTGTTCACGGATATACACTGCAATGTTCAGTGCATATAAATCTCACACCAGTATATGGGTTATTGCAGAGATAAATATAATGTCAAGGCTAGAAAGTAACTAAGTTTACGTGACTTTAACCGTTTCCCTGCGGATGACATTCTGGAACGCCATGGCAATTTACAGCAATTTCCAGGCTTTCTATCTATCTATCTATTGCCTGACGCCGTGATCCCCGAAGGGGTGGCCACGAACGAACCGCCCCCATGCACCTCTGTCCCCAGTCAGTCGACGCCCCTCTCCCCAACCAGCACCGCCTTCATTCATATACTTCCTCACTCCATCCTTCCACCTCTCTTTCGGTCTACTCTCCCTCTCTGTCCCTCCACCTCGCTCTCGTACACCCTCTTAGTCATTCTCTCGCTTTCCATACGTTCCATATGGCCGAACCATCTCAAGTTATTCCTTTTCACACTTTCCAGCACATCTACCTCCACACCACACCTCCTTCTTACTTCCTCATTAGTCTGTCTATCCCTCCATGTAACTCCGCACACACTTCTTAAGTAATTCATTTCCACTGCTCTCACTTTTGGTCTGAGTCTCTCAACCAACGTTCATGCTTCGCTTCCGTAAGTCAGTGTCGGGATTACCACACTGTCATGCAAGGACTTCTTCACTTCCATACTGACCACTCTATTTCTTGTTACTGCTTTCAGCGTTCCTACAACCTTCTTCCCCTGTTGTACCCTCTCCCGCACTTCTTCATCCATAGTCCCATCTTTACTCAACACACTGCCCATATACTTAAAAGAGTTGACTATCTCCATAGCCTGACCGTTCAGCTTCACCTCACACTCTTTGACTTCACCCCTTTCGAAGACCATAACCTTGCTCTTCCCCGCATTTACCTTCAAATTCCGTTTTTCGCACACGGTTCCAAACTCATTTACCAGACCCTGCAACTCCCATTCATTATCACTCATCAGAACTGTATCATCCGCAAACAGCAGTATAGGTAGCTTCTACTCAATTCCCTCCCATTTCAGCGATACACCAACATCCACTGCTCTTGATAGTATTTCTTTCATTACTCCATCCATATATACCGTAAACAACCACGGGGACATCACACACCCCTGTTTCAAATCAACATTCAGGTCAAAGAACTCGCTCTGCTCACTCTCCACACGTACTGCCGCCTTTGCACCCTCATACATGCTCTTCACTGCTTTCAGCAACTTGCCATCTACTCTGTATATGCTAAGTACTTTCCACAAACCTTCTCTATCCACTCTGTCATAGGCCTTCTCCAAGTCCATAAAGGCAACATACACCTTTTGTTGCTTCTCCAGATATTTCTCCACAACACAATTCAGGGTAAAACCCTGATCTACACATCCTCTTCCCTTCCTAAAACCTCCCTGCTCGTCGCCTATCCATTTCTCCATTCTCACTCTCACTCTCTCAATCACTACCCTACTGTATACCTTACCTACTACGCTTAGGAGACATATTCCTCGGTGGTTACCACACACTCCTCTTTCCCCTTTGCCCTTATATAGGGGGACTATTATGCCAGTCTTCCAGTCATCGGGTGCACTCCCCTTCTCCCATGCTAGTTTGCACATTTTCCATACCCATTCGATCACTATCTCACCACCATACCTCAACATTTCCCCACACACTCCATCTGTTCCTGGTGCTTTCCCCAACTTCATTCTTTTCATGGCTTCCCACACTTCTGACCTCCTGATCCCAACCTCCTCCTCCACTACTTCTCTTCTTCTCCCTCCCATACCATATCCAGCTATGTTTGCTGGCTCTTCATTCCTTATATTTAGCAATTCATTGAAGTACTCCCTCCATCTTTCGACTCTCTCTTGCTTCTCGGCTAGCATTCTCCCATTCTTATCTTTCACACCCATACTGTTTCCCTTGCTACCTTCCCTAACTTTCTTGACTTCTTTCCAGAACAGTTTCTTACTCTCCCTCCATTTTACACTCAGATTCCTTCCAAATTCCTCATCAACTCTTCTCTTACTTTCCTTCACTACTCTCTTCACCACCCTCTTACTCTCCACGTACCTCGCTCGTTTCTGTCTCTCAAAATCTTCATTCCCTCTACTACCCAACCACTCTATATATGCTTTCTTCTTTTCTTCTACAGCTATTCTTACCTCTTCTGTCCACCATGCTGTACCTTTCACTCCCCTCCCTCTTCTCCTCACTCCACACACCTCCTCACATGCTGCACAGATCTCATCCTTAAACACCTTACTCATCTCCTCCACTTCCTCCATAACTTCCAGGTCGAACCCCCCTAGTCGTCTTTCCACTGCTCTCCTGTACTCCTCCCTGACTTCCTCCTCCTGCAACCTCTCCACCCTCCTCACCATTCCACCCTCCTCTCGCCTCCCTCCAGCTCTCCTCACCCACTTCTTTTGTATCCTAACCTTAGCTACCACTACATAATGATCAGACAGACCCCCTCCAACACCCCTATACACCCTAGCATCCATCACAGATTTCTTCATTCGTTCATCCACACATACATAATCAATCAATGACTTTCGTTCCACCACTGTCTCATCCTCCATCGTCCACACCCGTTTCCACGTGTACCTGTGGATCATTCTGTGTCGGAAGAAGGTGTTGGCTATCCACAGCCTCCTCCCCACACATACGTCCACAAGTGCACTACCATTCCCATTCACCTCTGATGGTACCCCCCACCCTCCCACCACTCCCTCAACTTTCCTATCACCCACCTTACCATTCATATCTCCAATCAGAAATATTCTTTCGTTCTTGTCAAACTTCTCCAGGCACGCCTCCACATTCATCCAGAACTCCTCTTTCTTTCTTTCAAGTTTATCCTCTGTCGGGGCATACACACACACAATTACCCACGTTTGTATTCCTACTTTCATTCTCACCCACACAATCCTTGAACCCACAGACCCATACTCTCTTACACGTTCCTTCCATTTGTTACTTACAAACAAACACGCACCTTCTCTCGCTGTTTCTTCACTCACTCCAGCGCACACACCCATTCCACACTCCCACTCTCTCACATCTGAACATTTCCATTTGGTCTCTGTCATTCCACATACATCCAGCCTGGCATTCACTAGCACTTCCAGAACCTCTCTCTCTTTCCAGGCTTTAAAAGCCTTTAAAAGCCGTAGAAATCGAGTGTTAATGGGTGGGAGCATGAGGGACCTCTATCTGACCCTCAGAGCAGCAAGCCGCTCACTGACTAAGTCTCTGGTCTCGCGCGGCTGTCTCGACAGTGTTGCTGAGCGAGCGAGAGCTAATAATTAGCGAGTTTTCCCGAAGGTCTATGGCAACGCTGCGGGTGAACCTTGCCACCTACGAAGCTCGTTCTGGTGTCATTTTGAAGCTATTTTCGCCTAGTTTTCGGCAAAATACAGTTAATTTCATGCAGATACTTGATTAATCATTCAGGAGTGCCTGAATATGCGCTAAATAGCGCAAATAAGCCCGCAACGTAAGTGTTGAAGTTGTGTATCAAACCAAGAATATACCATGGGCGGTAAGTTGACCGTGACCTTATCAGACCAGAGAGAAGAAAAGGAAAAAGTGACCGCGGTCTGTTTACGGTCATTTAGAAGCCTTTGTGTGTATGAGTTCAAAAATTCTGTGCCTCTACCTTACTAGTCTTTATACCATGGTCTCATCCTTCTCTATCCACCCAGCCTAGCCATCCTTTTCCCCTTTTACAGAAGCGACCTCCCTTGTGTTTGCGAGAACTTTTCTAGCCGGTGTCCCTCCTTCTTTGCCCAAGGTCAATTTTTTTGTGTTTTTTTTTTCTATATTCCAACTACTCCCTCTCGGGCATAGGCTGAGAGCCTGTACATTCCACCGCTCAACACGGTGAAGCCCGTGAGGTCTTGTCCCCTCTTTCCCGTTACCCCTAATTCACAAGTCATATAAACCATTTCCTCTCCAACTCGAGTAACCAGAAGTCCTATAGTAGAGGCTGATGACAATATAGTTGAAATATTTCGGAATTGCGATCGATCGAAAGTTGTAGTACTGTCATTGTAGTATACGTGGTGTATTTATGTACGGCTATCTTCCAGCAATAAACCCCAGATTAAGACCTCTATATCATGTGTGAGCATTTGCCCAACTGACCACCCCTTATATTGACCCAGGTGGTCGTTTTCACCACCTTGTATGGTATATTAATAGGATTCTTAGGGAAGGTAGTCTTGGTTTAATATTTACATTGAATAATTATTTTGTGTATATTGATCGATATATGAATTCACACAGATTGCAGTAACTCGGATTTAGGAACTTTATTATACATACATACAATACATACAATGGTTTAGCGTCATTTTTTCCATTACATGCATTGTAACGGCTAAGACGGAGTTGCCTTTCAGTAGTTGGAGTGTACTGTAGTACAATAAAGTCCCGCCACATCACTGCCCCACCAAGTCACCACTATGGCCGATGTTGTTATAGTGCCAACCGTGCCTCAGCAAGACTCAACAGAGTCCCCCTGCAGCACCTGCACCTGCAGTATCTGCAACCACACCAGCCTTAACAGTGTTACAAGAATACAGCACCATAACAAGACTCTACCGTATATTAGGCAATTTGGACTACAGTATAGAACAATAAAGTCCTGCCCCAACACTGCTCCAACTTGCAAACACTGTTGCCGACATAGGTGTGGAGCCAAACAGCGCCCAGGTAAGACTCAGTCCCCTGTGGCACCTATCCGCACCCCATCAGTCTTGGCAGTGCCATACCCAGACAGTGCTAGGATAAAGACTTTATTGCATAGTAATGGATGTTGGTCATCCCCCCTTATTAGTCGCCTTGTACGACATGCAGAAGGATGCGTGAGGACTATTACTTTTTTCCTCCACCATTATATGAAGGCCCCCTTACCCCCTGGGGGGTAAGGGGGTCCGAAGGTATATGGTATTACAGGTGTATTACATGGGTATACCATGGAGTTATTGTGAACCGGGTTGATTTATTGTATATTGTAACGTGATTGACGTGTTGAGTGACAATAAGAGATTAATAGAAAAACACAGCATCACTTTGAAGTTATTGTGAATTGAGTTGAGGTTGACACATTGTATAAACCCAACGTAATAACTGATATTGTGAGCAGCATAGTAGTCGTAGAGTATACAGTATATAAAACAGTATTGGTATTTGTATTCAAAGTTATTTTGTCAACTGCATGCTCCTGTGGTTGCGTTGGGGGAACCTAGCAATATTGTGTCGCTTAATTGAGTAGGCACAACATACCTGTTGCACAACTAAATACATTTCTTCCTGTTTTATTCCACAGTATTGAATATTCAATAGGCCTAATTACCATTTACAGACTATAATAATTTGCTCGATTTTGCACATAATTAAGTTTACCTTTTGTCAGTACGTAATGCTCACATCCAATTTCGACAATCCAGACAGCTGAAAGAAGTTTCTCGTTGATTTTCATGATGATTTTACTAATTTGAAGATAGCATTTACAGAGTTAAAATATATATTTGTAAGGCCCCTACTAAAATATATATTTGTAAGGCCCCTACTAAAATATATATTTGTAAGGCCCCTACTAAAATATATATTTGTAAGGCCCCTACTAAAATATATATTTGTAAGGCCCCTACTAAAATATATATTTGTAAGGCCCATACTAAAATATATATTTGTAAGGCCCATACTAAAATATATATTTGTAAGGCCCATACTAAAATATATATTTGTAAGGCCCATACTAAAATATATATTTGTAAGGCCCATACTAAAATATATATTTGTAAGGCCCCTACTAAAATATATATTTGTAAGGCCCCTACTAAAATATATTTGTAAGGCCCCTACTAAAATATATATTTGTAAGGCCCCTACTAAAATATATATTTGTAAGGCCCCTACTAAAATATATATTTGTAAGGCCCATACTAAAATTAGTAAAATCAACAAAAGAGGCACATCTTCAATCAAATCTCAGGATTGTCAACTTTGTTTGCAAATTCATAAATAGGAATTAGCAAAAAGGTATCATTAATAACACTATGGTCCGTGTTGTTAGACTAATCCCATCATTGTTAGTGATAATTACTACGGTATAGGTAGCACCAGCCAACTTGACAATAATCTTGACCCGTTAACTTCTTATAACTCGAAATAAATGAAAGCAACCGGGATGACATTTCTATCATTTGGGAAGAGTCCACCAGGAAATAGGAGTGGATGTTTACAGCCAGTTTACTCTAGACCCTTTTGAGTTACAGAGAGGTCAAGGATCAAGATTATTGTCTAGTTTGTTGGCGCTACCTGTAGTTTGTCGTATTCCCAGCCAGTCAATATGATACTTTAGGTGTTGCAATTGCAATGCAAAATACTGGGATATTATTACAGTGATCTCATTGCAATTGCAATAACTAACCTATCACATTGACTGGCTAGGTGTACGACATATCTATAATAATCACTATTGACAATCGTGGGTTTTGTCTAGGAAAACGGGCATACTGCCTATACAACTGTCAACAGTCTCACCTGCAATACTAGTAATTGCATTATTTTTGTATCAGCCATATATGATTATATCAGTGACAAACAAGATGTCCACACTTTACTTATAGTAAGTTAGCTAAAGTCAGGTTTTGTGTTTGACATTAACATACTATAATGTAGGTAAAGAACCATAATTATGTACAGTATGTGTTTGACATTAACATACTATAATGTAGGTAACATACTATAATATTTATTAGTGGCCCCTCCATCATTGACGAACATGCCTATTACATAAGGCATCCTCTTCAAACACTAATCCGCCGTAGTTTGAATCTACCGCGCAGAGCATTTAAAAACTGAGGAGCCTTCATCATGAGCGCACGCGACCTCACTCATGGCTTCAGTCATTATGAATTGGGTTCTCACTACGAAAAAACTTCGTAAAAAATAAAAACAAAAAGAAAATAAGAATAACTATCCAATAAGCTTTCCATCATATCGTGGATGTACTTGTGTGGATTTCTGACCAGACGCTGATTCAGGCGTCATTCCTCCTTCTCTGCTCTGCGCTCAGCCTGCCCGGACGTGCCTTCCACGCTCCGCTGGTTCCGCATTCGTTGCGTCCCTAGTGAGTTTTTTCTCATTTGTTTACTCCAGGATGTATCGAGTAAGGTTAGGATAGGCGTAGCAGGAGTGTCCTGGGCTGGTTGCCCGCAGTGCAGTGTATTTTGGGTCGTGTGTATGGGGCATCTATTTCGGATGTACCCTCGTGGTCCTGTTGTGGACACGTGAACTTTTCACAGTTGTGTTAGTTTGTGATGCAGGCGGCTTTCATTACGCGTTAATTATTGCTGCCTTTTATCCTTCTGATGAGGTAAGCTGTGTTTTTCTGACGTTCCCAGCGTATTTTTCTTCACTTAGTGAAGTTTTTTCTGGGTCCTTGTCAGGCTTCCCGGGGTGGGAAGTTGTCGCTACGGTGGTGTGTTGGCGGTGGTTCCTGTTGTGTTATTCCAGTGTGTGTTTATATTTCAACTATTTTCATGCCGTCTACCTAGGCCTAGCCAGCCGCTCGTAGCTTTGCCACATGTCTAGTGTTATTATTTATTATTATAAATATGCCCTACTGTGTCATGTGTATCCGGGTTTTAGTTGTGTATTGGCTAATTCCTCGGACTATAATTGTTTCCTGGTTTAGTTGTGTATTGGCTAATTCCACGGATTATGTTGTGACCTTGGTTAGTCGTGCGTGACTCTCCTCGTGTCGTATTGTTCAGATGGTGTCTGTTCAGGGTGGGGCTTGCCTTCCGGCGGGTTTTTTCTCGGTTTCACCATGAAAATCCTGACCGATGAGCCGTGTTGGGCCACACGTGGTTTTTAACTCTGGCTGGTTCCCCGGCGTGGGGAGGTGTCTGTGGCTCTCCAGGACTGCGTCTCTGTGGGTGCCTGGTTTCAGGCCTCCTTTAATTCCCGGCGGGATGGCTGTACCCATCCTTATATATATATATATATAAAAAACGACGTTCTTGCGAACATTCGTTTTTATAGGTTTTTTCTACCTGGTTTACGACAACCACATGGAAAACCTAGCTGTTGTTTAGGCGTTCCTCCCCGGCGATCTTTTACAAAGAAGTGGGGTCAGGAACTTGTGGGGTTAACTTTTAGACTTCTCATCTGGCGGGTGCACCTGAGCAGGGTGGGATAAACGACTTAGGTCTCATATAGTTAACCAATCCATTTTAGTGATACTCTGTGTATCGCTGCCTTTACTCTTACGGCAATTGAAGGTTCAATGAGGTTTAACCAAATCGATTCCCACACCCGGCGGGTGCTCCTAAGTGGAGGAACTAAGGAATTTATAACAAATTCAATTTCGATTAACCTTAATTTGGTGATACATTCAGTATCGCCGCCTTCTATTTTTACGACGATCTTTTGGGACAATTCGTTAAAATATCAGATCTCGTATATTCCTGCCCTGGGCTATTCTACTAAAATATTTCAAGGGCCGGCGTCTTTATGAGGGGGGCTTTGTTACAAAATTGAATCTTGAGACAGTCACCACCTCCTACAGACTATAAGTGCCATGCTGGACCATTATATCAGAGGATATTCTTCATGTTCTTTAGCTAAAAAGATTTGTTTAGCCTCTATACACCCCGCCGCGTAGCGAGATGTGTTAGCTGTGTCTTTGCATCCCGTTACCCGGCGGGTTATTAACACTTGTATGCGAACACTGGGGTTAACCTTATGAGCATTAATTCCTGGAAATTTTTCTTTATTTTTCCAGAGCTGAGCTCCGGCGGACCAATACAGACCCGGCGGTAGTTTCCTCACACCAGTCTCTGTCATGGCTACTGTGGCCCCAGTTTTTGCCCTGTGCATTACCCCTACTTGCGCGGGTATCCCGATTTTTGCGCATACCCTTTGCATAAGGTGTGTTAAATGTCTAGACCGTTCAAGGGGTCTCAGGGTTACACTTAATTGTTCCTTTTGCTCCCAATTAGCCAATAAAGTCCTGTGTGACAATGACAAGACCGCGGCGGTAGCGTTGAGAGAGGTCAGACAACAGATGTCGGCCTACACTACCATTGTCGCACATAAGTCACTTCAATGTGACAACGTCCCACTTTGGGATAAGTTGCTGTCAGAGCACCCTCCCCCTAAACGTACCTCTAGAGTAACGGGTTTTAAGCCGACAGAGACTAGCCAGGGTTCTGTATCGTCTGTGGATACGTCTAAACGCCCGAGAGAGCCTACTCCCCTGGCAGCCACCTCCTCGTCGCGGGCGAGATCGAGGTCAAGGTCACCTCTCAGACAGCAGTCTTCAAGTCGTGCCTCTTCCCCGGCGAGTAAGAAGAGTAAGACGGAAGCTTCCACCAGTGGTCATGGTGGTGATTCTTCCAAATCTAAGTCTAGTTCGCGGTCACACCGTAGCCACAAATCCTCCAAAAAGGATTCCCATAGGAAGTCCTCTCGACATTCTCCTAAGTCTAGTGCATCTCGTCGTACCTCTACACCTGAAAATGTTTCTGTTACAGCCTCAGAGTATAGTGAAGCGCCTGTCCCTAAACAAGATTTACCTATTGATATTTTAACCCTAGAAATGGAAAGTTCAGGAAATTCAATAATTGAGAATGTTTCAGACTCTCAAGAGAGCGTAGGCCAGAGCCTCGGTGTTTGGCGGTTTGCTCAACCAGGGTCTGACCATCCACGTCCGACTCATACGAGTCACACAGTAGCCGATGTCCACAGGGACGCGGCGACCCCATCCTCTATCCCTGACTTATCTTGGAAACAAGGTACCCCTGCCTCGGCGGGGTCTTCTCAGGAGGATCGGGAGGAACAAGATGAAGTGTCAATAATTTCAGATAGGGAAGGACAAGGGTCAGGCTCAGGCTTGGACGCCGCCCATGATAATACTGATTCACCTGTAAGTTCTGCATCTAACCAGTTTGTTACAGCACAAGAAATTGATGGGTTACTTACTCATGCTCTATCTAAATTCTTTAGTCAACAACAAGAAAACCCCACAATGGACTTGGGGGCTCCCTTGACAAGTTCTGCGGTACGGCCTCTGATAACGTCAATCGATTTATCTAAGATTCCTAACCCTCCTACTCTGTCACCGGCAGGGAGCTCTAAGCCAGCTACGGCGGCATTCACTACGTCAAATGTCAGGGTCATCACGGATGTTAATCCACCCCCTCTAGACAAAGCGCCTCTTAGAAAGGTAGCTATGCCCCTGCTTTATGGGCCAGACGAGTCATGGGTTCTTTTGAACCCCTCTAAGCCAGAGCTTGCCCAGCCTACCTTGTCAGGGGAACTCCCGGTACCACGTGAGTGGTTTATCCAGGGAAATAAGTCAAAGAAATTAAGGGCATTGGATGCCTTGGGTAATGTTTTGGACGTAAATATCAAGGCTATACCTAGTTATTATCATCAGGATTATTTTGTTTATGCATCTAAGCCTGCTTTACCCCCTGCCTCAGCTTCAAAACTTTTTTCAGACTGGTCTAAGCTGGATGGGTTTAATGATATTAAGGCTCTGTCGGCTCTTACTCCTGAACTAGATTTACAGACCGTCACAGACGAGACAGCTAATCCAGTTTTGAAGCTGGGACAGTTGGGACCAGGACCTTGGGTGGATTGGGAGGTAGAGGCTCAAAACTTTGCAACCACTTTCACTTCTAAATCTTCCCACCAGATCCCTCAGGATACACATTCATGGTTCTCCATGCCGGTGGGTTCTGCCGGCGGAGTTCCGTCAGCTTTATTTTCTTTTCTAGCTGCCCCTAAGATTAATCTTTGTGAACTAAAGGACCCATTCACTACCCCTACCCCTACTCACCTAGACAGAGAATTTAGGCTAAGGGGAAAAGCTTTCCGCCTGTTTTCACAGTACATAGTTTCTCAGCAGGTGGCTAAGTCTATACTCCGGTCCACTCAGGCAATCGCAGACGCGGATGCTCGAAGATCAGTTGAGTTATCCCGGCGTCTGATTCTTCAGTCGTCGATTCAATCCTTAGGTGACATACGCACAGCCTTACTTGAGGCGGTGCGAGCACGACAGGATCTTAGGATGTCATTAGTTCGCAAGCTGCCTGATCGCATTGCTAACCAGGTGGTAATGTCCCCAGTACTTACTCCTTCTTTAATGTCCCCTGATGTATGGCGAACAGTGTTTAACATGGCACAGGCCGTGAAGCACAGTCCCGCACAGGCTAAGAAACCTGCATTTAACTTCCCCAAACCTAGGCCTCCTACTAAAGCTCAGCCAGGGGGTTCTAAGCCTTTTCTTCCGCCTAAGTCCTCCCAATCCCCCCTGGGTCAGTACAGGCATAGACAGAGAGGGTTTTCAGGACAGAGAGGACGCGGCCAGTATAAGCCGGGGCAGGGCCAGTCTTCGGCCCACACCAGCCAGCCGGCGAAGCATCCAACACCACCAACCCCACCATCAAAAAACTAAAGTCTCTCTCACTCCCAGTGCCTATCTTAAGGCCGGAGGAACCGAGGGAAGTACAGCCGGCGAACCCTTGTCTGCTAACAGGGTCGTTCCGAACGTGTCACCAAGTATGGCCGTTAAAAACCTGGGCACGGATGGTGGCACGCAAAGGCATCACTTGGCAGTGGCTCCGGCGACCTCGCTTACGTCAGCCGACAACGGCAAATTGTGTTTCATTAGAGGTGGAGTCGCTGGTCCAGGAGATGATTGCCAAGAATGTCATCATCCCGGTCCCTCCAGATTACCCTGTATTCACGTCAAAACTGTTTTTGGTTCCCAAACGGGACAGTGTTCAGATGAGGCCGGTCGTAGACCTGTCTTATCTGAATCTTCACATTTACAACGAGTCTTTCAGAATGTTAACAGTTCATCAAATCAGGCTAACACTTCCGCCGGGAGGCTGGATGTGTTCCCTAGACCTGACAGACGCCTATTGGCACGTGTCGGTCAACAAAAGATTTCAAAGGTTTCTGGCCTTGAGGATCAGGCACCAAAATTTTGTTTTTCAGAGGATGCCGTTCGGTTTGAACCTAGCACCTCGAGTATTCACGAAACTAGTCCGGCAAGCCCTGATGCCGTTGTTAAAACAGGGAATCAGAGTGTTGTGGTATCTAGATGACTGGCTGGTGGTGGCAGAGACACAACAATTATGCATAAAACATGTCAATATCATTTTAAATCATGTCAAAACTCTAGGCTTCAAGGTAAATCTGGTAAAGTCAAACCTTGTTCCCTCAAGAGTAATTCAGTGGATAGGGCTGGTCTGGGACACCGCCGCTCTCACTCTGAGTCAGAGTGTGGACAATCGCAACAGGTTTTGCAGGAAACTGTTCAGGTTTCTTCACAGTCTGACTACGACACGAAGAGTCTGGGAGTCTCTGGTCGGCTCTCTCAACTGGATTCAGCTAACTGTCAAGTTGGGCCGGTTGAAAGTAAAACGATTAATATTGGAAGGCAACAAATATTTCCCACTCTTACCGGCGGGAAAATTATGGCCCATACCAAAATTAATCCACACCTTACTAGCGGTCTGGGCGAAGAGGGAAACATTGCACTCAATCATGTCATGGACCTCTCCTCCTCCAACGGTATGGGTAGACACGGATGCGTCGGGCACCATAGGGTGGGGATTTCAGTCAAATCAGGGGCACCAGGGTCAGGGGCTTTGGTCCCACTTAGAAATCTCTCACATAAATGTCAAAGAGTTACTAGTCCCCTTGTATTTCCTTCAGGCTCACGGCCCGGCGTTACGGGGCAAGTCGGTGGCCTTCAGAATGGACAATCTGAATGCAGTTCACTGTATTCAGAAACAAGGGTCAACGAGGTCAAGGAAGTTGCTACTCGTGTCGGAAGAGATTTTTGTTCTAGCCAGCAGTCTAGATATTTATCTTCACGCATCTTATCTCCCAGGCGTAGCGAACGTCTGGGCAGACGCTCTGTCCCGGAGACAGAGCACGACAGTAGAATGGGAGCTCAAGCAACCCATTTTCGACCTAATGATTGCGGAGCTCTCCCATCCACAAGTGGATCTTTTTGCGTCCGAGGAGACTCACAAGCTCCCTCTATACCTCACCCGCCGGGCGATAACGCCGGCAGGGGGGCCAGACGCCCTAGTGACAGACTGGAACAGATGGAGCTCCATCTATCTGTTTCCGCCGCCAGATGCGTCACTAATGTGCCACGTAGTGAACAAACTACGAGTTTATCGAGGCTTAGTCTCGCTAATCGCGCCCCTGTGGCCGGCGCAGGTGTGGTACCAGCAATTAATAATGTGGTGCCCGGACCCGGTATCGCTCCCGGTCGGGTACTTCCACTTAGACACGATTGGCAACCTAGCGACCTCGCTGACTTTTGCATTATGGACATTCAGGAGGCCAAGTGGCTAGCACCATACGGTAGGGATGTGACCAATAAATTGCTCAATCAATATACTCAGTCTACTAAGCGACAATATCAATCACATTGGAAAGCTTTTACTTCTTGGATTGTTAGAACGGAACAAACTGTACCCTCAGCGGCATTGGTTTTTAATTACTTGAACTATCTGTTTGAGCAGAAACGTTTATCTGTGGTAACTTTGAAGAATCACTTAACTGCGATTAGAGTGCCCTTTTTCGACCTTACAGGTCTATCCATACCGGTGGCGGAGGAAACAGGATTTATGAGAGCGTGTTTTAAACTCCGCCCACCTCCCCGTCAGCTCATGCCTACTTGGTCTCTGGACAAAGCTTTGTCTTTACTTCATTCTCGTCTGTATCAAAATACTGCAGACTTTGCTTTAATCTTAAAGAAGGCAGTTTTCCTTTTGGCTTTGGCCACCGGAAACAGAGTGTCTGAGCTGGCGGCGATGAGCAACACACCTAATTGTCTTAGGTTTGGTAGACTTAATGATTCAATTTCCATTGCACCCTCCCCGGCGTTTGTAGCCAAGAATGAGCATAGTGCACACGTGTTTTCTGAGTTCACGGTGCCGGCGTTAAAAAGGAGAAAGGTGCATCATAATTTATGTCCAGTGCAAGCTCTAACCAAATATTTGAGAATAGCTCCTCAAAACCCCCAAGGTGCTTTATGGGTAGCGAGTACGGGTAAACGCTTACTTAAACGGCGATTAGCCTCTCTTCTGGTAGAAGTCATTAAAGAGAGTAATCCCGGCGTTGTGGGTAGGGCCCACGATTTACGCAAGTGGGCGGCCTCTTTACGTTTCCTGAAAAACTTTTCAGTTGAAGATATTGCGTCCACACAGTTGTGGGCGTCTAATCATACGTTTCTCTCTAGATACTTGTCAGTTGCTCTAGACAAACCTTCCTTACCATGTATAGCTTTAAGGCAGAGGGTCTAGGTGGCCCTGCAGTCACTTATGTTTACTTTCACGGAAGGGGGGGGGGGGGGTGCAGTCAGTTGACATAGGACACCCTAGACCCCGCCGGAGTATGAGAGCTGTGATACAATTTAAGGTTAAAATGTGATATGAAAATTTCTCTGCGAGAAATTGTGCTAGTACAAGGTTTAGTACAAAACAACGGTGTTGTTATAGTAGTTTTAGCTGCGAAAGCAATGTAATATTAGTTCAATGGAGTTCATTTGCAATTGATCTCCACATGTATTTTGGGGTTTATGATGTGCACATATAAACTTATAACTTATTATTTTTGTCACCACTCGTTGAGTGGGGTGCCTTTTGTAACTACAGATCTGTGTTCAGAATCTTCAGGGTTACCCATTTTTGTCGGGCAGGCTTCTTTGAAGCACGCACCTGCCTGAACCCCTTTTTCTTGTATATTTCCGGCCTACGCCGTATTAAATACATTTTTCAAAAGTAAGAATACTATGTGGTTGTTTTTATTATCTGCTTTTCTAGAGTTATGATATGATTACGAATGTCCCCCTCCAGTCTTAGATATCAGGCATGTTCGTCAATGATGGAGGGGCCACTAATAAATTATAGGTTTGACTCCTGTAAGGAGATAAAGAAAACCTAATATTTAGTAGTGGCCCCGTAATCATTGACGACTGGGGCCCTCCCGACCGTCCCCTTCCCATTCGTTGATGTATTAAGGATTTTGGTTTACTTGATATGTCAGTGAAGGAGGAATGACGCCTGAATCAGCGTCTGGTCAGAAATCCACACAAGTACATCCACGATATGATGGAAAGCTTATTGGATAGTTATTCTTATTTTCTTTTTGTTTTTATTTTTTACGAAGTTTTTTCGTAGTGAGAACCCAATTCATAATGACTGAAGCCATGAGTGAGGTCGCGTGCGCTCATGATGAAGGCTCCTCAGTTTTTAAATGCTCTGCGCGGTAGATTCAAACTACGGCGGATTAGTGTTTGAAGAGGATGCCTTATGTAATAGGCATGTTCGTCAATGATTACGGGGCCACTACTAAATATTAGGTTTTCTTTATCTCCTTACAGGAGTCAAACCTATAGTAGGTAAAGAACCATAATTATGTACAGTATGTGTTTGACATTAACATACTATAATGTAGGTAACATACTATAATGTAGGTAAAGAACCATAATTATGTACAGTATATGTTTGACATTAACATACTATAATGTAGGTAAAGAACCATAATTATGTACAGTATGTGTTTGACATTAACATACTATAATGTAGGTAACATACTATAATGTAGGTAAAGAACCATAATTATGTACAGTATGTGTTTGACATTAACATACTATAATGTAGGTAAAGAACCATAATTATGTACAGTATGTGTTTGACATTAACATACTATAATGTAGGTAAAGAACCATAATTATGTACAGTATGTGTTTGACATTAACATACTATAATGTAGGTAAAGAACCATAATTATGTACAGTATGTGTTTGACATTAACATACTATAATGTAGGTAAAGAACCATAATTATGTACAGTATGTTTGACATTAACATACTATAATGTAGGTAAAGAACCATAATTATGTACAGTATGTGTTTGACATTAACATACTATAATGTAGGTAAAGAACCATAATTATGTACAGTATGTGTTTGACATTAACATACTATAATGTAGGTAAAGAACCATAATTATGTACAGTATATGTTTGACATTAACATACTATAATGTAGGTAACATACTATAATGTAGGTAAAGAACCATAATTATGTACAGTATGTGTTTGACATTAACATACTATAATGTAGGTAAAGAACCATAATTATGTACAGTATGTGTTTGACATTAACATACTATAATGTAGGTAACATACTATAATGTAGGTAAAGAACCATAATTATGTACAGTATGTGTTTGACATTAACATACTATAATGTAGGTAAAGAACCATAATTATGTACAGTATATGTTTGACATTAACATACTATAATGTAGGTAACATACTATAATGTAGGTAAAGAACCATAATTATGTACAGTATGTGTTTGACATTAACATACTATAATGTAGGTAAAGAACCATAATTATGTACAGTATGTGTTTCACATTAACATACTATAATGTAGGTAACATACTATAATATAGGTAAAGAACCATAATTATGTACAGTATATGTTTGACATTAACATACTATAATGTAGGTAACATACTGTAATGTAGGTAAAGAACCATAATTATGTACAGTATGTGTTTGACATTAACATACTATAATGTAGGTAAAGAACCATAATTATGTGTACAGTATGTGTTTGACATTAACATACTATAATGTAGGTAAAGAACCATAATTATGTACAGTATGTGTTTGACATTAAAACATACTATAATGTAGGTAAAGAACCATAATTATGTACAGTATGTGTTTGACATTAACATACTATAATGTAGGTAAAGAACCATAATTATGTACAGTATATGTTTGACATTAACATACTATAATGTAGGTAAAGAACCATAATTATGTACAGTAGATGTATGACATTTTAACATACTATAATGTAGGTAAAGAACCATAATTATTACAGTATGTGTTTGACATTAACATACTATAATGTAGGTAAAGAACCATAATTATGTACAGTATGTGTTTGACATTAAATACTATAATGTAGGTAAAGAACCATTAAAATTATGTACAGTATATGTTTGACATTAACATACTATACAAGACATGGATAGGTAAGAACCATAATTATGTACAGTATATGTTTTTGACATTAACATACTATAATGTAGGTAACATACTATAATGTAGTAAAGAAACCATAATTATGTACAGTATATGTTTGACATTAACATACTATAATGTAGGTAAAGAACCATAATTATGTACAGTATGTGTTTGACATTAACATACTATAATGTAGGTAACATACTATAATGTAGGTAAAGACACACCACACCATAATTATGTACAGTATGTGTTTGACATTAACATACTATAATGTAGGTAAAGAACATAATTATGTACAGTATGTGTTTGACATTAACATACTATAATGTAGGTAAAGAACCATAATTATGTACAGTATGTGTTTGACATTAACATTACTATAATGAAGGTAACATACTGTAATGTAGGTAAAGAACCATAATTATGTACAGTATGTGTTTGACATTAACATACTATAATGTAGGTAACATACTATAATGTAGGTAAAGAACCATAATTATGTACAGTATGTGTTTGACATTAACATACTATAATGTAGGTAACATACTGTAATGTAGGTAAAGAACCAAAATTATGTACAGTATGTGTTTGACATTAACATACTATAATGTAGGTAAAGAACCATAATTATGTACAGTATGTGTTTGACATTAACATACTATAATGTAGGTAAAGAACCATAATTATGTACAGTATGTGTTTGACATTAACATACTATAATGTAGGTAAAGAACCATAATTATGTACAGTATGTGTTTGACATTAACATACTATAATGTAGGTAACATACTATAATGTAGGTAAAGAACCATAATTATGTACAGTATATGTTTGACATTAACATACTATAATGTAGGTAACATACTATAATGTAGGTAAAGAACCATAATTATGTACAGTATATGTTTGACATTAACATACTATAATGTAGGTAACATACTATAATGTAGGTAAAGAACCATAATTATGTACAGTATGTGTTTGACATTAACCCATAACTATAATGTAGGTACAGACTATAATGTAGGTAAAGAACCATAATTTTGTACAGTATGTGTTTGTCTTTTACATACTATAATGTAGGTTAAAAACATACTATAATGTAGGTAAAGAACCATAATTATGTACAGTATGTGTTTGACATTAACATACTATATTGTAGGTATAAAGAACCATAATTATGTACAGTATGTGTTTGACATTAACATACTATAATGTAGGTAACATACTATAATGTAGGTAAAGAACCATAATTATGTACAGTATGTGTTTGACATTAACATACTATAATGTAGGTAAGACAGAAACCATAATTATGTACAGTATGTGTTTGACATTAACATACTATAATGTAGGTAACATACTATAATGTAGGTAAAGAACCATAATTATGTACAGTATGTGTTTGACATTAACATACTATATGTAGGTAACACATCTATAATGTAGGTAAAGAACATAATTATGTACAGTATGTGTTTGACATTAACATACTATAATGTAGGTAACATACTGTACTGTAGGTAAAGCACCATAATTATGTACAGTATGTGTTTGACATTAACATACTATAATGTAGGTAAAGAACCATAATTATGTACAGTATGTGTTTGACATTAACATACTATAATGTAGGTAAAGAACCATAATTATGTACAGTATGTGTTTGACATTAACATACTATAATGTAGGTAACATACTATAATGTAGGTAAAGAACATAATTATGTACAGTATGTGTTTGACATTAACATACTATAATGTAGGTAACATACTGTAATGTAGGTAAAGAACCATACTTATGTACAGTATGTGTTTGACATTAACATACTATAATGTAGGTAACATACTATAATGTAGGTAAAGAACATAATTATGTACAGTATGTGTTTGACATTAACATACTATAATGTAGGTAACATACTGTAATGTAGGTAAAGAACCATAATTATGTACAGTATGTGTTTGACATTAACATACTATAATGTAGGTAAAGAACCATAATTATGTACAGTATGTGTTTGACATTAACATACTATAATGTAGGTAACATACTATAATGTAGGGTAAAGAAACCATAATTATGGTACAGTATATGTTTGACATTAACATACTATAATGTAGGTAAAGAACCATAATTAAGATGTACAGTATGTGTTTGACATTAACATACTATAATGTAGGTAAAGAACCATAATTATGTACAGTATGTGTTGACATTAACATACTATAATGTAGGTAAAGAACCATAATTATGTACAGTATATGTTTGACATTAACATACCATAATGTAGGTAACATACTATAATGTAGGTAAAGAACCATAATTATGTACAGTATGTGTTTGGCATTAACATACTATAATGTAGGTAACATACTATAATGTAGGTAAAGAACCATAATTATGTACAGTATGTGTTTGACATTAACATACTATAATGTAGGTAACATACTATAATGTAGGTAAAGAACCATAATTATGTACAGTAATGTGTTTGACATTAACATACTATAATGTAGGTAACATACTATAATGTAGGTAAAGAACCATAATTATGTTACAGTATGTGTTTGACATTAACATACTATAATGTAGGTAACATACTATATGTAGGTAAAAAAACATAATTTTTTACAGTATGTGTTTGACATATCATACTATAATGTAGGTAAAGAACCATAATTATGTTACAGTATGTGTTTGACATTAACATACTATAATGTAGGTAAAGAACCATAATTATGTACAGTATGTGTTTTGACATTAACATACTATAATGTAGGTAAAGAACCATAATTATGTACAGTATATGTATGACATTAACATACTATAATGTAGGTAACATACTATAATGTAGGTAAAGAACCATAATTATGTAAGTATGTGTTTTGACATTAACATACTATAATGTAGGTAAAGAACCATAATTATGTACAGTATGTGTTTGACATTAAGATGAACTATAATGTAGGTAACATACTATAATGTTAGGTAAAGAACCATATTATGTACAGTATGTGTTTTGACATTAACATTACTATAATGTAGGTAAAGAACCATAATTATGTACAGTATATGTTTGACATTATCATACTATATTCTAGATAAAGAACCATAATTATGTACAGTATGTGTTTGACATTAACATACTATAATGTAGGTAAAGAACCATAAATATGTACAGTATGTGTTTGACATTAACATACTATAATGTAGGTAAAGAACCATAATTATGTACAGTATGTGTTTGACATTACATACTATAATGTAGGTAAAGAAACCATAATTATGTACCAGTATGTGTTTGACATTAACATACTATAATGTAGGTAACATACTATAATGTAGGTAAAGAACCATAATTATGTACAGTATATGTTTGACATTAACATACTATAATGTAGGTAACATACTATAATGTAGGTAAAGAACCATAATTATGTACAGTATGTGTTTGACATTAACATACTATAATGTAGGTAAAGAACCATAATTATGTACAGTATGTGTTTGACATTAACATACTATAATGTAGGTGACATACTATAATGTAGGTAAAGAACCATAATTATGTAAGGTATGTGTTTGACATTAACATACTATAATGTAGGTAAAGAACCATAATTATGTACAGTATATGTTTGACATTAACATACTATAATGTAGGTAAAGAACCATAATTATGTACAGTATGTGTTTGACATTAACATACTATAATGTAGTAAAGAAAACCATAATTATGTACAGTATGTGTTTGACATTAACATACTATAATGTAGGTAACATACTATAATGTAGGTAAAGAACCATAATTATGTACAGTATGTGTTTGACATTAACATACTATAATGTAGGTAAAGAACCATAATTATGTACAGTATGTGTTTTGACATTAACATACTATAATGTAGGGTAAAGAACCATAATTAGTACAGTATGTGTTTGACATTAACATACTATAATGTAGGTAAAGAACCATAATTATGTACAGTATGTGTTTGACATTAACATACTATAATGTAGGTAACATACTATAATGTAGGTAAAGAACCATAATTATGTACAGTATGTGTTGACATTAACATACTATAATGTAGGTAACATACTATAATGTAGGTAAAGAACCATAATTATGTACAGTATGTGTTTGACATTAACATACTATAATGTAGGTAAAGAACCATAATTATGTACAGTATGTGTTTGACATTAACATACTATAATGTAGGTAACATACTATAATGTAGGTAAAGAACCATAATTATGTACAGTATGTGTTTGACATTAACATACTATAATGTAGGTAACATACTATAATGTAGGTAAAGAACCATAATTATGTACAGTATGTGTTTGACATTAACATACTATAATGTAGGTAAAGAACCATAATTATGTACAGTATGTGTTTGACATTAACATACTATAATGTAGGTAAAGAACCATAATTATGTACAGTATGTGTTTGACATTAACATACTATAATGTAGGTAAAGAACCATAATTATGTACAGTATGTTTGACATTAACATACTATAATGTAGGTAACATACTATAATGTAGGTAAAGAACCATAATTATGTACAGTATGTGTTTGACATTAACATACTATAATGTAGGTAAAGAACCATAATTATGTACAGTATATGTTTGACATTAACATACTATAATGTAGGTAACATACTATAATGTAGGTAAAGAACCATAATTATGTACAGTATGTGTGTTTGACATTAACATACTATAATGTAGGTAAAGAACCATAATTATGTACAGTATGTGTTTGACATTAACATACTATAATGTAGGTAACATACTATAATGTAGGTAAAGAACCATAATTATGTACAGTATGTGTTTGACATTAACATACTATAATGTAGGTAAAGAACCATAATTATGTACAGTATGTGTTTGACATTAACATACTATAATGTAGGTAAAGAACCATAATTATGTACAGTATGTTTGACATTAACATACTATAATGTAGGTAACATACTATAATGTAGGTAAAGAACCATAATTATGTACAGTATATGTTTGACATTAACATACTATAGGTAACATACTATAATGTAGGTAAAGAACCATAATTATGTACAGTATGTGTTTGACATTAACATACTATAATGTAGGTAACATACTATAATGTAGGTAAAGAACCATAATTATGTACAGTATGTGTTTGACATTAACATACTATAATGTAGGTAAAGAACCATAATTATGTACAGTATGTGTTTGACATTAACATACTATAATGTAGGTAACATACTATAATGTAGGTAAGAACCATAATTATGTACAGTATGTTTGACATTAACATACTATAATGTAGGTAAAGAACCATAATTATGTACAGTATGTGTGTTGACATTAACATACTATAATGTAGGTAACATACTATAATGTAGGTAAAGAACCATAATTATGTACAGTATGTGTTTGACATTAACATACTATAATGTAGGTAAAGAACCATAATTATGTACAGTATGTGTTTGACATTAACATACTAATGTAGTAGGTAAAGAACCATAATTATGTACAGTATGTGTTTGACATAACATACTATAATGTAGGTAAAGAACCATAATTATGTACAGTATGTGTTTGACATTAACATACTATAATGTAGGTAAAGAACCATAATTATGTACAGTATGTGTTTGACATTAACATACTATAATGTAGGTAACATACTATAATGTAGGTAAAGAACCATAATTATGTACAGTATGTGTTTGACATTAACATACTATAATGTAGGTAAAGAACCATAATTATGTACAGTATGTGTTTGACATTAACATACTATAATGTAGGTAAAGAACCATAATTATGTACAGTATGTGTTTGACATTAACATACTATAATGTAGGTAAAGAACCATAATTATGTACAGTATGTGTTTGACATTAACATACTATAATGTAGGTAACATACTATAATGTAGGTAAAGAACCATAATTATGTACAGTATGTGTTTGACATTAACATACTATAATGTAGGTAAAGAACCATAATTATGTACAGTATGTTTGACATTAACATACTATAATGTAGGTAAAGAACCATAATTATGTACAGTATGTGTTTGACATTAACATACTATAATGTAGGTAAAGAACCATAATTATGTACAGTATGTGTTTGACATTAACATACTATAATGTAGGTAAAGAACCTATACTATAATGTAGGTAAAGAACCATAATTATGTACAGTATGTGTTTGACATTAACATACTATAATGTAGGTAACATACTATAATGTAGGTAAAGAACCATAATTATGTACAGTATGTGTTTGACATTAACATACTATAATGTAGGTAAAGAACCATAATTATGTACAGTATGTGTTTGACATTAACATACTATAATGTAGGTAACATACTATAATGTAGGTAAAGAACCATAATTATGTACAGTATGTGTTTGACATTAACATACTATAATGTAGGTAACATACTATAATGTAGGTAAAGAACCATAATTATGTACAGTATGTGTTTGACATTAACATACTATAATGTAGGTAACATACTATAATGTAGGTAAAGAACCATAATTATGTACAGTATGTGTTTGACATTAACATACTATAATGTAGGTAACATACTATAATGTAGGTAAAGAACCATAATTATGTACAGTATGTGTTTGACATTAACATACTATAATGTAGGTAACATACTATAATGTAGGTAAAGAACCATAATTATGTACAGTATGTGTTTGACATTAACATACTATAATGTAGGTAACATACTATAATGTAGGTAAAGAACCATAATTATGTACAGTATGTGTTTGACATTAACATACTATAATGTAGGTAACATACTATAATGTAGGTAAAGAACCATAATTATGTACAGTATGTGTTTGACATTAACATACTATAATGTAGGTAACATACTATAATGTAGGTAAAGAACCATAATTATGTACAGTATGTGTTTGACATTAACATACTATAATGTAGGTAAAGAACCATAATTATGTACAGTATGTGTTTGACATTAACATACTATAATGTAGGTAAAGAACCATAATTATGTACAGTATGTGTTTGACATTAACATACTATAATGTAGGTAAAGAACCATAATTATGTACAGTATGTGTTTGACATTAACATACTATAATGTAGGTAAAGAACCATAATTATGTACAGTATGTGTTTGACATTAACATACTATAATGTAGGTAACATACTATAATGTAGGTAAAGAACCATAATTATGTACAGTATGTGTTTGACATTAACATACTATAATGTAGGTAAAGAACCATAATTATGTACAGTATGTGTTTGACATTAACATACTATAATTATGTACAGTATATGTATGACATTAACATACTATAATGTAGGTAACATACTATAATGTAGGTAAAGAACCATAATTATGTACAGTATGTGTTTGACATTAACATACTATAATGTAGGTAACATACTATAATGTAGGTAAAGAACCATAATTATGTACAGTATGTGTTTGACATTAACATACTATAATGTAGGTAAAGAACCATAATTATGTACAGTATGTGTTTGACATTAACATACTATAATGTAGGTAACATACTATAATGTAGGTAAAGAACCATAATTATGTACAGTATGTGTTTGACATTAACATACTATAATGTAGGTAACATACTATAATGTAGGTAGAACCATAATTATGTACAGTATGTGTTTGACATTAACATACTATAATGTAGGTAAAGAACCATAATTATGTACAGTATGTGTTTGACATTAACATACTATAATGTAGGTAAAGAACCATAATTATGTACTGTTTGTGTTTGACATTAACATACTATAATGTAGGTAAAGAACCATAATTATGTACAGTATGTGTTTGACATTAACATACTATAATGTAGGTAACATACTATAATGTAGGTAAAGAACCATAATTATGTACAGTATGTGTTTGACATTAACATACTATAATGTAGGTAAAGAACCATAATTATGTACAGTATGTGTTTGACATTAACATACTATAATGTAGGTAAAGAACCATAATTATGTACAGTATGTGTTTGACATTAACATACTATAATGTAGGTAAAGAACCATAATTATGTACAGTATGTGTTTGACATTAACATACTATAATGTAGGTAACATACTATAATGTAGGTAAAGAACCATAATTATGTACAGTATGTGTTTGACATTAACATACTATAATGTAGGTAAAGAACCATAATTATGTACAGTATGTGTTTGACATTAACATACTATAATGTAGGTAAAGAACCATAATTATGTACAGTATGTGTTTGACATTAACATACTATAATGTAGGTAAAGAACCATAATTATGTACAGTATGTGTTTGACATTAACATACTATAATGTAGGTAACATACTATAATGTAGGTAAAGAACCATAATTATGTACAGTATGTGTGTTTGACATTAACATACTATAATGTAGGTAACATACTATAATGTAGGTAAAGAACCATAATTATGTACAGTATGTGTTTGACATTAACATACTATAATGTAGGTAAAGAACCATAATTATGTACAGTATGTGTTTGACATTAACATACTATAATGTAGGTAAAGAACCATAATTATGTACAGTATGTGTTTGACATTAACATACTATAAATAACATACTATAATGTAGGTAAAGAACCATAATTATGTACAGTATGTGTTTGACATTAACATACTATAATGTAGGTAAAGAACCATAATTATGTACAGTATGTGTTTGACATTAACATACTATAATGTAGGTAACATACTATAATGTAGGTAAAGAACCATAATTATGTACAGTATGTGTTTGACATTAACATACTATAATGTAGGTAACATACTATAATGTAGGTAAAGAACCATAATTATGTACAGTATGTGTTTGACATTAACATACTATAATGTAGGTAACATACTATAATGTAGGTAAAGAACCATAATTATGTACAGTATGTGTTTGACATTAACATACTATAATGTAGGTAACATACTATAATGTAGGTAAAGAACCATAATTATGTACAGTATGTGTTTGACATTAACATACTATAATGTAGGTAACATACTATAATGTAGGTAAAGAACCATAATTATGTACAGTATGTGTTTGACATTAACATACTATAATGTAGGTAACATACTATAATGTAGGTAAAGAACCATAATTATGTACAGTATGTGTTTGACATTAACATACTATAATGTAGGTAACATACTATAATGTAGGTAAAGAACCATAATTATGTACAGTATGTGTTTGACATTAACATACTATAATGTAGGTAACATACTATAATGTAGGTAAAGAACCATAATTATGTACAGTATGTGTTTGACATTAACATACTATAATGTAGGTAAAGAACCATAATTATGTACAGTATGTGTTTGACATTAACATACTATAATGTAGGTAACATACTATAATGTAGGTACAGAACCATAATTATGTACAGTATGTGTTTGACATTAACATACTATAATGTAGGTAAAGAACCATAATTATGTACAGTATGTGTTTGACATTAACATACTATAATGTAGGTAAAGAACCATAATTATGTACAGTATGTGTTTGACATTAACATACTATAATGTAGGTAAAGAACCATAATTATGTACAGTATATGTTTGACATTAACATACTATAATGTAGGTAAAGAACCATAATTATGTACAGTATGTGTTTGACATTAACATACTATAATGTAGGTAACATACTATAATGTAGGTAAAGAACCATAATTATGTACAGTATGTGTGTTTGACATTAACATACTATAATGTAGGTAAAGAACCATAATTATGTACAGTATGTGTTTGACATTAACATACTATAATGTAGGTAAAGAACCATAATTATGTACAGTATGTGTTGACATTAACATACTATAATGTAGGTAAAGAACCATAATTATGTACAGTATGTGTTTGACATTAACATACTATAATGTAGGTAAAGAACCATAATTATGTACAGTATGTGTTTGACATTAACATACTATAATGTAGGTAACATACTATAATGTAGGTAAAGAACCATAATTATGTACAGTATGTGTTTGACATTAACATACTATAATGTAGGTAACATACTATAATGTAGGTAAAGAACCATAATTATGTACAGTATGTGTTTTGACATTAACATACTATAATGTAGGTAACATACTATAATGTAGGTAAAGAACCATAATTATGTACAGTATGTGTTTGTTCTCGGCTGTACATACCTTGAACAAGGTCAGCAGCAGAGATATATATTCACACAACATGTAATAATCTATATGTTAAGCACATAATATGTTAAGCACATAATATGTTAAGCACATAATATAATTGCTCATTCCACTTCACAAAGAAGACATTAATCAGGACCACATACTAAGAAATGATAACTAATAATCAAGGATAAATAAACACTGTGAACAAGGCAAGCAGCATATATCAATACACACACCTCAATATTAATTAAGGGAGCCCACCTCGTGTTTTTTGTTTTTCTCTCCCTCTCTCTTTGACTTGTATCCACTCGGCCCCATTCAGCCAACTGTTTTAAGACGTTTACCCCCATCCAGGTGTCAATATTTTCCTGGCGAGCGGTAGCGAGCCAGCATATATATATTTTTTTTTGACAGCAAGCTAAATTTGTACATTTTTCGATAGAAAAATTTTTCCGGCGAAGCCGGATTTCTCCATACAATACTGGCTCGCTATCGCTCGCCAGGAAGAAATCGACACCTGGATAGGGATAAACGTCTTAAAACAGTCAAAACCGTTTGCAACATAAATGGCCACCGATCTCTTGTCTACCCCATACCCGTAGCAAGTTCCTCGAACAACACAAAAAAGTCCTGAACAGTATCCTCGGTGAACGGGGGAATTACACTCGTCGTGGTTAATCTAGGAGGGGGAGCAAGCACATTAGTTTTGGACTCACTTTGAGCAGCTAATTGGGCCATGCGATACTGATGATCTAGCTGAATTTGTTGTGCCTGCAGCTGAGAAACTGCCTGGGCAGCATTTAATCTGGCTAGATCTAGGTACTGTTTAGGTGTAAATCCCTCGGGTAAATGTTCACCAAACCGCATAGTATTACTGAATCCCCCACCAACTGCTCCGTCTCGCTCACCGCCCTTGGTGTCATGAATCCCAAATAGTTCTGATTTTATGGACTGTGCCATTTCGGGCTTTGTCATGTCAGAGACAGTCAACTGCAAAAATGAGGCTAGCATTTTTAGTTCGTCTTTTGACAGGAGATCGATGTCACCGGCTGTGGGTATTGACTCTAGAAAAATCTTAACATCTTCGTTATTAATTAAATTAGGCATGATGAATTAAGCAAAACTTAAGTGAAACTTTACAAAATGGATCATGGCAAGGTCGCCAGTTATCTGTTACGTATCTTGATTCAAAAGTGGTTAACTAAATAAAACTAGATAGAACAGACAATATGAAAGGGTATCAAACAGCTGAAGGCCAATAGAACTTAAAATATTAAAGTGTGTTCTGTTGTTACTTGCTTTCCTTTACCTGTTGGGACAGTTATCCTTTATACTCTGATACACTTCAATAAGATTTAATCATGAAACTATTTAAAGTTATAGAATTATTTTAATGTTTAATATTAAGTAGGCTACTAATTACGATTAGAGAAAAGCTTGGTATGTAAGTAAGGACTTTTAAGCAATTATAAACTAAGTATACACTAAAGTAATTATAAACTAAGTATACACTAAAGTAATTATAAACTAAGTATACACTAAAGTAATTATAAACTAAGTATACACTAAAGTAATTATAAGTAGCGTACTGTATACACTAAAGTAATTATAAGTAGCGTACTGTATACACTAAAGTAATTATAAACTAAGTATACACTATAAACATTATAAACTAAGTATACACTAAAGTAATTATAAACTAAGTATACACTAAAGCAATTATAAACTAAGTATACACTAAAGTAATTATAAGTAGCGTACTGTATACACTAAAGTAATTATAAACTAAGTATACACTAAAGCAATTATAAACTAAGTATACACTAAAGTAATTATAAGTAGCGTACTGTATACACTAAAGTAATTATAAGTAGCGTACTGTATACACTAAAGTAATTATAAACTAAGTATACACTAAAGTAATTATAAACTAAGTATACACTATAAACATTATAAACTAAGTATACACTAAAGTAATTATAAGTAGCGTACTGTATACACTAAAGTAATTATAAGTAGCGTACTGTATACACTAAAGTAATTATAAACTAAATATACACTAAAGTAATTATAAACTAAGTATACACTAAAGTAATTAATCTGGATTATCATTAAAGTCAGAATATTATTAAGATCTTTTTATATATACTTAATTTAGTTATGATTATGTTTTACTCTTATTCTCTTATCTCGTTATTCTCTTATTTTATTATTGTGCTCTTGTTAGCAATTTATCTTATTTATCTTTTTACTGCAAGACGTTTACTTAATCAACATGATAGATGGTAAGGCAAGATAGCAAAGCCACATTTAAAATAGTATTGTATTTATAAACATAAATAAAGTATTTTACAATTAAACAAAATAAGTAATGGAAGAAATTAATATTATAAGATTTCAGGATCGTTTTGTATCCGTTCTGATTTCACTTAAAGTATAAAATGAAGGTATAGCTAAAGCCTGGTTCACACATAGACGAGTTGGTGCCCGAGTCCAACACGAGTGATGAAATTTTGCTATTCGGCAATGACTCTTCAATACTCTGCAACACTCTTGTAGACTCTTGTTACACTTGTGTGTATACTCTCCGTGTATCGGGGTGTGTCCTGGGTACTCGCCACGTGGCCCAAAAATTTCATACATGCATGAAATTTCTTGTCCCCGTCACGAGTCCGAAGGACATACGTGTAGACTCGTGTTGACTCTTGTTGACTTTTCGTGACTCATGTTGACTCTTCGTGACTCTTGTTGAACTGTGCATAACTCTTTGTGACTCGTGTTGACTCTTGTACACTCTTCGGTGAATCAGGCACCTGCACAATGAGGGCCACTCTTGGGAGCACTCATTGTGACTCTTGTTCCACTCTTGTTGACTCTTGTTACACTCTTGTTGACTCGTGTTGGCTCATACCGACTCTTTGTTTTCGTACCCTGGAATTTGACTTCAAATTTATGACACTCGTGTTGGGTTCGTGTTACACTCTTCGTGACTCTTGTTGACTCTCTGTGACTCGTAGTGACTCTTGGATGAACACTTACTGACTCTTGTTGACTCTTGGTGAATCGGGAACAGTGACCTTACTCGGGCTGGTTCTTGCCAGAGTCACGAAGATCCACGAAGAGTGTCAGTCTTCGCTCACTCGTACTTGACTCTGGCGCCTACTCTTGAATGTGTGAACCAGGCTTTAGTAGGCTTAACCCTTTTTCTGCGGGCTTATTTGCACTATTTAGGGCATATTCAGGCACTCCTGAATGATTAATCAAGCATCTGCATTAAATTAACTGTATTCTGCCAAAAACTAGGCGAAAATAGCTTCAAAATGAGACCAGAACGAGCTTCGTACGTGGCGGGGTTCACCCGCAGCGTTACCATAGACATTCGGGAAAACCGCTAATTATTAGCTCTCGCTCGCTCGGCAACACTGTTGTGAGACACCCGCCCGCGCAGACACAGTCTCCCTCAGTGAGCGGCTGGCTGCTCTGAGGGTCGGAGGGAGATCCCTCACACTCCCGCCCACTGACACTCGATTTCTAATTTTTTTACTGGCTTTTAAAGACTGGAAATTGCTGTAAAATTGCCTATGCGTTCCAGAATGTCACCCGCAGGGAAAGGGTTAAGTCACAATATAATTTATAGGACTTCTTACAATGCTTAATTACTAATGACAATAGCTTTACATCAAGTCATTTAAGTATTAACAGATAAATTGGTGACTATCACATCAAATCTCCACTATTCAATATCCAATCACAGAATTATATCTAATTACAAAATTATATCTAATCACAAAAGTAAACACCAATACAAAATATAGGTCTCTCCAATCACAAAATCTTAAATCAAATGAGGCTATGTTTCCGACATACCTCTGGTAATTAACAGTCACAGGTTTCCTACCGAGTAGAGGTACTAGCATACGCCCTACAAATAAAATAAAATAAACCCTTTACAATAATTATACAAGCCTAGTCTTCTCCATGCAGCTCTTTACTCCGCACAGCTCAGAATGTAAATGGTTTGATCTATCAAATATTTGTCCTTATATACGAGTCCATCACCACACTAGTCCAATCAGAGCTTAATTCAGGGGTTACATCATCAGGTCCAAGGTGCCTAATCCAATCCGATTGCAGGCAGGTTGTGTGGGCCAATTACAGGTGGTTGAAGAAGGTGGGAGTAGGGGGTTTGCTCACCACGCCACAGCTGCCCCGCCCCTCTCACGCATTTTTGGCGGGAAACGGCTCTCTCTCTCTATCTCGTCACGGGAACCAGCTAGAACCAGGTAGAAAGAAGGAGGGAGAACCAGCATGGGCGCTTTCTCTCTCTCTCTTTCTCTCTCTCTCACACGTGCAGGTGTTCCAAGTCACGTACGCACTCAGGAAACTCGCCATGAGGTGTGGTACAGTCACGAACCACAGCTTGGTGTCTGGTCACACATCACATCCTGGTTATCTTCCGGATGTTACAATATATATTAAGACTGCCGTGGTGTAGTTTTGTAGTAGAAGGTAGGTTTGCGACAGGGTTGTGTAATGTCACCATGGCTGTTTAATATGTTTATGGATGGTGTGGTGAGGGAGGTGAAAAGGATAACTATGGGAAGAGGATTGGGTTTACTAGGAAAGAATGGTAGAGATTGGGAGTTGAATCAGTTGCTGTTCGCTGATGACACAGCATTGGTGGCGGATTCTGATGAGAAACTGCAGCGGGTAGTCAAAGAGTTTGGTGTGGTTTGTGGAAGGAGGAAACTGAAGGTGAACGTCAATAAAAGTAAAGTAATGATGTGTAATAGGGGAGAGCATAGGGTGAATCTAGATGTGAGGCTGGATGGGGAAATATTGGAACAAGTAGAGTGTTTTAAATATCTAGGAGGAACGATAAGCAGGAGTGGAGGTATGGAAGTGGAGGTAAAACAGAGAGTGTGTGAAGCAAGGAAGGTTTTCGGAGCAATGGGAAGTATGTGGAAGACGAGAAATCTCGGAGTGAAAGTAAAAAGTGCACTGTATCAAGGAATTGTTGTGCCAACAGTGATGTATGGGGCTGAGACATGGGCTCTGAAGAAAAAGGAGAAAAGAGGGTTGGATGTGATGGAGATGAGCTGCTTGAGGAGTATGTGTGGAGTTACTCGTAGAGACAGATTGAATAATGAAGAGATACGTACGAGAGTGGGGCAGCAGGAACATTTGTCAGCCAGAGTGGACAGAAGGGTGCTGAGCTGGTATGGTCATGTTGAACGAATGGAAGATGAAAGGCTTACAAAGAGAATATGTGAGTCAGGTACAAGGGGAGATAGAAGGGCAGGAAGACCCCCATTGAGATGGAGAGACTGTGTAAGAAAGGCATTGGATGATAGAGGAATGACTATAGATCAGGCAGGGGAAGTGGTGGTGGACAGGAGTGAATGGAGAATGCTTGTGAATAGTTGAGTGAACACGTGGTCATTTGGAGTAAGGGGTCAGGCGCAAGTTGGACTAGATAATAGTCCATCAGGCGCCTGGCCCGGGGAGACGATTAATATGAAGGGTGCGCCTGGAAGTGTGGTGGGAGGGCTTGTGGCTTTGGCTCCGCTGCATGTCTGCCTGCCGAGATCGGAACCCCTCCGGGTGGTCGGGGGCCGGGGGAGTGCTGGAGCGACCTAGGTGACCCTGGTTTCTGGGTCTTCTCCTGGGTGACCTGGATGTGTGTGAGTTTTATGTTATTTTATCTGTGTTTATTTGTTGTTTTATGTTGTTTTTGTGTTTTCCCTGTTCTTGCTCTGTCTTGAGTCGGCTACCCCCAAAATGGGGATTGGGCCTGAGCATATAGATAGATAGATAGATAGTGGTGTAGTTGATTAAAGCGTCGGCTATCGTCCTGACGGTCGGCGGTTCGAACCCCACTGAGAGATTAGAAACATTTAGTGGCTCACGTGTATTTGTGATATATACTCAATATATATATATATATATATATTATATATATACTGTAATACTGTATACAACATATATATATATATATATATATATGTATATATATATATCCAACAATTTCTCTTCCTCGTCTTTTCCTCCCCTTTCCCACTCTGATGGCACAACCATCACTTCTTCCTCTGACAAAGCTAAACTCTTCGCTCAAACTTTTGCTAGAAACTCCACCTTGGATGATTCCGGTGCTATTCCTCCCTCTCCGCCCTCCTCTCTCTTACTTATGCCTAATATCCTAATCTCTTCTAAAGATGTACTTTCTACCCTCTCTGGGCTTAACACTAATAAGGCGTACGGTCCGGACGGTGTTCCTCCTGTTGTTCTCAAAAACTGTGCTTCCGTGCTGACTCCCTGCCTAGGCAAACTCTTTCGTCTCTGTCTATCCTCTAACGTCTTCCCTTCATGCTGGAAGTTTGCTCACATTCAACCTGTCCCAAAGAAGGGTGACCGCTCTCAACCCTCCAACTATCGTCCAATTGCTCTTATCTCTTGTCTTTCTAAAGTTTTTGAAACTATTCTTGCTTCCAAATTTCTTAAGCATTTCTCTTCTCATAATCTGCTCTCAGATCGCCAGTATGGCTTCCTTAAGGGTCGCTCTACTGGTGATCTTCTTTCATATCTTACTAACTCTTGGTCATCCTCCTTTCGGGACTTCGGTGAGACTTTTTCTATTGCACTAGACATATCGAAAGCCTTCGATAGAGTCTGGCATTAATCTTTAATTTCTAAACTACCCTCCTTCGGTTTCTATCCCTCCATCTGTGCCTTTGTCTCTAATTTCCTTTCCGGCCGTTCCATAGCTGCGGTTGTGGACGGCCATTGTTCACTTCCTCACCCTATAAACTCCGGTGTTCCTCAGGGCTCTGTCCTATCTCCTATTCTCTTTCTAATTTTTATAAATGATCTCCTTAACTGTGCCTTAATTCCCATCCATTCATACGCAGACAACTCAACCTTACACTACTCCATTAGTTTTTCAGAACGCCCCAGCCAGCAATCCCTCAACGACAAACGTAATGAAGCCATAGAACTCTTAAATTCTGATCTAAATACTATTTCCAATTGGGGCAGAGAAAACCTTGTTAACTTTAATGCTTCCAAAACCCAATTTCTCCATCTATCTACCCGTCAGGATCTCCCAGCGGACTATCCCTTATTCTTCAACAATACAAAAATCAACCCTTCATCTTCTCTCAATATTCTTGGTGTCTCTTTTTCTTCTGCTCTCATTTGGAAGGACCATATTACCAGTCTAGCTAAGGCAGCCTCCCAGAAGCTGGGTGTGCTCAACCGCCTTAGGGGGTTCTTTTCCCCTGCACAGCTTCTTGCTCTTAACAGGGGCATAGTGCGCCCTTGTATTGAGTATTGTTCACATGTGTGGGGAGGTTCCTCTCACACTGCTCTCCTAGACAAAATTGAAAGGAAGGCCTTTCGTATCATTAACTCCCGTCCACTCACCAACTCTCTGCAATCTCTCTCTCTCTCCGCCGCAATGTTGCATCTCTCTCGCTATTCTATCGCTACTATAATCAGTGTTCCTCAGAGCTATCCAAGTGCATACCACCTCCTTTACGTAGGGCACGTGGTACCCGTCTTGCAACTCAATCCCACCCCTACTCTGTGCAACTCTCCAACCCAAGAGTGAAATGTTACTCTCAAACTTTCTTCTACTCAACATCTGAGCTCTGGAACTCTCTCCCAGAATCAGTCTTTCCCTCTTCCTATGACTTAAATTGCTTCAAACTCCGTGTGTCCAGGCATTTTGGCTCGAACGTCCCTTGATTTTGGCCCTGTCACTCTTTCAACTATGGGGGAGGCACTCGCTATAGGCAGTTATGCCTTTTGCCTCCCTCAATCACATAGAAAAAAGAAAAACAAATATATACTACTGACAGCAAACCCTTCTCTGTATCATCCTACTATCTCTATCCTCAATATCAAGCCAAAGTTGGATATTGTGTATATTTGCACAACAATATTTGTTTTTCTTTCATGTTCCAAACCTTGATTCTCCTGAATTCTCAATTCTCTCGCTAAAGCTTTCTTGTCACTCTTAAACTAAATATTTATTAGTGGCTCCTTCATCATTGACGATGCGCCTTACGTAGGTAATGGCCAATCTTTGAACTCTAGCTTGCTGTTCAAACTTCCCACCCGGGGAGAACTCAAAATAAGATTGCCTTACATCGTGAGCGAAACGCTCTTAATAACCACTCACGGACTCGTCCTTATGATGTGGGTACCACTACTAGAAAAACTAGTAAAATAAATAAAGAATAAAAATTAAAATTAAACTTGACCTAGCTTTGCGCTTTCCATGTGTCTGCTTTTGGGTACAGCTCGCCATCTTGTTCACAGCGAGTGCTCACTCTTATCCTCTCCGGGCCCGCATAGTAAAAACCTGGGTCCCCGACGCTCCTGCCTGCATCTCGTTCGTCACCTTCCTTGTCCCTAATGAGTCCTTGCTCATTTGGCCATGACAGTGCTGAAGTTAGGTTAGATTATCGACTTGATGTAAGCTGAAGTGTTAAATACGGGCCCTGGAGATTGTTTTTCTGGATCTAAGCATTCGTGTTAAGGGGTGTTCTTGTTGTGATAAGGCAAGTAGCCCCTCGTGTGTTGTTTTATTATCCTAGCCCACTAATAGTTCACTGATTAGTCATGAGGCTTCTTTTAGGGTGAACTGGAGCCTGTTGCTTGGTCCCTTCAGGGTGTGCAACAAGTATGCTTCGGGGCTAGTACCATTGGATTTTCTCACTTAGTTGAGTGATCCAGCACAGAGCCATACTACTCTGCAATCATATCATCATGTGTTTTACAGGTAGCGGGGTCGACGCGGGATCGCAGGTTTGAACCATTGACGAACTCATCACCAAGGGTACCCATCTAGTTGGCCTCATTAGGTTGCAGATATTATAGGTTTGATTCCTGCAAGGAGATAGAGAAAACCTAATATTTAGTAGTGGCCCCTCCATCATTGACGAACATGCCTATTACATAAGGCACCCTCTTCAAACACTCATCCGCCGTAGTTTGAATCTACCGCGCAGAGCATACAAAATTTGAGGAGCCTTCATCATGAGCGCACGCGACCTCACTCATGGCTTCAGTCATTATGAATTGGGTTCTCACTACGAAAAAACTTCGTAAAAAAAAAAAAAAAAAAAAAAAAAAAAAAAAAAAACTATTCAATAAGCTTTCCATCATATCGTGGATGTACTTGTGTGGATCTTTGACCAGACGCTAATTCAGGCGTCATTCTTCCTTCACTGACATATCAAGCAAACCAAATTCCTCAATACATCAACGAATGGGAAGGGGATGGTCGGGAGGGCCCCAGTCGTCAATGATTACGGGGCCACTACTAAATATTAGGTTTTCTTTATCTCCTTGCAGGAGTCAAACCTATAATTTATTAGTGGCCCCTCCATCATTGACGAACATGCCTGATATCTAAGACTGTAGGGGGACATTCGTAATCATATCATAACTCTAGTAAAAGCAGATAATCAAACAACCACATAGTATTCTTACTTTGTAAAAAAGATATATTTGGGTGCATAAACTTTATACAGCCTAAATCTTTAAAAAAGGGGTACAAGCAGGCGCGTGCTTCGAAGAAGCCTGCTTGAAAAAAGGTTTAACTCTGAGACTCTGTACACAGATCTGCTAGTTAAGAAGGCACCCCACTTAAAGTAAGTGGTGAAAAATAAAAACTTATAAGTTCACATGTGCACATATAAACCCCATTAAACTAGTGGATATATTCCTAAAAATATAACCAAACATAAATTAATTCTTGTACTTTCGCAGAAGTATTGAACTCGTGTACTTATGCAGAAGTACTTACATCAAAAATAAAAGTCGTAGTTGCAACTACTGAGATTTCTTAAAAATCTATTGCTTCACAGCCAAAACTACTTACAACAAGAATTGTTGTATTACTACTATTGAACTTTAGCACAATTTCCTGTAATGAATACTACAGAGAAATTGTATATCACAATACCTACAAACAGTATCACAGCTCGTATGTTCCGTACACATACTCCGGCGGAGTCTAGGGTGTTCTATGTTACACTGACTGCACCCCCCCCCCCCTTTTCTTGAAATTAAACAAAAAGTTACTAAAAGGGCCGCCTAGACCCTCTGCCTTAAACCTATACATGGCAAGGAAGGTTTGTCTAGAGCTACTGAAAGGTATCGAGTCAAAAACGTATGATTAGAGGCCCACAACTGTGTGGACGTAATATCTTCAACAGAAAGATTATTAAGGAAACGTAAAGAGGCTGCCCCCTTGCGTAAATCGTGGGTTTTGCCCACAACGCCGGGATTACTCTCTTTAAAGACCTCGACCAAGAGAGAAGCCAGTGTACGCTTCATCAAGCGTTTACCCGTACTTGCTACCCATAAAGCACCCTGGTGATTTAGAGGTGCCACTCGCAAATATTTGATATATGGTTAGGGAGTGTTATCGTTGATTTTTGATTGTTCATGATGTATAACCATGCCATGCATGTGCATGTTGTTCATCCCTATATATACACTGAAGGGTCGGCCCTTCTGGCGGGATTTTTTATGGTTCAAGTAAGACTTAACATTAAATAACAACGTGTCTCAGGGTGTTCTTTGGGGTTCCCCCGCCGGGAAAGACTCTGAGCTATATTAAAATTCAGTATTCACCGACTGGTACGGGTTTGCAATGAATTCGGTTTGAAGTTATTTAAGGCATATAGTATGATCCCGGATGTTCAGGCATGTTACTCAAAATAATTCAAGTTTCGAAGGGTAACGGCGAAGCCTCCCCTCGTAATCACGTCTTCCGCCGCCAACTAAATAACACAAACAACAAAATTAATGTTCTTCTGTTTTTGTGTGCGGCGTATAGTTTGATGCTGGCTGAGCCGGCATGTAACTAAAATGGTGTTTAGGAGGTCCTTTATCACCGATTAATCTCCGCTGCAATTAACTTAAAGGAGTACAAACAGGTACAAACGTTCATTGCTTGGTACATTTGGACGTTTTATCCTGGGGGTGCATCGTGGGGAGCCACGTCCGCCGGGATCTTAATGGCTGAGCCGAGAAACGAACTCACCCACCCCTATCTTGTTGCTTTCAGTTATCTGTATTGCTCGCATGAAAGGCGCTGGTCCGCCGGGATTAAGAATTAAAAATCTACAGTTGCGTTGTCACCGGATTTAGTTCTTACGTCACAAGATGAGATAAGGGTCAGTGTTTTACACCAGTGGCGGATCCAGCTCAGGCTTAAGAGGGGGGCTGATATACATGAGGGGCGCCATAATTCACACAATATTCTTTATATGAATTGTATTTCAGATAAAATGCAGTATATGCAGAGGGGAAGTGTGGCGGAGTGGTCTTGCCACTGGCCTGGTAATCCAAAGGTCCCGGGTTCAAATTATAGGTTTGACTCCTGTAAGGAGATAAAGAAAACCTAATATTTAGTAGTGGCCCCATAATCATTGACGAACATGCCTATTACATAAGGCACCCTCTTCAAACACTCATCCGCCGTAGTTTGAATCTACCGCGCAGAGCATTTAAAAAAAAATGAGGAGCCTTCATCATGAGCGCACGCGACCTCACTCATGGCTTCAGTCATAATGAATTGGGTTCTCACTACGAAAAAACTTCGTAAAAAATAAAAATAAAAAGAAAACAAGAATAACTATTCAATAAGCTTTCCATCATATCGTGGATGTACTTGTGTGGATCTTTTGACCAGACGCTACTGCAGGCGTCATTCTTCCTTCACTGACATATCAAGTAAACCAAAATCCTGAATACATCAACGAATGGGAAGGGGATGGTCGGGAGGGCCCCAGTCGTCAATGATTACGGGGCCACTACTAAATATTAGGTTTTCTTTATCTCCTTACAGGAGTCAAACCTATAATTTATTAGTGGCCCCTCCATCATTGACGAACATGCCTGATTTCTAAGACTGGAGGGGGACATTCGTAATCATATCATAACTCTAGAAAAGCAGATAATCAAACAACCACATAGTATTCTTACTTTTGTAAAAAAAGAGATATTCGGGTGCATAAACTTTATACAGCCTAAATCTTCAAAAAGGGGTACAAGCAGGAGCGTGCTTCAAAGAAGCCTGCTTGAAAAAGGGTTAACTCTGAGACTCTGTACACAGATCTGCTAGTTAAGAAGACACCCCACTTAAAGTAAGTGGTGAAAACTAAAAACTTATAAGTTTACATGTGCACATATAAACCCCATTAACTAGTGGATATATTCCTAAAAATATAACCAAACATAAATTAATTCTTGTACATTCGTAGAAGTACTGAACTCGTGTACTTATGGAGAAGTAATTACTTCAAAAGTAAAAGTCGTAGTTGCAACTACCGAGATTTCTCAAAAATCTATTGCTTCACAGCCAAAGCTACTTACAACAAGAATTGTTGTAACACTACTATTGTCCTTTAGCACAATTTCCTGCAATGAATACTACAGATAAATTTTATAATACAATGCCTACAAACAGTATCACAGCTCGTATGTTCCGAACACATACTCCGGAGGGGTCTAGGGTGTCCTATGTCACACTGACTGCACCCTCCCCCCGCTTTTTCTTGAAATTAAACAAAACGTGACTCAAAGGGCCACCTAGACCCTCTGCCGTAAAGCTATACATGGCAAGGAAGGTTTGTCCAGAGCCACTGAAAGGTATCGAGTCAAAAACTCCTGATTAGAGGCCCACAACTGTGTGGACTTAATAACTTCCACCGAAAGATTATTAAGGAAACGTAAAGAGGCTGTCCCCTTGCGTAAATCGTGGGTCTCACCCACAACGCCGGGACTCTTCTCTTTAAAGTCCTCGACCAAGAGAGAAGCCAGTGTACGCTCCATCAAGCGTTCACCCGGACTTGCGACCCATAAAGCACCCTGGTGATTTAGGCCTTATGTAATAGGCATGTTCGTCAATGATGGAGGGGCCACTAATAAATCCCGATGTATCAATGGGAAGATATTATTGGGATGGAATTTGTGCTGTACCTAGTATCAGTGCATTACCACAAAGCCCACCGAAAACGCTAATAAAATACCCTCATTGTTCCCTGATTAAATAGCACTGTATGAATATTCCCATATTCAAAATATGCTATAGGGGTGCAATGCCTGGTGAGTTAGCTACTCAACAGGTGGCATTGTGTGTGTAAGAGTGAGTGTCCGAGTGTAGGGAGGGAGACAGTGAAGCACGGGAACGAGGTGGCTTCAGAGATGGGGTCACTTCGTACCATGAGTGAGCACCGTGCCTCATGTGAAGGCAAGATGGCAGGTGCTCGTTGTACTCTACGTGCTTCACATGCCTCACTCCCTAGACTGGAACAAGACCTCACGGGCTTCACTGCTCATTGTACAGCTGTGAATGTCCAGGCTCTCAGCCTATGCCCGAGAGGGAGTAAGTTGGAATATAGAAAAAAAAAAAAAAAAAAAAAAAATCAGGTGTAAGGGCGCAATTTTGGTCACTAAGGGGGGGGGGGGGCCCCCCCCCCCCTGGATCCGCCACTGTTTTACACTTAGGTAAGAAGTTATTATATAAGTAGCACATGGTAGGCTACTCACTACTCTCTTACATTTCTGGGGAATGTAATTAACGTTAAGGGAACTAAGATTGTCTAGTATTATTCAACTCTTCTTTTTCTTGAACGTTGGAGATATATTTATTATATACTAAGCTTGCCGACCTAGCCTGTCCTGATGAGCATTGATTCTTGGATCTTTCTCATCCTCTGGTTCGCATGTAGGACACCTAGGACGGTCGGCTATCTCCCTGGCAGGAGGAAGTTTACCATGGATAGGAGTACTTTCTCCTTTTGTGCTGCTTTGGGTCGCACAATTATAAAGGTCATCGGGCACTCTCCATGTGTTAAGTGTGTTCCTTGTTTAGACCGATCTCGTGGTGGTTGGCTTTCCCAATCATGCCTCGAGTGTTCAGCCCTCCGCAATGCTTATTTAAAACCATGCAGATAGTCGGTGCAAGACTATTTTACTTCATATTCAGTCAGTTTATGTAACGTACCGTTAGACGGTAGCCCGCAAAATCTTGACTATCGGATGACCATATATTCGAAGATTAGCTTCAAGTGCCCCGTCAGTTACTTCAGCCCCTGAGGGGTTTCCGCTCGTGAGTATTCCTTCCGCCAAACCCAAGCGACCTAGGACCTCAGATCCGCCGGACGCACCTCGGTGGTCTAGCCGGCAGGACAGGTCCCGCTCACCTAGACAATAGACCCAAGTCGCCTTCTGTTGAATAAGCGGCTAAGAGGTCTCGCTCTGATTTGACGCCGCACTTTCTGCAGGTGATGACAAATCCAAGAAGAGTCGGTCTAGGATGCCCTCCTCCTTGTCGAAGACGGTGGCGCAGCCTCCACATAAACCGGTCAAAACAGTATTCGTCAGGCAGGGAGGCACTCAGAGACACATCTAGTCATGTCTCAGGCCAATTCACCGGTTTACCATTCCTCACAACCCGCACCCATGGCCTTGCCGGTATTGGGAAAGTAAAAGGGCAGCAGCATGTGTTCTAGCTGGCAGGAGCATGAGCTCTTCTACCCAGCCCGCCTCAGTTCAAGACCCTTCCGAGTATGACGTACCGGACCTGAACTTTCGAGACCTTTCTGAGTTCGACGTTTTCGACGACTCACAAACAAGAACACAAGATTCCGCTGCCCGGGTCGAAGAGTCTCGGTTGAAGGCTTTACCGGCCCCCACCCCCCTGACCCGGTCACCGGGATCTACTTTACACCACCAAGGTGTACACACCGAAGAAATGGCGTCTGGCCAACGTCCATCTTCACGGCATTCGGGAAAGCAGGGCTCAGAAATGTCATAGCCCGCGTCCCAGTCAGACCAAGCAAGTGGGTTTTTTGTAGCGAGGGATCCATTATAGGAGTTATTTGATCTCATGAGACAGGTTAAAGATGAGCGACAGGTATCAGTTCCAGTACCAATAGCTCCGGGGGTGCGACCCCTAGGGCACATACTTGTTCAACCTCAGGTTGATATATTTAACTTTACCTCCATCCACTGTCACTCCTGTCCCTTCCACTTTGGGGGGCTACGGCATTCTTGCCGTCTAATCTACAGTTGTTCTCGGATTTGCTTCCTCCCCCTCTTAATAAATCCATCCCTAGTAAAGAGGGCCTTAGGCCACTTTTATATTGGTTGGATGCATCTTGGTCTGTAGTTAAGCCTTTATGCCCCGAGGTCACACAACCCACAGTCACGGGTGAGTCCCCTGTTCTGAAACATTGGGTTATTGAGGCAAATGAGGTTAAGCAATGAAGGGCCAAGAACCAATCTGGAGAGGTACTTGATGTTGTCGTCAGGTCCTTTCCTACATTTTTAATCCTAACTATTGTGTGTCCATGCTATCTCCTGCCTTGCCTCCCGCTTCCGCCGGAAATTTATTTTTCCGACTGGACTAAGTTAGATGGGTTTAACGATTTAATGCTGTTACAGGGCTTGACCCCAGAATTAAATGCGATAACCTTCAGGGACCCTGCGGGGTCTTCACTAGTTCAGATGCAAAGCGGGGGAGTCAGGGCCGAGGGTTGCAAGGAGACAAGAGGCCCAGCTGTTTACCAGCACAATAACAAACAAAAGCAGTCATCTGCTTCTGCAAGAAGACCATCATTGGTTTTCAAATGCTGGTTGGCATGGCGGTAGGGATACCTCCATATAAGTTTTATTTTTGGGGGCCGCTAAACTTTCTTTATGCCAGTTACCTGAACCTTTTTGTCCTATGACACAGGTTCAGATCGATAAAGACTACAAGATTAGGCAGAAAGCCTGGAGACTGGCATCCCAATGCTTACTGAGCCGCCAACTTGCGGCCTCTCTGGCCAGGACGTCTGAGTCAGTAAAGGACGTCAATACCCAGAAGGCTCTTTCTCTGATCTAGGTGCCTTCTTCTCCAAAACTCCATTCAGTCTCTCCACGACATCCGGCTGCTCTCTTTGAGGCGGTACGGGTCCGTAATGACCTGAGGGGGTACTTGGTTAGCAGACGCCCTGCAGAGATAGGTGGAAGGGAAGACAGATTTGATCAGATCTTTTCTCCAAAAAACCTAGCCTCAGGAGATGCCTGGCGCATTGTCAATCTACTTCTGGACTCACAACCTGCCACTAATTCTAAGTTGAAGAGTGGGCAGTAGGCTAAATTCTATATTTAATGCTAAGAGTTCCTTTCGTGGTCAATCCCAGTCATTTCACTCATCAAAGACTTACACAGCCCCTGAGAGTGGCGGGACGTCTAGTGGACAAGGCCGATCCAAGGGCAGAGGGGGTTGGTTTAGGGGTCAGTCTAAGGGTAAATCCAATAGTGATGGTAGCAAGGCCTCTCATCACCCCCTTTCCGACATTAGAGTCACAACCCTCCTCTTTAAGAAACTGAGACACCACAAGGCTCTCTCACTCCCAGTGCCTAAGCAAGGTGAGTTGGAAACAAGAGTAGTACTGCCGGAGAACACCAGTCATGCGACTGGCAACTTACGAGATTGTCATCGGGCGTGGCCCCGGCGGACATGGGCAAGGACAGTAGTCCGCAAAAGCCTCTCCTAACGGTGGTCTCGGCGACCCCGTTTTATGTATCCCCACAGACTTCAATCTTGTTGTTATTGAAGGTGGGATCCATCGTCAAAGAGATGGCCCCAAAAAGCAGATTATTATCCCCAGTCCTCTGTCACATCCCATGTTCACATTCCGGTTGTTCCTGGTGCCAAAAAACGGGACAGTGTTTAGATGAGGCCGGTGAACGACCTCTCTTTTCTCAACATCCATATTCACAATCAGTCGTTCGGGATGCTGACTGTGAATCAGATCAGATTGACACTCCCGCCGCAGGGCTGGCTGTGTTCCATTGATCTAACAGAAGCCTTTTGGCAGGTCCCAATCAACAAACGTTTTTCAAATGTATCTAACTTTGCGTAACGGGGATCAAACGTTTGTCTTTCAAAGTATGCCCTTTGGATTAAAATCTAGCACCTCGACTTTTTACAAAATTAGTCCGACAGGCTTTGCTGCCATTACTCAAACAAGGGATCATGGTGTCCTAGTACCTAAACAATTGGTTAATGGTAGCACAATCCAAAATGATCCACCTCCAACATGACGGTTCCGTTAGGACGTCTGAAGGTAAAACAAATTATTTTGAAAGGAAACAGGTACTTTCTGCTGTTACCAGCAGAAACACTGACGAAAATTCCAACCTTAATCCACAACCTCCTGGCGGCTTGGGCGAAGCCAGGGGATTACACTCCTCCTTGACATGGACAGCTCCACCTCCGACGGTCTGGATACATACAGACACGTCAGGTACCCTGGGATGGGGATACCAATCAAACCTAGGTCAGGGTCAGGATCTATGGTCCAAATCAATCATCTTAATATCAATGCCAAGGAGTTACTGGTCCCACTATCCTTTTTACAGGAGCACGGCATGAGCCAGGCAGGAAAGTCCGTAGCCTTCAGAATGGACTATCTGACTGCAGTGACATGCAGTCAGAAGCAAGGGTCAGTGAGATCTCGAGTGTTACAAGGGTTGTCGGAAAAGATCTTTCGACTAGCCGCGAGGCTGGAGAATTATCTTCATGCAACGTATCTGCCCGGCGTGGTGAACGTCTGGGCAGACGCTCTGTCTAGGTGACAGAGCACTCTAGTAGAAAGGGCTCTCGAGCAAACCATCTTTCAAGAGATGTTTGCCGAACCCTACCAATCTGCAAATGGATTTGTTAGCGTCAGAGGCCAACCACAGGCTGCCTCAACCTCTCACACCTCGGAGTAAGACTCCGGCGGGGAAGGGGGGTCCAGACGCATTTCTGGTAGAGTGGAACAAATGGAGACCTCCATTTAGCTGTTTCCACCTCCAGAAGCATCCTTAATGTGCAAAGTAGTCCACAAACTACGGGGTTATCGAGGCATCATCTCGGTGATCGCGCCGCTGTGGCCGGCTCAAGTTTGGTACGATCAATTAAAGACGTGGTGCGAGAACCCGGTGTTGCTCCCGATCTCGTACTTCCACTTCGACCTTAAGACCTCGCTGACTTTTGCCTTATGATTATTCAGAAGGTCAAGCGGCTAGGCCAGTTTGGGGAACCGTGACTCACAAGTTGATTACTCAGTATGCTCTATCAACACAAACAGTACCAATCTTATTAGCAGTCATTCACTACCTGGATGGTAGAAACTGGCCAACTGCAGTCCTCGGGGGCTCTGGTGTTTAATTGTTTAGATTACCTATTGGAAATACAAAAAGTTGTCAGTTGTCACATTAAGGAATCGCCTCACAGCAATTCGGACACCTTTTTTCGAATTAACTGGTTTGTCCCTGCCAGAGGCGAAGGAGAAGGGGTTCATGCGGTCTTGCATCCGGCCTCACTCTCCCCCTCGTCAACTCGCACCCACCTTGTCTCTCGATCTGGCCCTTGAAATGTTTCACTCCTGTAAATATCGTCATGATCCTCCTTTAGAGTGACGACTTACGAAAGCCATTTTCTTAATGGCATTAGCTACGGGTGACAGGGTGTCTGAGTTGGCGGCAATGAGTTTGGAGCCATCTTGCTTAAGATTTTCGAGGCGCAACATGAGTGTACATATTGCTCCTGCTCCTAATTTCATCTAATCGTATGAACACAGTAATCATATTTTACGGAGTTTGAAGTTCCTGCTCTGAAACTGGGAGATCAGCACCATTTACTTTACCTGGTGCAATCACTCGTGTCACTTATGCGGGACTCTCGGCCGGCACAGGCGGGGTCCCTCTGGGTTTTGCGGACAGGTAAACGCCTCCCAAAAAACGTCGGCTAGCCGCGTTATTAGTAGAAGTAATCAGAGAGAGTAATCCGGGCGTTTTGGCTAGGTCACACGATATCTGGTAGTGGGCTGCATCAGGCAGATTCCTACACATTTACTCAATCGATGACATGGTCATCTAATCATACTTTCTTAACACGTTACCTATCCGTGAATCGCATGAAACCTTCTCGTACATGTATAGCATTAAGGCAGAGAGTCTCGTTTTAAGCTATTTTTGTAAAGGAAAAAGGGGGGGGAGGGAGTATCCTAGCTAAGGACTCTGACCTGCCTCTTAGGTGATACAAGATATGACGAGAATGAAAGGTCATGTGATAACCCATTCCTTAGACTCAAACAAGTCTAGTCAGGATAACAATTTATGTTTACTTTATGGATGCAATAGAGTTCACTATATATAGGCTACTCATTTATCTTAAGGATTAAGATTAAAAGAGAGAGTACAAATATTTGTCCAATATACTCAATAATCTCAGGGATTAGAATTAGAGTAAGACTACAAATATTTTGGTAATACAGTACCTGAGGCCATGAATATGTAGGCCTACATATTAACAAATTTGGGTGATAATGAATGTTTCATTTAACCTGGGATATAAAAGCTAAATGAATAGTTTATTCTTGTGTTACACCAACTGTTCTATCAAACTTAAAGGTGCTAACACCACAGGCTTCCTTTAAGAAACGCCGCCTGTAATTACCTATTTTATATTTTCTTTGATATTAAACTGACCTGATTAGTACATGTTTACTTGGACCTTACCTGGTTTATTAGTAGTATGCGATGTTTATGATGAATGTCCCCCCTCCAGTCTTGAGAATTCAGGTGCATCGTCAATGATGAAGAGGCCACTAATAAATGATAGGTTTGAGTCCCGAAGGGAAGAAGGAAAACCTAATATTTAGTAGTGGCCCCGGAATCATTGACGATTTTGACCCTCCCTTCCATCCCCTTCCCATTCATCTGCTACATTTTTGAGTCTCAATATGTCAGATTAAGAATGAGCACTCGCTCAGAATTAACAGAATTTACAGCTAAAATACGGTCGTAGTACATTTATAAATACATAAAACACAATTCAACATACCATTTATCCATCAGAATCCTACAATGCTGACTCGCTATCGCTCGCCAGTGATAAATCGATACCTGGATGGGGATAAACGTCTTAAAACAGTTGGCTGAATAGGGCCATGAACAAGATGGCGAGCTGTACCCAAAAGCAGACGCATGGAAAGCGCAAAGCTAGGTCAAGTTTAATTTTAATTTTTATTCTTTATTTATTTTACTAGTTTTTCTAGTAGTGGTACCCACATCATAAGGACGAGTCCGTGAGTGGTTATTAAGAGCGTTTCGCTCACGATGTAAGGCAATCGTATTTTGAGTTCTCCCCGGGCGGGAAGTTTGAACAGCAAGCTAGAGTTCAAAGATTGGCCATTACCTACGTAAGGCGCATCGTCAATGATTCCGGGGCTACTACTAAATATTAGGTTTTCCTTCTTCCCTTCGAGACTCAAACCTATAATATATGCGGTTTATCTCTCCCCTAATTCTACTGACTATGCAATATTCTATAACTATCTAACTTTTAAAATGGAACACACTCTATTAGTCTATCCATCTTTCCTTTTGCAGAAATCTCCATCTTAGATTTCAATGTTCACCACTGCCAATGGCTCTCCTCTCATTTCACTGACCAACCTGGTGAACAAGCCTACATCTTTCCTATCCTAAATGATTTAGAGCAGTCAGTCCAGCACCCTAGTCGTCTTCCTGACTGCCTTGGAGATCGGTCCAACATTCTTGACTTATTTATAACCTCTAATTCTTCTACTTACACTGTAAACCTTTTCTCTCCGTTGGGTTCCTCCGATCACAACATTATCTCTGTAACTTATCCTATCTCTCCAGAATGGCCTTCAGATCTTCCCAGCCGGCGGGGCTTGTGGCACTTTGGCATTGCCGACTGGGAGGCTCTTAGGCAGTACTTCTTTGATTTCGCATGGAATTATTTTTGCTTTCGTGACCGAGGACCCTCGAAGTGCACCGAGCGCATTACCGAGGTAATCCTCTTGGGCATGGAAGCATATACTGTATACCATTATCTTTCTCTCAGACTAATGCAAACAAACCTTGGTTTACTCACACTTATTCTTCAAATGTCCGCAATAAGTAGGAAGCATGCAAAGGGTAACGTCACCTTCAAACTAAAGAATCTCTATACCACTAATAGTGGTATACCAGTGTTGTGATCAATAGCTTCTTCAATGACTGATAACCTGGAGAACACATTAAGACTACAGTGGTAATTCTAGTCCAAGAACTAAAACATTTATACTCTTTCGCCCTTTCCCGTAGTACCCTAACCTCTTGGCTAAGATAATGCCTTCTTCATTATATTTTGCCCGCCATTATACAATTTGGTAAAAATCAAGCAAGAAAACTTTAGCAAGTTTGAGAGGGGATCCTTTTTTTTCATAAGTAAATAAAGTGGTGTTTCAGTATACTTTGTAGAAGAACATTATGTCAAAAGCCTTACTCCATTACTCAGGAATATTATAAATACTCACAAGTGAAGAGGGCTTTAATGGTCAGGGAAAGTGAGGGGTTAAGAACGTTGGACGAGTGAATATAGGCAACTGAAAACAATGTTCAAACCTTTAAAAGTACATAACTACGAAAACTCAAGCTAAGTTTTGTACTTCCGTAATGTAAAAAAAGACATACTGAGGAATGCTAATGGTACCTTACAATGATGGTGGTAACATATATGACATAGACTAAAGTAGATATTCTGGACTTGACATGAAAACAGAACTTTGCAGTAAGGGACCCAAAATCGGAAAACGAACCCCCAAGTTTGAACCTCGAAACCGCCAAAATGTAATATTTTCGCGATTTCGCGGTTCGAACTTGGGGGTTCGTTCTCCGATTTTGGGTCCCTTACTTCAAAGTTCCATTTTTGTGTCAAGTCCAGATCTACTGTAGTCTATGTATATGATTATTAAATAATGCTTGATATTGCCCCCAGGGGGTAAGCTGGCCTTCATTTTATGGTTGAGGAAAAAAGTAATATGCCCCACGCATCCTACTGCGTGTGTCGTGTCGTACAAGTGACTAAAGCCCGGTTCACACGAACCGTCTTTTGCGGGTCCGTTTTCGTGCCTGTGTCGTCACATACGAAAATCGGACGCGGAAAGGTAAAGTTGAAAGGAAATGCGGGCCGCATTCCAGAGCGCGGGCCAGACTCTGGGGTGCTGAACGTACTTCTCTGGCGGTAAGTAAACACCTACTAGACGATCGTTAACATGGACTGAGAAACGATCTTTCTTGGTGTTTATTTCTTAATTTTGACCGAAGATGAACCACCACCATAATTCAATGCATATTAACTAGATAAATATATCAAAACCAAGCCATCACGTAGCCTGCAGTTGCCCACATATTTATATAAGTTCTGTTCCTCTCCTTGACCATGTTAATGGAAATATATTGCACATCATTGAATTACGAGTGTATAGTGGTTAATTCATATGATTAGTAAGCTGATAATTAAAAGAAATCGCACTCACAATTCATTGGTATAGGCCTACTATATAATTTACTTTCATACATCAGATCACGATTAGAAACAACTTATGTGGGCAACGGTACCTAATTATATGCACTGTAGAAGGGAATCGAGATTTTATTGGAGAAACATGTTGTTGTTGTTGTTCTGTAGTTATAATCTAGGTGTTTATTGTCTCTATCTGGAGGCGAGCGAAGCAGTACAAGGTGTTAACTTTGGTAGGTTTGGTGGTGCCGCGTCGGCTGCCAGTTACACGATCACGTATTAACCTGCGTGAAAGGGTTAAACTTCCTTAATATTTGCCTTGCCATTAAAATTATACATATAGCGTATATTGTTATGCGATATTAACTATAATGTAATGGAAATTGGCACAAAAATATTACACACATTTCACTTCAATGTTCAAAGTACGGAACGTACTTCTTATCAGGACATGAAAAAGATAAATCGAAACCATCTTTTTGTGCGGTTCGCATTTTGGTAGACGCCTTCCCGGTTCACACTACGTACGGCCCGCATGTCTGTAAGGGACGTCACTCTGACGTCACAATTTTTTATATGGACCGAAAAACGGCACGAAAAACGGTTAGTGTGAGCTAGGCTTAATAGGGCGGATGCCCTATTGCATTAATATGCAATAATACCTTGCTATTGGCACTGTCTTCGTATAGCACTGCCGAGGCTGGTGAGCAGTGAATAGGTGCCACAGTGGACTCTCTTAGAGTCTTACCTGGGCATTGTTTGGCGCCACGCCAGTGTTGACCATATTGTTTGCATGGTGGGGCAGGTTTTAGTTTTTGATCATGTGTAAAGTGAGGGTCCACTCTGTGTAATTATGGACTATTAATCTCAATATAAACTAAGTAATGATTGCAGTGATGTGGGGTAATGGTGGTTACTGTTAAATTTGTTGTGATGAGACTGGATATTGATGACTTAATGTTCCATTGTGCTTGCTAGGAATTTATGGATATACTAGGAAGAATCAATGACACTTCTTAGAAACGACAGTAGCAGATTGCAAGAGTGTTACCACTTTCGCGCATAAGTGCGCTATTTGCGCCCTTTCTGGGATACTTAAAATCCTTCGTAACCATCAGGGGTGCTTAGAAACCTTTAATTTAGTTACTTCAACCTCCGCAACTGTCTGTAACCCTTAATTCGTGGCGACCATCTTATGACGGGAGAGAGAAAATTGGCCCATCCTGTGGCACCCGTCATATGACGGTCGCCATTTTGAGGCTATTATTAGCGCTGAGAGAGAGGCCAGGCATTGGAGGGAGCATAGGCAGGCTCCAACCGCTCGCCACGGCGTCCGGGCGCGCGCTGAAGCCCGACATAAGGCTGTCTCACTCATGTGAGACACATCAAAAATCGCCAATATTCCCGCTATTTTACCGATCTTCGCCTTCGTTTGCAAGATCGTTGCAAGATAACCAAATGTCGTATAAGGATGCTTCAGGTGTCATTGGAAAGCTCTATCATCGTCCTTTCATTGTATTACGCTCTGGCTCTTGCTTATGCATGAAAAAGACCATGGAATGAAGGTAATTTTTGGCAAATATACCTGCCTGGCGCTACGGTGATATACGCAAGAATGGAATGTTTTAAGCAAGCTATAGGCAGAGAACTAATTTTTGGAGAAGTAATTAAGAGACTAAGATAATTTTATTTCTGAATACTAAATGGCAAACCCAGTCCATGAAAGGGTTAATTCATATTATCACCAACCCACTAATTAACTTACAAATAAACCTAATTATTGAAATCAATTAAACTAATGACTACATGTGATACTCCAAAGATTCGAACCTAGGATACTAATACCAAACTTCAGCGCACTAACCATTACGCTATCAAGACAGTTAAAGGTTTATGCACAAGCTCATGATAATTATATTATCCATTCTCGAATACTGGATATTAATCTAAGCATGTACGTATACCCAACTGCAATATGATAGCCTAATGATTACACTAATGTAAGGGGTAATTGATAGCCTTAACCACAAAGGAAGGCCTCGCTAGGAATTACTCCTTAACCTGAATAAATTCATATTATCACCAAACCACTAATTAACTTACAAATAAACCTAATTAATTAAATCAATTACACTAATGAACACATGTTGTTACGCGAGTAGATTATATTTATTGCATTTAGAATGGTTCGTTATGTTCACTATCGTAAAGCTGAGAACCTAGATTAACCAACGGGATCAGAACTGGCTTGGATAATACAATAAGGATATCAATCTCTACCAAAGTCACAGAATAAACAATTGCGGTTCACACGTTTTATTTCTTAAGTAGCTAGGGTACAAATATGACATGAATCAAGTCTCATCTATATAGAAATGAGCTTGAAGGAATATGGACCATAATAATTGGTATAAAATTCTTCTAAATTCATGTTGTATAATAAGTGAACTAAAGATGAACACTAGGATCAAAAATATGTATAAAGAACAACATAGTGAATCAATATAGAATCACAAAATATGTATAAAGAACAACATAGTGAATCAATATAGAATCACAAAATATGTATAAAGAACAACATAGTGAATCAATATAGAATCACAAAATATGTATAAAGAACAACATAATGAATCAATATAGAATCACAAAATATGTATAAAGAACAACATAGTGAATCAATATAGAATCACAAAATATGTATAAAGAACAACATAATGAATCAATATAGAATCACAAAATATGTATAAAGAACAACATAGTGAATCAATATAGAATCACAAAATATGTATAAAGAACAACATAGTGAATCAATATAGAATCACAAAATATGTATAAAGAACAACATAGTGAATCAATATAGAATCACAAAATATGTATAAAGAACAACATAGTGAATCAATATAGAATCACAAAATATGTATAAAGAACAACATAGTGAATCAATATAGAATCACAAAATATGTATAAAGAACAACATAGTGAATCAATATAGAATCACAAAATGTATAAAGAACAACATAGTGAATCAATATAGAATCACAAAATATGTATAAAGAACAACATAGTGAATCATATAGAATCACACAATATAGAATCACAAAATATGTATAAAGAACAACATAGTGAATCAATATAGAATCACAAAATATGTATAAAGAACAACATAGTGAATCAATATAGAATCACAAAATAAATAACACAGAGAGGTTTGGTCTCAACAACAGATAATTAATATCCTGAAGGTAAATGGCAACCGCTAGAGGATTAGCCGACAAGGTAGGTCACGTTTACTACGACGTGTACGCACAATAGAATTTGACTATGGAAATTAGGATATTAACTGAGGTCTGAATTACTCGCACGTTAATTCATAAAATAAAAGATAAATATCTTAATAAACTCAAAGAGTCCAAGCATTGAAGAATAATCTCATTCAATGAATAATAATTAATTAAGCCAGTACGCTTGGCTGAACATCGCCTCGCTGTGGCTTAAGCAAGCATGGTGAAGGACTGACTGGAATAGTTAAGTCAATAATAAATAAGGTCAAACGGATGGTGAGGTTTGGAAGCGGAATCTTTTGATGCCGTTCTAAGAGACGCACTTAGAACTCTCTCTGTATTCACTTATCCTGTAATTACGTACCCAGCCAACAATAAACACAAGATCTGCTGGGTGTTCACAGGAATTATGTGTAGAGCATTGTATATAAATCCCGAACGAATATATGTAAAGCACTGATCTAGAACGTAACAGATATATTCACAGAATTATACATACATCAATCTCTGCAATAGAGTGTGGAATGTCCTCGCAATACGAGGGGTGATGGCAAATTAGGAGAGAATCGACAATCTCTAATATTAACGTTAAATGGAACACTGCATATCTTAATCACCCTTCGCAATATTTAAATCAAAAACCCTTTATACAACGAGAAGCACTTAAGTTTTGGAATGGAAGTATAGGTGATGTAGCCCAAGAGAGATCTGATCAGGCGTAGTAACCAGGACCGACGTAGTCCAGGGGGCATCCCAGACACACACACGCACAGTCCTACAGGCATACTCGCTGGTCCTCGGGACACACCTCCGTCGGGTACTTTTAAGGGGAGAATGGTTTGCCTCATACGGAAGTACTACCGCAATCGAGATCCTAGGGATGCTGCGTACAGATTACAGATCGTGAGATTGTGTGCTCATTAGCCTCGATTGTTGCCTACCAAACTTTTTAGTTAAAATAGGACTTCAGAGGCTTTCAACCCTATTGGATTATTAAGCCAGCACACTAAGTCAAGAATAACGTCAGGACTGGAGCCTCTCTGTGAGAACTCCAGTCCCTTGCCCTACCAAACCTTGGTCCGGGTAGGTAATATTTTGATTTAATTATTAGTCACAGTTAAAGCTTCTCGAGGTAAAAAGGGAATTGGAAAATATAGTCTTTGAATATTGCTCCGGTTATTAACAATCTTAAAAATACAATGCATACATGGTTATATGGGTGAACACATTATTTATTTATTAAAATTAAATAGCATGAGGTAATGGTGTATGGGAACGAGTGAACATTTATTTAGTGATTTATGTATTTTCAGTCATTATCTCGTATATGTTAAAAGAAATCTATATTAAGAAGGATATAGGAAAGATAGTGCTTGTCCTCTCTCTGCGTTGTTGCGGCGGTGGTCGTGGTAGAGTTGTCTTGGGAAATAAGGAGGGGATTGATGCCTTAATTGCATAAACATATGCTCCTCATAATCCAGGTCTTGTTCTTGGGAATACGGCAGCCATTTTCCTTTTGGTGGAGGGGGTAATGAGGGCGGATTAACAGCTACCCTTTGGGGGACCCTAGGGGAGACGCAGGTATGAGGGGACGTTGAGGATTGAACAGGGGGAACTGCTTTATTTTTCTTCCCTTTCTTTAAGAGGGTCAACTTCCCTATTTTGTTGTCCTCTGATGGTTGCAATCCTGCACTCTGTCAGCTGTTGTTGAGTTTGTTGAGGAGCCCTTTCTTCTGGGGCTGTCATTTCACATGTGGTACTCCAAAGATTCGAGCCTAGGATACTAATATCAAAATTCAGCGCACTAACCATTACGCTACCAAGACAGTTAAAGGTTTATGCACAAGCTCAGAAAATCTTTTGATTTACTGAATTCAGACTATTTACAATACGAGGGGACCAGGTGCTAAATATTATTGGAAATGAATATATGAATATATATGATTATATAAACTTACGTATAAATGCCTAAACCGAAATAGAGAACATGTATACTACGTTATATGTACTTAGACTGGAGTGAAGACATCACTGAACTTTACAAGCCTTTTTCTCGAAATGTAAGTTTTCGACATTTGATCGCCAATAGCTCAGTAACTACTGATCATATAAGGATGGTATTTATACCGTTCGAAAACGCGTGAAATGATCTATAAATCTCTTGAGCCCTTATTTTGCATTTCCGACTTATTGAGATACTGCCCCTTGTCATAGGTAGCTATCCACCGAGTAAAAAATATTTACCTAATTTCCGAGTCACGCAATTAGATAATAAAAAATAAAAAATATTCCAAGAAATTTGTAAAACCACCTGTCTTTGAGTGACCTGATCACTTTGAAAAGATTATACAGTGCTTGGGTTTCAAGCCTATCAACGCCAGAATTTAAAAACAAAAATGGAACTAATTTCCACACTAATTCAGGAACTAATTGACCTAGAGAGAAAAATAAAAAATCCTCCTTAAACCATCCTCTATAAGTGTGCGAAATCTCATTAACCCTTATTTAGCGGCGAGCAACATAAGTCGAGTTAAATAAAGCTGGACTATGTGGCGGCGCTCGACATAGGTCGAGTGGCAATTTCAGCACGTAATGTGGCTGAGAGAGAGAGACAAGTGGTGGCAGGAGACTAGCGAGCGTATGACTGCTCCAGACCACCGCGGCGAACCTACTGACACAAATCTCAGCTCCCTCCTCCCTCTCTCACTCGCTACATACTCAATTATGTACTGAAAGTACCGAATTACCTGCTTTTTGCACTCGCGTTGCACGGTTATTGCAAGAAAACTATCCATCATACAAGGATCGTTATGGTGTCATTCGAAAGCTCTGTTTATGCCCTTTCAGGGATAGGTACTTGTTTTACGTTCTGGGTCTTATTTAGGCATGAAAATGATCACGTAAACAGCCCTATTTTGGCTAAAAACACCCCGCTGTGCGGTACACATAAATAAACCGCATAGGCCGCTCGTAAGGTGTTAAAATCGGACAAAGTTCAGTGTCACCCTCCTAGTAAATACCAGGCTGTCCCTTTAACCCGGCAGCTACGGGGAGACTCTTAAGAGGTTTTACTGGGTGACTGCGGGGAGACTCTTAAGATCCTAGGCCTAAATTTTTTTGTTTTTTTAAAGGGCCCAGTAGCACTTAAAATATATATATATATATATATTTTTTTTTTCCCTCCATACCTCATATCACTTCTCCGCATCTGTCATAGTCCCCTCCTTCCCCCGTTCCCCCCCCCCCCCTTTTAATTATCACCTATTTTCCCTGTTATTCCCTTATTCATTGGTATATTTTCGTGCTAACATCTGCAAGCCGGTTGCAGGGTGTGGGTATGTGACTAGCGAGTGTGTTGGGTAAGGTAGAGGGTGGGGTGAGAGACTCAGTCATGCTTCAGACCTCGCGAGAGGTGGGGTTGCCTCGCTCTGCTCCACATTTCATGAATGGACCGCTCCGTATTTATTCGTGATTTTGACCATCTAAACACTATTCCCACTTGTTTTATTGTTGTCACATGTTGCTATCCTCATATTAAACGTAAAATAGGCGCATATGGATAAGTATTAATTATATTTATGGTAAATTAACGATTTTAGTGAGGAATGGATCAAAATACCTACGCACAGGGGTATGGTGTATACTACAGGGGCTGTGCAGCCTAGAGGTTAAGTGCCATAATCCAGAGGGAACGTCGCATTTGCCCAGTTAAACATTCCGAGAGTAACGTCGCAGTTCTTGGGTTATTATATTGTTAAGGTTTTGTGTGGAGCTTCATCAAAGTTAACGATGATGTCGCTTTAGGTTGTCAACTAACGTTTATAGTTAAACTAAACCAGTGCCAAGTTGAAGTCCTAATTAAATATTAAGTTAACCAATAAACCTATAAATATAGGAAGAGATGGTACTGGATGAGAGCTAAAAAATATAAAAGTCTACTGGTTTCGTTGTCCTGCAACCAGCATAGCCTGTTATATGTTTCATATCGTAATTATATATTTTTCAATATGGAAATCTATAAAAGACGTAATAATTCAGACCAATTATAAGTATTAATGACATAGTTGAATATGATAAAGTCAGAGGGATTAGTCGCACTGTCTTAACCCCTTCACTGCCGGCGACGTCTTATACATTGTATGATTGCTATATTTTGACAATATTGTGTGGTTCAAGAAGGATCTGTGGTAGTAAAAAGGGTTCAGTGAGATAGTTCGAAGCCTGTTTATTGCTGAAGGCCCTTTTTAAACTGAATGAAAACTTCTAAATTTAGCTAGAATCAAATATAAAAGACGTCGCCGGTACTGAAAGGGTTAAGCAAATAGCCTTTTGTGAATTAGCACAGTTGCCAAGACATGAACCTCTGTCTTTGGCTTGTATCCATTCTGCACCATTCAGCCTACTGTTTTAAGACGTTTACCCCCATCCAGGTGTCAATATTTTCCTGGCGAGAGGTAGCGAGTCAGCATATATATGTTTTTGTTTTGACAACAAGCTAAGTTTGTACATTTTTCGATAAAAAAAAATCTCCGGCAAAGCCGAATTTCTCCATACAATGCTGGCTCGCTATCGCTCGCCAGGAAGAAGTCGACACCTGGATGGGGATAAACGTCTTAAAACAGTTGGCTGAATGGGGCCGAATGGATACAAGCCAGGGAAAGAGAGAAAAGGAGAAAAAGATAAAAACAAATCCGGTGACTCCCTTAACCACAGTAACAGAGTATATAACACATGGATATAATAAGAATTAATTGTCTTACACATCATTAACCCTTTGAGGATCATGACGTGCTTTGATAGTTTATTCTGGCTAGTATTAGATCATTATTTTCAGATTAGGAAGTATATATGGTAGTCAGAGGGTTAAATGAGAGTCTTTACCCTTATCATGCCCACAGATCCTTCCTAAGCTGTACACAATCGTCTACGGCTAACCAAAACATACTGTTTAAACGCATCATGGTCCTCAAGGGGTTAATTTATAAACGTGATAATAAACATACGAGGGCTTTAAGGGGACAGTGGCTGTTTGTTTGGTCTATTTAAGGGGACAGTGGCTGTTTGTTTGGTCTATTTAAGGGGACAGTGGCTGTTTGTTTGGTCTATTAATTCATTTATCATATACTTTTTTAGTGTCCTCCCTAGACCTCCATCAAGCTTAGAAAAACACCCCCTAGAACCCCCTTTTAACCCTTAATTAGAGGCTCACCACATAAGTCGAGTTAAATAAAGCTGGACTATGTGGCGGCGCTCGACATAGGTCGAGTGGCAATTTCAGCACGTAATGTTGCTGAGAGAGAGAGAGACAAGTGGTGGCAGGAGACTAGCGAGCGTATGACTGCTCCAGACCACCGCGGCGAACCTACTGACACGAATCTCAGCTCCCTCCTCCCTCTCTCACTCGCTACATACTGAATTATATGGGGAAAGTACCGAATTACATGCTTTTTGCACTCGCGTTGCACGGTTATTGCAAGAAAACTAGCCATCATAAAAGGATCGTTATGGTGTCATTCGAAAGCTCTGTTTATGCCCTTTCAGGGATAGGTACTTGTTTTACGTTCTGGGTCTTATTTAGGCATGAAAATGATCACGTAAACAGCCCTATTTTGGCTAAAAACACCCCGCTGGGCGGTACATATAAATAAACCGCATAGGCCGCTCGTAAGGTGTTAAGATAGATTTGTAAATTTTTCGGTAGAAAAATGTCCCAGCCAAAGGCCGATTCCTCCTAAAATTACAGGCTCGCTGTCGCTCGCCAAGAAAAAATCGACACCTAAATGGCACGAAGGGTCCTATTATTTACAAAGAAATGGGGTGAAAGGTCTTAAAATCCCCAAACTAATGGAACCAACGTCTTAAAATCTCAAAACTAGTGGGGCTAAACATTAGGGAGAAGCGGGTCCATCAAAACGGTCTGTCGCCCCTTAACCTGACAAGCGCTAAATAGACCTAGGGGCTAGGGTAGTTATTTGTGCATTTCTAGCCTTGGATTCTGACAGAATTCGTTATATTTACAATATAGAGCATTATTTGTTTTCGGTATGCTTTTATTTTACATATATGATGTATATATGAACCTTCAAGAGTGCTAAAATAAGTGGGAAAAGCATTTGGGTGGTGAAAAACGAAGATATTGGCCACCCGGTCATAATCTCAGGCGAGAGAGAGCCACAGGCAACCCTCCTCTCTCGCTGTCTGTGAGGTAACTGAGACGAGCGGGGCGGTGTGGGCTGGTGTCTGGGTGTTGCATAACGATCTTTTCTGCAACCCACTTGTGCTACATTATCGCGGGAGAGAAAAATAACCGATAAATGATGATAATAAGAGGAAAAATAGGTGATAATTGAGGAGGGGAGGGAGGGGGGAATAAGGTGGGGAAGGAGGGGAGGGGGGTGGGTGAGATTTACATGGATGAGTACTGGAGGGGAATTATCTCACCTAGAGACAAATTCCTTTGTTTTGATAGGCCCTTTTTTTTATGGAAGGCTTTTTTTATGGTCTTGCTTCCGTGAGGCCTATCGCGTTCCCTATAGGAAGCCTTCCGTGAGGCCTATCGCGCTTGCCGGGTTAATAATTTGTGTCACTCCTACACAGTACTTGTCCCAGGTGGTTCATGTATTGGCAACTCTACATCAAAATGGAACTACGTCCAAGTAACTTTAAGGGAGACGGATTTTTTTTTTTCTATTAATATATGTATTTCTTTATGTCTTAGTTTTATCTCTAGACCTCCATCAAGCTTAGAAAAACACCCCCTAGACCCGCCTTCAAGATAAATTTGTAAATTTTTCGGTAGAAAAATGTCCGCCTCCTCTTAAAATTTCAGGCTCGCTGTCGCTCGCCAGGAAATAATTGACACCTACTATGGGTTTCAGAGGCCGTGTTACATAGTTTTTCGGGAATAACTTATTAACAAACAGTTGGATCAGTATGATATTTTGACACAGCTTTTTTCACACCGTCCCCTAATTTTTGTCAATATAGTGCATTACCAAAAGTATAGGAATAAGCCACTTGTCCCTGTGTCATGAGGTTAAAGTCACACATTAATGAATATGAAACGGACAAGGCTACCGTGGCTTACCTGTGAGAACCACCAAACCATTAATGCTCCTCCATCAAACACGATAGTTATCAGCCACCACCCAACCCTATTATCGCCTTTAATTTCAAGTAATCTGTCAATATCAAGTATAAATATACAAACAGTATGTTTTTTTGTGTATTTATACTTGATATTGACAGATTACTTGAAATTAAAGGCGATAATAGGGTTGGGTGGTGGTTGATAACTACCGTGTGTGATGGAGGAGCAATAATGGTTTGGTGGTTCTCACAGGTAAGCCACGGTAGCCTTGTCCGTTTCATATTCATTAATGTGTGACTTTAACCTCATGACACAGGGACAAGTGGCTTATTCCTACACTTTTGGTAATGCACTATATTGACAAAAATTAGGGGACGGTGTGAAAAAAGCTGTGTCAAAATATCATACTGATCCAACTGTTTGTTAATAAGTTATTCCCGAAAAACGATACCACACGACCTCTGAAACCCATAGTAAATTGCACGAAAAGTCTTAAAATTGACAACGAAATGGGGCGAAAGGTGTTAAAATCGCCAACTAATGGGCCGAACGTCTTATAATCTCAAAACAATTGGGACTTAACACGAGGGAGAATGGGGACCAGAAAAACGACCCATCTCCCAAGGGAGATGGGCCAATTTTATGGTCCCCCTTCTCCTTCGTGCTTAGCCCCATTAATATTCAGATTTTAAGATGTTTACCCCATTAGTTTGTCTATTTTGAGACCTTTTGCACCATTTCTTTATCAATATTAAGACCTTTTGTGCTATTTAGGTGTCCAATATTTTCCTGGCGAACGATAGTGAGCCTGTAATTTTGGAAGAACTGGCCTTCGGCCGGGACATTTTTCTACCGAAAAATGTACAATCTACAAGAAGGGTCTAATGGATGTTTTTTTTTTAAAGTTTGATGGAGGTCTAGGGAGGAAACTAGAAAAATAATTAAGAAATGAAGAAATGGACGAAAAATTGAACCATTCCCTTTAACCTCAACAGTCCATCAGCCTCACTTTAACCTCAACAGTCCATCAGCCTCACTTTAACCTCAACAGTCCATCAGCCTCACCTTAACCTCAACAGTCCATCAGCCTCACCTTAACCTCAACAGTCCATCAGCCTCACCTTAACCTCAACAGTCCATCAGCCTCACCTTAACCTCAACAGTCCATCAGCCTCACCTTAACCTCAACAGTCCATCAGCCTCACCTTAACCTCAACAGTCCATCAGCCTCACCTTAACCTCAACAGTCCATCAGCCTCACCTTAACCTCAACAGTCCATCAGCCTCACCTTAACCTCAACAGTCCATCAGCCTCACCTTAACCTCAACAGTCCATCAGCCTCACCTTAACCTCAACAGTCCATCAGCCTCACCTTAACCTCAACAGTCCATCAGCCTCACCTTAACCTCAACAGTCCATCAGCCTCACCTTAACCTCAACAGTCCATCAGCCTCACCTTAACCTCAACAGTCCATCAGCCTCACCTTAACCTCAACAGTCCATCAGCCTCACTTAACCTCAACAGTCCATCAGCCTCACCTTAACCTCAACAGTCCATCAGCCTCACCTTAACCTCAACAGTCCATCAGCCTCACCTTAACCTCAACAGTCCATCAGCCTCACCTTAACCTCAACAGTCCATCAGCCTCACCTTAACCTCAACAGTCCATCAGCCTCACCTTAACCTCAACAGTCCATCAGCCTCACCTTAACCTCAACAGTCCATCAGCCTCACCTTAACCTCAACAGTCCATCAGCCTCACCTTAACCTCAACAGTCCATCAGCCTCACCTTAACCTCAACAGTCCATCAGCCTCACCTTAACCTCAACAGTCCATCAGCCTCACCTTAACCTCAACAGTCCATCAGCCTCACCTTAACCTCAACAGTCCATCAGCCTCACCTTAACCTCAACAGTCCATCAGCCTCACCTTAACCTCAACAGTCCATCAGCCTCACCTTAACCTCAACAGTCCATCAGCCTCACCTTAACCTCAACAGTCCATCAGCCTCACCTTAACCTCAACAGTCCATCAGCCTCACCTTAACCTCAACAGTCCATCAGCCTCACCTTAACCTCAACAGTCCATCAGCCTCACCTTAACCTCAACAGTCCAATCAGCCTCACCTTAACCTCAACAGTCCATCAGCCTCACCTTAACCTCAACAGTCCATCAGCCTCACCTTAACCTCAACAGTCCATCAGCCTCACCTTAACCTCAACAGTCCATCAGCCTCACCTTAACCTCAACAGTCCATCAGCCTCACCTTAACCTCAACAGTCCATCAGCCTCACCTTAACCTCAACAGTCCATCAGCCTCACCTTAACCTCAACAGTCCATCAGCCTCACCTTAACCTCAACAGTCCATCAGCCTCACCTTAACCTCAACAGTCCATCAGCCTCACCTTAACCTCAACAGTCCATCAGCCTCACCTTAACCTCAACAGTCCATCAGCCTCACCTTAACCTCAACAGTCCATCAGCCTCACCTTAACCTCAACAGTCCATCAGCCTCACCTTAACCTCAACAGTCCATCAGCCTCACCTTAACCTCAACAGTCCATCAGCCTCACCTTAACCTCAACAGTCCATCAGCCTCACCTTAACCTCAACAGTCCATCAGCCTCACCTTAACCTCAACAGTCCATCAGCCTCACCTTAACCTCAACAGTCCATCAGCCTCACCTTAACCTCAACAGTCCATCAGCCTCACCTTAACCTCAACAGTCCATCAGCCTCACCTTAACCTCAACAGTCCATCAGCCTCACCTTAACCTCAACAGTCCATCAGCCTCACCTTAACCTCAACAGTCCATCAGCCTCACCTTAACCTCAACAGTCCATCAGCCTCACCTTAACCTCAACAGTCCATCAGCCTCACCTTAACCTCAACAGTCCATCAGCCTCACCTTAACCTCAACAGTCCATCAGCCTCACCTTAACCTCAACAGTCCATCAGCCTCACCTTAACCTCAACAGTCCATCAGCCTCACCTTAACCTCAACAGTCCATCAGCCTCACCTTAACCTCAACAGTCCATCAGCCTCACCTTAACCTCAACAGTCCATCAGCCTCACCTTAACCTCAACAGTCCATCAGCCTCACCTTAACCTCAACAGTCCATCAGCCTCACCTTAACCTCAACAGTCCATCAGCCTCACCTTAACCTCAACAGTCCATCAGCCTCACCTTAACCTCAACAGTCCATCAGCCTCACCTTAACCTCAACAGTCCATCAGCCTCACCTTAACCTCAACAGTCCATCAGCCTCACCTTAACCTCAACAGTCCATCAGCCTCACCTTAACCTCAACACCTTAATCTAAACAATATAATTAACTTTAGCGTAAATACAGAGTTGCTTCTATAAATAAGCTCATTATGTTACATATACATACTTGGCCTACCCCGATGCACTATCCTGTTCTGGGTCTTTGATATGCAGGATATTTAATTAATTAAGGGAGCCCACCTCGCTTTTTGTATATTTCTCTCCCTCTCTCTTTGGCTTGTATCCATTCGGCCCCATTCAGCCTACTGTTTTAAGACGTTTACCCCCATCCAGGTGTCAATACCGCGAGCCAGCATATATATATTTTTGTTTTGACAGCAAGCTAAATTTGTACATTTTTCGATAGAAAAATGTCTCCGGCGAAGCAGAATTTCTCCATACAATGCTGGCTCGCTATCGCTCGCCAGGAAGAAATCGACACCTGGATGGGGATAAACGTCTTAAAACAGTTGGCTGAATGGGGCCGAATGGATACAAGCCAGGGAAAGAGAGAAAAGGAGAGAACGATAAAAGAAGCCGGTGACCCCCCTTAAATGACTTGCTGTATAATATTTCGTACACAGAATTAGTGAACCTAAAGGTAAAAGCCGAGGGTGCAGCCATAATATGGATAAGTATCGATAATACTGTGGCATGGTAATATTAGGGTATGTGTACATATTAAACAACAAAAGCCGAGGGTGCAGCCATAATATGGATAAGTATCGATAATACTGTGGCATGGTAATATTAGGGTATGTGTACAGATTAAACAACAATGTTACCAAATGAATAGGACTGTCCTCGCCTGTTATGCCATCAAATGATTGGCAACATAAATACTAGCAAATAGGATGGATGCTGAGTGCATGTTCACTGATATTATCGATATTACGAGTGGCCATGATGTTACCAACATGATATATGCAGATGTTGTTTATATATATATATATATATATATATATATATATATATATATATGATTGAATTGGCTTTTGTATAGTATGCTGCCCACTATTTGCCAATGCTGAGGCCATGTGTGGCTGCACTGTTCTAGTTCAATTATATTCTCTTCTATATACTCAACCCAATCCCCACCTTTCCTTCTTTTTTGTGTCCCCTCTTTACCTTTGTTTTTCTTTTTTCTTTGTTCTTTCTTTTTTGGGGGGGCCGACTCAAGACTGTAAGGTTACCCAAATACATGTTTCAAGTGTAAATTAAACTTCCCTTGGATGCCAAGAGTTCACACAGCCTTTGCAATTCGTGAATTGATTTAGCTCACTGTTTTACGGATTTATAATATGCTTTGCATCTCATACTCCATTGTGCAACCTTGAAAAAGACACTTTGGGTAATGCTGTTAGCCGTGCAACCTCTTCTAATGTACTGTACAATTGTGTTTTTGTTAGACATCTGTTTGAGTGTTTAGTGAATAATACCTTCTATCTCCCTTGCATAATCACAGGAAGAGTGAGGTATTCACTCTGTTCTATCTATCTATACATTTCCTTCTTGAAAATCCCTCTCTATTTATCTATTGCTATATGCCATAATCCCCATTGTGGTGACTTCGAAAATATCGGCCGGCACCCTTCCTCCAACCCCAAACCATTTGTGGTGTGGTGGAGTGGTCTTGCCACTGGACTGGTAATCCAATGGACCCGGGTTCGAATCCTGATATGTCAATGGGAAGATATTATTGGGATGGAATTTGTGCTGTACCTAGTATCAGTGCATTACCACAAAGCCCACCGAAATGCCAAATAAATACCATCACTGCTCCCTATTAAATACCCTCACTGCTCCCTATTAAATACCCTCACTGCTCCCTATTAAATAGCACTGTATGAATATTCCCATATTCAAAATATGCTACAGGGGGACAATGCCATAGTGAGTTCATTGCTCAATAGGTGGCGTTATGAGAGTGAGGGTCCGAGTCTAGGAGATGAGACAGTGAAGCACTGGAGCGAGGTAGCTTCAGAGATGGAGCTGCTTCGAGCCGTGTGTGGGCAACTAAGCCCCATGCATCCTGCTAAGGCAAGATGGCAGGGGCTGGTTGCAGCTAGAAAGTGCTTCACATGTCTCACCCTCTAGACTGGAACGAGACCTCACGGGCATCACCGTTCAATGATTAGCGGTTGAATGTACAGGCTCTCGGTCTATGCCCGAGAAGGAGTAGTTGGAATATAGAAAAGAAAAAAAAATCATACACTTCTCCATTCCCTCCTTCCTTGTCTGCATTTCCACTTTACTCTCCTACATTCTCTTGCTCATTCTCTCATTCTCCACACATTCCATATACAGACTACTGACTTTGTACTCCACCCTCCCACCACTTCATATATTTTCCTATCAATCACCTTTACAAAAATAAATAATGCTCTCATATTCTTTCCAAATTTATCCAAGTATGCCTCAACACTTACTCAGAATTCCTCTTTCAATTTGTCCACTTCATCTTCTCTCGATGCAACACATACCTAATCACCCCCTCCCCCTCTATTTCCACTACCATTCTTATATACACAAGTCTCAAACCCTCAGATCCATATTTCCTTTCGCACTCCAAACACCTATTACTTATAAACCCTATGAGGTCATTTATTCATAACTTCTCTAAACCGATGCGGCAGTTTTCACATTACAGCTTATTTAACAATGATGCCACAATGTCATTGCCACATGATCTGCTTTTCATGCTCTCCATCTCTCCGAAATGTTGACACTTTGCTTAAATTTCACCTTCCACCATCAATCAAGTCGCAGTATATATAAATTTAGTAGTCACTCTCATCTTCACTGCAACTGGTTGATGTCCACGAGCTGTTTTTCCGCCGTACCCCTTCCTCGATCTCCTCGTAGATGTGTTCAGAGCTCGGGGTGGACGAACTAGGTAACTCTGTGGCCACATGGAGGGGAGCCAACACAGGAATTGGCTGTAGGTACAGATCGGCAGTATAGGGATCCTCAACTGTATTCATTCCCTGTGTTGAGTGTGCTTTATTGCTTAGATTCTGTAATTAACAAAAACCCAAAAATCTTTTATTAGTTTAGGGTTGGCAGAATTACATGAAAACCTATCCTCCCGCACCCATATCTATACCACACAACCACACACACACACACACACACACGCATACATACATACATACATACATTTTTTTTTTTTTTTTTTTTTTTTCTATATTCCAACTTACTTCCTCTCGGGCATAGGCTGAGAGCCTTAACATTCACCGCTTTACAATGAACAGTGAAGCCTGTGAGGTCTTGTTCCAGTCTAGGGAGTGAGACATGTGAAGCACGTAGAGTACAACGAGCACCTGCCATCTTGCCTTCACATGAGGCACGGTGCTCACTCATGGCCCGAAACGACCCCATCTCTGAAGCCACCTCGTTCCCGTGCTTCACTGTCTCATCCCCTACACTCGGACTCTCACACTTACACACACACAACGCCACCCGTTGAGCAGATAACTCACCAGGCATTGCACCCCTATAGCATATTTTGAATATGGGAATATTCATACAGTGCTATTTAATCAGGGAACAATGAGGGTATTTTATTGACGTTTCGGTGGGCTTGTGGTAATGCACTGATGCCAGGTACAGCACAAATTCCATCCCTATAATATCTTCCCATTGATACATCGGGATTTGAACCCGGGACCTTTGGATTACCAGGCCAGTGGCAAGACCACTCCACCACACCTCCCCTACATACTAACATACATACATATTGGCACGGCGAGTCCAATTTTACCAAAACCACTTCTATTGCATATATCACTGTATTGACCCTTCTTCCAACCCCTGGTGGAAATATCAGGACCCCAATGGAAATACGCCTAATCGGCCTTATTGGGCTATCCTTAGCTGGCTTGGCATGCACTAGCTTTAACACCTAACGAGTGCCCTAGGCAGTAAATAATATGTAGCCACCAGCGGGGTGTATTTACCCAAAATAGGGCTGTTTACGTGATCATTTTCATGCCTAAATAAGACCCAGAGCGTAAAACAAGTATCTATCCCTGAAAGGGCATAAACAGAGCTTTCCAATGACACCACAACGATCCTTGTATGACCGCTAGTTTTCTTGCAACAACCGTGCAACACGAGTGCAAAAACCATGTAATTCGGTACTTTCCCCATACATTTCAGCGAGTGTGAGAGGGTGGAGGAGGGTCGGATTCATATGAGTTGGTCCGCCGCAGTGGTCTGGAGCAGTCATACGCTCGCTACTCTCCTGCCACCACTTGTCTCTCTCTCTCAGCAACATTACGTGCTGAAATTGCCACACGACTTATGGTGTGAGCCGCCACATAGTCCAAATTTCTTTCACTCGACATATGATGCGCGCCGCCAGTTAAGGGTTAAGAACTATTATGTATGTCCCTTAAATCGCAATATTATAAGGGTGGGGATCGTATAAGTAAAGGTAACTTTTTCGGCCCTACGCCTCCTTGCAATTTCCCCACAAAAAATTGGGCCACTTCGAAAGGGGACAACATTCGTGGTTCAGCTGCCGGGCGCTCCCATTGGCTGCCTGGGCTACGTGCGCATGACATCCCGAGTACAATCACAAGTCCCCCGCTTTCCCGCGTGTAGTGAAGACGAACGCAGTGGAGCTCCTATAATATCTTGGATTTAGTAGTTTATGCGACTTTCTACCACATTCTTCAGCTACCTACGAGTTGTTCAGTGCTCTGTGGTAATGTCTGGCACCAATTCACCCCCGAGGACCCCCAGCCTTGGAATTCTAAGGTTTTTCTTATAAGATGCAATGCCTTCTATGATGGCAGTGGTGGGAGAGAACAGCCGCGTAATCCAATCCGAGATGTAGACATCAACATAGACAGTGATGACGACAGCGTACGTGATCCGGATTATAATATGAATGATGATGATGACGATTTGAGTGACTTTGAAGAACTTCAGTGTCTTGTTAATGATAAACCTAGGCCTGGCAGGCCTGGTGTGGGCACAGGTAGTGGGGTCAATAAGAAGGTTGCTGATTTTGGTGGTACTGAGAGTGATGAGGGTGATGGTGATGAGAGTGAAAGTTCAGAGGGTGGTGACAGTGACAGTGCAGAGGGTGGTGAGGGTTATGGTGTTGAAGCAGGTGTGGGTGATGGTGCTGATGCAGGTGTGGGTCAAGTTGCTGAGGCAGGTGTGGGTGATGGTGCTGAGGCAAATGTGGGTGATGGAGGTTGTGAGAGTGACTATGTGAGACGTGCTGAGGGTGGTGAGGTAGCCAGGTCACCGCATAGGGGAGAGAAAAGAGGCCGTAAACGCACTGCAAATCCCTCTAAATGGCAAAAAACAATAGCCAAAGTAAATAAAAACAAAGGTGAGGCTTACATTTCCTATACAGTAGTAGCAAGAAGCTGATGCCTAAAAGTAAGTTGGGGCCAGCGTGTAAAGATGGATGTTTTGACAAACTAGGATTAGAGAAGGTGAATGAAGTATATCGTGCATTTTGGAACATCGGAGATTATGATGAGCAAAATCAATATTGCAAGGCCTGGTTCGAGAGGTGCCAATACAATGCAAACGAACCAAATTAGCCATTAGTAGTAGGTCCAAAGCATACAAATACTTTGTGAAACTTAATTACAGTTATTTTAAAGTTTGTCGCCAAGGTTTCTTATCCATCCAAGGGATCACCAATAAGAAATTGGTACTTCTGATGGAGAACTGTGCATTAGCTCCCACAGGCACACCAACCTGTGACCAGCGTGGCTGTAAACCGTCCCCAGGAAAATCGAAAGTCCTCCTATTCAACATGTCCATGAGCACATCGGGTCTTTGGTCGTTATTGCTAGCCACTACTCCCGGGCCCACAGTCCTTATAGGCGGTGCCTTGAAAGTGGACTAGGTATTAATGAACTACACTTAAACTACGTCACATGAATGGAGAACAAGTATGAGGGGCAGGGGTGCATGAGTCCCCGCTTCTACAAGGCGGTATTTACCCGCGACTACAATATTGTGTTCAGGCCACCGAAGACGGATTTGTGTAACACCTGTGAGCATCTCAAGTCTAAGATCCAAAACATGGAGGACAACCATAAGAACCCAGCAGTGCACCAGAAACGGCTTGATGATCATAAGACAACCGCAGCTGTGCCACAGCAATTGTTGTTTCTTCGCTGAGGTCAATAGCCGCTCAGCCTCAATCAACTCTGACCTTCGCACAATCGCCATTGACTTGCAACAGATTCTTCCCTGTCCTCGTCTACATTCTTGTGTTGCCTACTACAAACGCAAGATGTGAATTTGTAATTTTTGTGTGTACGACTTAAACAAGAACCAGGGAAATATGTATGTTTAGGAGGAGACAACAGGAAAGCATGGCTCAGATGAGATTGCCAGCTGCATCGGCAAGTGGTTAAAAGACGAGCTTGGTGGGGGCCAGCCTTTTAATTACCTGAAAATATAAACATAATGCTCATGGCCCTGCGTCATATTCACAGCAATCGCCTGAAGAAGATCGAGTTTGTCTTCATGATACTTGGCCACTCATTCCTGCCTTGTGACCGGGCATTTGGCCACATCGAAAGGAAGATACGTGCCAATCGCAGCATCTACTCGCCCATGGACTATGTACAGATTATTCGCTCAGCAGTTGAGAAGGAGAGCAACGTGATCATCATGAACCATGAAAACTTCTACGACTTCAAGAGTCTGAAGAACGCCGTCACAATTCGGCCTGCTCAATCTCAGGTATCTCCAAGGCCCGACAGCTCGTTGTGGATGAGACGTACCCAGATGGCTATATCATTAAGAATACGTACGACTTTCAACGCGAGACCCCCAAAGTCGACAAAAGAGTCCGCCTAATGCCTGGAAAGGCCCCATACAACAACTTGGCCATCATTGACCTGCCTCTCAAGTATCCAGGTGTAGTGAAGCTCATCCCAGAAAAGTTGCAGGATCTGTGGATGCTCTTCAACCTCTTAGACACCCGGGGTAGGCGTTGGCTTGATGAACTCTTCACCAAACAGGGCCAAGATATACCCCAGCCTGCTAACGACACCAATGATGAAGACTTAGACAACATTGACCAGGAAGATGATGGCTGGGAGTATGTACATTAAATTTTCTAACCGACAGAATCTCACTGACTCCCATATATTTTTTAATGATGTAAATATTCCCACTTTCCCTAGTATTGACATTCTCGGTGTAACATTAACTACTAACTTGAGCTGGACACATTATGTTAGAGGCATTGCTAAGAATGCCTCTAAAAAACTGGGACTCCTGTACAGAGTTCGAAAATTCTTCACTGACGAGCAGTTGGCCGTAATATATAAAAGTCATGTGCGTTCTCAGATGGCTTACTGTTCACCTCTGTGGAGTGGAAGTGGAATGGTTGCATTGAGGCAGTTGGACAAAATTCAAAATAAAGCTATTAGATTAATCAATAACCCTGCAATCACACAGGACCTTCCTACATTATCCATACGAAGAAACGTTGCATCCCTTGCATTATTCTACAGATATTTTCACAGCAATTGTTCTGAAGAACTTGCTTCAATTGTGCCGCCTCTCCACATCTTTCCCCGTAGAACTAGGGCAGCTGAGAGCGCCCATGAATTTACACTTTCTCCTCCACAATGCAGAACTTCTGCTTATCAAAATTCATTTATCCCCAGAACTACTACTCTTTGGAATTCACTTCCCTCGAGTTGCTTTCCACAAACTTACAATCTACAACAGTTTAAATCCAGTTGTTACAAACATTTTATGAATGGAGGATGCATTTAGGCACATGGACCTTTTTGTTTTATCTGTGTTTTTCTTTCCTCCGTTCATTGTCTCTTTAAAAAAAAAAAAAAAATGTCAAGCGGCTTCCGCCCGGCGTCGACCGCAACTAGCTCTACCGCTACTGCATCCCCACTTGGCCCCTAACTCGGACATCACCATGACTTTGCGTATGGAATACTCTTTGGATTATAGGATTACTACCATAACTCTACCACAACTCGCCCTACAACTTCACTACAACTCTACTGACCAGTCTGCTGCCAACATCCTGCTTCAATCTGCCCTGCAAAGTGAGTGTTGAATCTACTATGTACTATGAATCTACCTTCTTACTGTTACAATTCTACCTAATTTACCTAATATCTACCAATTGTGCCTCTCATCTACCCTATCTACCTTCCACTTTCTGTTTCTGGTATTCTTTTATTAATATTTACATTATTATTGTGTAATATTCATATTTTGGTACCTACCTGTTTTCAGATACTGTACTTACCTGTTGATTACGTACTTACCTAACTTACCTGGGGTATACAGTGGGGTGAGGGATGGGTGGGAATCGTGCAAATAAACGTTTTGTGGTGTTCTATAATGATTGAAATGAGAAAATTGCGTCCAAAGTCCTGGCAATGTAACTTCTTGTACTTTTTGTCTACTATTGAACCTGGATAATTTTGGCATATGGGATGGAAGAAGAGTCATTCATAAAGTTTCAGTCCAAATTTTAACAATTTATATCCACATGTTTGGAAATGGCACCTGTTTTAATATTGCCAAACTTTGAACGCGATTTACTCAACATTTTAAAAATGGCGCTCATGTCCCTTTGGACGCGCCGCAGCTTAGTTAATTGTTACTTTAATTATTATATATATATTTTTTTGTTTTATCATATTATTATTTTTAATTTATTTATTATTTATTTATAATTTTATATACATACATACACACACAAATTAATAGACCGAGTGCTCCACACGAAGTGCGGTTCCGGTCTCATGTCCTAATGATGACGATTCAGGCAGCCCTGTTCAGAGCTGCCTCACTTGTCTGGTTCTTTTATTCAAGATCAGACCGTAAGGTCTGATCTCACGTCTTTCTTGGTCTGCCCTTTAGTGCAGCTCCCTCCAACTTAGTTGATCCATCCTCTCCACATGTCCAAACGATCAAAGCCTGCTAGTATGCATCTCATCACTGATACTCTTGATGCCTAACCTCCTCCTTAGCTCTTCACTTGATATCCTATCTTGTAGTTTTGCACCACACATTCATCTCATGATTCTCTTCTCAATGTGTTCCATTCTGTTGATATCATCCGCTTTGACAGGCCATGTTTCTGAAGCATATGTCATTGCGCTTCTAATGCATGAAGCGTACACTTTACCCTTCAAGGGGAGAGGGAGTCTTCTCATGGTAAGTTATGGCAACAGTTCTCTAAACATTCCCAAGCCGTATCATATTTTGCCGATAGTGGCGGCCTCGACTCCACCACTGGCAGAGATGGTATCTACCAAGTAGCAAAATGTGTCCACCATCTCCAATGCCTCGTTGCCAAAGTTAACACTCCCACGCCGGTCATTGAACACAAAGTCACCTTTGCATACAAATTTCTCAACTTCGGACTTCTTCCTCAGTAGAGGTCCCTTTATTCTAGTGCAGCGCTTCTTCCTGTTATGTACCCAGCAGTGACAGACACATACCCCTTTTCTGCATACTGTGCATGGGTATGTACAATTTGTTTCTACCTTTCCAAGTCCTAATCTAGTATGTTGTCCCTTGGTCTTATTTATATCAATTCTTAATCCTTTACTTGCCATGCTCTATCTTCATCTTCTGAACTTGGCCTTGGCATCCCACACACTATCAGCAATAAGTAGTAGGTCATATGCATATAGCAGTTCCCAGGGGAGCTCAGCGCTGAAATCACAAGACAGTGCCTCCAGAACCCTATCAAAGAGAGGGTTTGACACAGCCATGATGGACTGCAACACAAACTGTAAACTCCTCACTCAGTACACTTTTCCCCTTACTGCTGTTCATGAGTCATTGTATATCTTCATTATCACATGCAACAGCCACTCCTCTACACCAAGTATTCTCATAGACCACTGCACAACTTCTCTGGGCACCCTATCAGAGACCTATTCCAGGTCTACAAACACAAGATATAGATCCCTATTTTTAAGTAGATATCTTTCCTGTAGCTACCTCACCATGAAGATTGTACCGGGTCCTGGCATGAAACCGAACTGCATAATATCGTCGATAGAAATATTTTTCCTGATCATACCATCAAAGACTCTCTTACAGACCTTCATGACTTGGTCAAGCATTTTCAGGCCCCTATTGTTTCCCCTATCCAACGAATACCCCTTGCCCTTATATATGTTTACTATTACACTTTTATGCCACTCATCAGGGATTCTTTCCTCTCTAATAATTGAGTTTATTAGCTATCTGACCAATCTCACTCCTACATATAAATATATACCGGTTTATATATATATATTGTTACGCATCTGAACCTCAGTTGCTTAGAGACGGTATACAAAAATAATTACTAAACCATATGCACCTTGTCTCTCTACCAAGCAACACCATGATGCAACAGGTAAGAGCACTATGAACGCTTCCAGGCTCTTCTCAGGGCTTAAGGTGCACACTGCCCTGCTCCTATTCTGAATAATATGTAGAACAGAAATAATCATGTAACTTACTAGCTACGAGAACTCTAAACCAACACCGGGATTAGCAATGCTGGGTTGGATAATCAAAACAGTTAAATACATAGGCTACCAGCAGACATCAAAGAAAGAAAAGTAAAAAGTGCAGATGTACTGTACTTCGAGCATAATAGACTATGCGCACCCTCGACAATACTAAACCGTGCGCAAACCAGCCACCGGTAATCCACTCTCAACCCAAGAGAGTTGCACATAATATTTTATACATATAATAATGGTCTAACAATACAAGGCAGTGTCCTAATATGACTACTAACCTCGGGGTGATATTAGTGGAAACAAGTTGCCCTGACCCCCTCTAATATCACACCAATATATCCTGCTTTAACCTGGGCCCCCCCAGTGAGTTTCCACCCAAAACAATGAACTCTTAGAGTCCACCTCCCACACTCACTTAACTATGGGGGGGTCCAGACTGAAGCTGGATTCCTAATTAATATTAAACACTCCGTTGCCTCAGTTCGAAACCCGAGATAGGGAACACACAATTGCTGGGGCAGAACAGTCAAGGTTGCTATCGGGTCCTAAGCACAAACACGGGGAAATTATGTAGGGATTATGGATATGTGTGTGTGTGTGGACTGTATGGGATTAACGGTTCTTAGTATTAAGGACCCCGACAAGCCTCCCATCTCTCCCCTATCACGGATTCCGACGTAGCCACCGGAGGTACTGAATATATAAAACAAAGGGAAAGATAATAAAATGCTGATCAGAGGAAAAGGATAGTTAAAAGAAGAAATTAATGTCTAGGATTCTCTGTTAATTACGTTACGTTACTATTATGCACGCAAGGACAAACAAAAGGGGGCCGACTGATTGGTTAGAAGAGAGAAAAAATAACACCCATCTAGTCTGACCGCTGAGCAGAGAGTGAGGGGACCGGATGTTGCAGAGCATCGCGGAGGCCAGCCTCAAACGAAGAAGTTGCAATATCTCACCACACAATATGATAAGACTAAGACACTTCACAAGAATAACTTATACTAAAGTATTCCTGTGTTAACAACTTAACTAAAACAGTGTGGCAGATAAAATAAAGTACATCTTTATATTGTAACACAACTGAACTTGCAATGATCAAATAATTACTTAAACTCATGTTGCTTAGCAACCTTACCTCCCGCGAGGCAAGAGCAACAATCTTTCAACACCTCCCTCGCCAGCCACACTAGCTAGCAAACTACACGTTGCCGCTGAACTAACAACTGGTTAGACGAAACTGATAATACTCTATGGGTTCATTCTACACAAATTTTTATTGAGACAAAAATGCTTAGAGGCACGGCAAAACTAGTCATGTGTAATTGGAAGGGTATCGGAGTGAAACTCACAATACCAGGTCTTTCAAATAGACTTGGCACAGCTGCATCTAAAAACAGCTAGGTGCCACTATCGTCTAGCTACTCCTAAAAGACCCTATAGACCCTGGTCATTGTGACACCCTCACACGGGGGGGGGGGGGGGGGGGGATTTTTTTTTTTTTTAGTTTTGAAATAATACTTTCAACATTAGTTTACAACTGCAAAATATGTACATTGACAGTCTTTTGTATTTTTACATTTTATAGATTTTTTTAACATGAGTAAATATGACTTACTAACTAAATAGCCTCGTGCTCTCCTATCCTTCCTCAGAGGACTCCCGGGACAAACGGTCTGCCAGGACATTATCAACACCACGGATGTGCCTAACATCGAGATGATATTCTTGCAACATCAAACTCCAGCGAGTAAGTCTCTGGTTTTTGTCCTTGAGCCTATTAAGAAACTGCAGATGATGATGGTCAGAGTAGATTCATAGGGTGGCAAATAAACAGCGAAATGGTGTATACCCAAAATAATAGCTAGCAACTCCCTTTCGATCACAGAATAATTCTTTTGTGCTCAGTTAACCCTTTTGAAAAGTAGGAAATGGGGTGCTCAACATCATCTCCGAACTCTTGCATCAACACAGAGCCGGCACCCATATCGCTCGCGTCTACTGCCAAGACGAAAGGCCTGTTGAAATCTGGGGCACGTAATATAGGATGTCAACAGAGGAGGCTTTTGACATCTTTGAAAGCCTGCTCACACTCTGTTGTCCATTTAAATGGTTTGTTCTTTTGTAGCAAATTTGTCAATGGGGCTAGCACGGCGATAATAGCCTATCATGCCAAGGAAACGTTGCACGGCTTTCTTATTATGAGGTGCTCGGAAACTCTGGATAGCCTCCACCTTCGCCCGAGGGGAACAGACCTGGCCGTGGCCAACAACATAACCCAGATATTGCACTCGAGCCTGCACGAACTCGCACTTTGCCAGGTTGACCACTAAACCAGTCTCAGACAACTTCCGGAAAAGCTCACCCACATTGGCCAAATGGTCGGTCCAGTCTGTGTCATAAACAACAACATCATCTATGTAGACTAAACAATTGGGGACATCATGCACAATCCTGTCCATTAACTGCTGAAATGTGGCGGGAGCATTCTTCAAGCCGTACGGCATTACCTGGCACTGATACACTCCTCCACCCACCACAAAACTAGCGATTTTCTTGGCACGTTCAGTTAGTAGGACTTGCCAATAGCCTTTAACTAAATCCACTTTTGTGATGAACGTGGCTGCCCCAATCTTGTCTACTGAGTCATCAATTCTCGGTAAAGGGTAGGTATCTGTCTTGGAGAGTAAATTTACTTTGCAAAAATCGACATAGAAGCGGATCTTACCATCAGGCTTAGGCTGCAAAGTTACTGGGCTTGACCACTCACTCCAGCCTTTCTTGATGAGGCCCTTGTCAACTATATACCTCAGCTCAGCGTCAAGAGCTAGCTGCTTCTGTGGATTAACTCTATAAGGTGGTAATTTTATAGGCTTATTCTCCCCCACATCGATGTCATGCACCGCCCAAGATGTCAAACCTGGTGCATCCCCAAACACGTGTGGATAATCCCACAAGGTAGTAAACATCTCCTCAACCCTTTCCGGAGGTAAATGGGTCAATTTCTCCCGCAGGGCCAGGTACCCGTTCTCGGCCCATGTCCCAGCCGGCACAGCCTCACCTGGGAAAAGCTCCCTCTCCTCCTCCTGCTCCTCCTTCGTGCCTTCTACAACCAGGACAGGGCAATCCTGGTCACTGGGACCGGAGAATTGGGGAGAGTGCAGAGGGGGGTTGAGAGGCACTGCAGGAGCCTTGCCTGGCGTTCACACAGTGCCTGAACCGCTAGCCCCGGGACCTGGGTTATCCAACCACCATCCACCAGGCCCGGGCTCACCCTGCACCTCCGACTCCAACTCTCCAGTCAATAACATAGGCAAGAAATTGACCGTATCTGACTCAACTTTCCCCACTGACCCGTTCTGAGCGGATACACTAGTACAAACTGCCTCAGACAACTCCCTGTTAACACCAGCAGGTGACTGATCGGCGCCCAGGCAACTCTCTCGGCTAGCCCCTTTAGGTGACATAGCCTGTGTGCCCGCCACACGATAGTACCTCTTCAACATGTTAATATGGCAGAGCTGATGGGTCTTACGTCTGTCTGGAGTACTCTCCCCGACCTTAGAAAACAAGTGTGTTAATGAAGCATCACTCTGCAGCGCCTCACCAATCTCCCCCGGTGCCACGGTGGTAAGATTAGGTATAGCCTCCAAGTCGGTCTGATTCGATGATACAGGATCAACCGGTCCTCCCGTAGGGACCCGATCACTCCCTTCAGTATCACCTCTGACACCGGGTGAAACGAGAGAGGAGCTTTCTGCTGAGCCTTCCTCCTCGTCCTGCACACCCTCTGCACCCTGCAGATCAGTCGAATCTATGGGTGATGCAGATTCATTACTGTACATCCCCTCAATCAGATCTATCTCCTCCCCAAACAATTCCTCCAGCTGTGCAGCCTGGGCCATAGATCTCATGCCCTCACACACCGGAAACAAATCGGGAAGGCAGCTTCTTAGCCTCCTTGTTCCTCTCCTCCGGCTGTACCTGCTCTGACACCACTACCGGAGGTGGAAAGACTCTACTCCCTGCCATATCTGCTCCAAGCAGAAAATCAATCCCCTCCACAGGTAATGTGTCCACGACCGCTACCTTCGCCGTCGCCGTGACTACAGGACACCTAAGATGAACAGGAACGAGGTTATAACAGGCCTCAGTGTTTACACCTCGACATAACACAAACTCGTCAGATTTTATCGGCTTCCCCGTCAAGTTCAAACACATGGACTTGCTTAGCTCCCGAATCCCTAAGAACCTTGACTGGATACACCTTCCCACACAGCTCTACTTTACCCTCATGAACGAAAGCCTGGCACCAAGCGAGCGAGGCTTCTAGACCTGCAATGGTGCCTAGTTGAGACACTTTGTCGGCGGCAGGCTGTGCCACGGCAGTGGGCACCCCATGCTTCACCCTTCGGTCTGCCTCCAACCTCGGTAACAAAGATTCATCCCCTCCTCCCTGGATACCAACCACTAACGACACAGGCTTAGCAAGCGCTGCACAAGACTTTGCCTGGGGACAGTTTGGTTTAATATGTCCGGTCTGTTTACACCCATAACACCTAACAACACTGGAATCAGGTCGGGCTGAATTTTGTGGTTTTTGTTTGTCTCCACCGTTATTATTACGTGTGGGACCAGGGCCACTATTACTGTACCCTCCACTTCCCCCTGCTCGGTACTTCTCGTCACGTGCAGTCGTGGGGGGGGGCATATCTGGCACAATCAGTAAAACCCTTGGTTGCCAACACTCGATCGTCAGCCCACACGGCAGCATCAGACAGCTTGCCAGGGCGCTTCTCACGGATCTTTTGGCAAAGCTCTTTGTCGACATTGTTGGTAAAGTGTTCTAGCAGGAAAAGCTCAACTGCCTCATTTAAATTGGTTACATATTCACTCAAAAGCCAACGAGACAAACAATCACGGAGGTACTTGGCAAACTCAACATGAGTATGAATAGGCTTCTTCCTTGCATTACGAAATTTAAGGCGATAGGCTTCTGGTCTGAGTTCAAAAGCCTTAAGGATAGCCTGCTTTAAATTATCATACTCTGCTAAGTCCTCTGCTGACATCCTATCATATGCCTCGAGCGCTTTTCCCTTGAGAACATTTGCCACCAATGCCGCCCAGCGTTCCCGTGGCCACTCGAACTCCCATGCTTTCTTTTCAAATCTCTGGAACCATTCAGTGACTTTTTTCTCGTCAAAAGCGGGAACGAGCTTCAGGCTACGAGACAACTTTAACTCGCTAGATTCCTCCCTGTGTACCGTGAGTAGGGGGAAATCGTGCCAGAACAGCAGATGCCAGAACAGCAGATGCCAGAACAGCAGATGCCAGAACAGCAGATGCCAAAACAGCCGATGCCAAAACGGCCGATGCCAAAACGGCTGATGCCAAAACAGCCGATGCCAAAACGGCCGATGCCAAAATAGCCAATGCCAAAACAGCAAAATGACCACGAAACTTGCCTGAAATGTCAATGACCCCGTCCTTACCTAACATGATGCAACCTAATTAAGTCTACGCGCTTTAACCTGCCCAACCTAACTTAGAACTTCCACTGTAATTAGGCTTTCTCTCTTTCTCTCCCTCATCTCCCAGTTTATCGCTCCCTTATATACATCGATAATGACACCTAGTTATATAACGCCTACAATCCTACATACACGCACACACTCACACCTAACCTAACGCGGCGGTCGGAAGCAGGCGGGTGCGGCAGCGGCCGTGGGCAAAACCAAAACGGCCAAAGTTGTCTGATGATATCGGAGTAGCCTAGTGGGGTGTGGGGCTGGACTCTCTCTCTCTCTCTTACTCCATAAAAAACACGCCATACCCTATAAAAACAAGTCTACCCCGGTGCAGGACTCTCTCTCTCTCTCTCTCCCTTGTCTTATAAAAACACGCCTTACCCACATAAGTTGTCTGTGATGATATCGGAGTAGCCTAGTGGGGTGTGGGGCTCTCGTACGATCACAGGCTACTCCAATATCACGGTGGTGGTGTTTGACCCTCCAAGTGATCATCTTCCCGCCTCCTGGGAAGGATTTTTGCCCGGATTCCATTCAAGTCACGGGGTAGTTGTTTGACCATCCAAGTGATCATCTTCCCGCCTCCTGGGAAGGGTTTTTGCCCGGATTCGATTTCAGGTCACGGTGGTGGTGTTTGACCCTCCAAGTGATCATCTTCCCGCCTCCTGGGAAGGGTTTTTGCCCGGATTCGATCTCAGACCACGGTGGATGGATTTTCCCCGTCCCAGTGATCACTCTCCCGCCTCGTGGGAAGGGTTTTTGCCCGGATTCGATTTCAAGTCACGGTGGTGGTGTTTGACCCTCCAAGTGATCATCTTCCCGCCTCCTGGGAAGGATTTTTGCCCGGATTCGATTTCAAGTCACGGTGGTGGTGTTTGACCCTCCAAGTGATCATCTTCCCGCCTCCTGGGAAGAATTTTTGCCCGGATTCCATTTCAAGTCACGGTGGTGGTGTTTGACCCTCCAAGTGATCATCTTCCCGCCTCCTGGGAAGAGTTTTTGCCCGGATTCGATCTCAGCCCACGGTGGGTGGATTTTTCCAGTCCCAGTGATCACTCTCCCGCCTCGTGGGAAGGGTTTTTGCCCGGATTCGATTTCAAGTCACGGTGGTGGTGTTTGACCCTCCAAGTGATCATCTTCCCGCCTCCTGGGAAGGATTTTTGCCCGGATTCCATTTCAAGTCACGGTGGTGGTGTTTGACCCTCCAAGTGATCATCTTCCCGAAGCCTCCTGGGAAGGGTTTTTGCCCGGATTCGATCTGAAGCCACGGTGATGGTGTTTGACCCTCCTAGTAATCATCTTCCCGCCTCCTGGGAAGAATTTTTGCCCGGATTCGATCTCAGCCCCCGGTGGGTGGATTTTTCCCGTCCCAGTGATCACTCTCCCGCCTCGTGGGAAGGTTTTTTTTGCCCGGATTCGATCTCAAGCCACGGTGGTGGTGTTTGACCCTCCTAGTGAACATCTTCCCGCCTCCTGGGAAGAGTTTTTGCCCGGCTTCGATCTCAAGCCACGGAGGTGATGTTTGACCCTCCAAGTGATCATTTTCCCGCCTCCTGGGAATCGTTTTTGCCCGGATTCGATCTCAGCCCACGGTGGTGGTGCTTGACCCTCCAAGTGACCATCTTCCCGCCTCCTGGGAAGGGTTTTTGCCCGGATTCGATCTCAAGTCACGGTGGTGGAGTTTGACCCTCCTAGTAATCATCTTCCCGCCTCCTGGGAAGAGGTTTTGTCCGGATTCAATCTCAAGCCACGGTGGGTGTGTTTGAACCTCCAAGTGATCATCTGCCCGCTGCCGGTTATTGGTTTAATGGGCAACCCCTCCGGAGGGGGAAGGGGGACTCACAATGGTTCAATAGGGGACCCAGCCACGGGTTGCCAACGCGGGTGTTTTAGACGGGAGTAGACTAATTATACCAGCACCATATTGCTTTTTGACTTGCGTGTTGACAATATGAGAGGGATGAAGACCCGTGGTCCTAATAATTAGATCCACGTCATCACGTTGGGCTTTGGACGGCGTACCTCCTTTACCCCGCGAGTAACCCCACGATGTCTAGAATATTGTTGTTGCTAGGCGAGTCCAGTAACCATCCATCCTTGTCCCATCTAATTAAGGGGTTGTTTTTAACTCGCTCCAGAAGCCCTAAAGCATACGGTATTTCGGTATATTTTACATGGGCAGGTAGGAGATGATCTAGACTGGGATTTTTGGAAGCATTCGTCATTACTGAAGTGGCTTTCATTAGTACGGGCGGTGGGAGTTTGTTTTTGTGCATAGCCCTCGCCGATTTCTCGTTATGACGCGAATGAGGTGACGCATTATGCGAATAGTTTTGAAAGTAGACCGACAACTGCGGGGAGAAGAGCAGCTAATATACTACCCCCCGCCTTACTACCTAGAATAAATCTCTTTTTGGTTAAAGATGTTTTCTTCCGGGCGACGGCTCGTATATCCTCGCGATGGTGTTGTAGCTTTCTTATAATTCTACTATTCAGGGTGAGATGTTTCTTTAGAAAGTTTGAGAATATCTCAGAAATACAGTTTAAATGCTCGCGTCCTAGTTGTTTAATGAGGTTCTTCCTTTCCTTGGGGTTAAGCTTTTTAAGTAGCAGTAAACACTTTTTATGTACAAAGGAGTACAAAGGAAATACAAAGGAAATCAAGCAACAACAGATCTACTGACCCTTCTAGGTTGCTTGTCCTCCAAAACACTGAGGATCAAGTGTCCAAACAGTTGTTTAGAGTGGGTAAGGGAACATTGGAAAGGGAATTACTGCCCTGGAACTAATGTCCGTGGCAGGATTAGGAAGTTAGTAGGGGACAGATGGGTTAGTAACTGAGGGGGGGATAAAATAAAGTTATTCATTTACAAACGCAGTCAGTCGCGGGTTTGAAGCGAGATATTTGTCTAGGCGGAGTTTAAATGAATCAACGGTGATGTAGTCTATAACGTTTCGGGGAAGCCCATTCCACAAGTTGACAACTCGATTGAAGAAGAAATTCTTAGATTCGTGTGAGTTAAAAGATTTACCAATAATTTTGCAACCGTTTCCCCGCGTGTAATTAGATTGGTTGATAGTGAAGTACTTACTACAGTTCATATTGTCGATGCATTTGATGATTTTGAACACTTGAATTAAGTCACCTCTTAATCTGCGCTGGGTTAAAGGAAATAGATTTAATTCTCTAAGACGCTCTTCGTATGGTTTGTTCTTTAGGCTAGGTATCATTTTGGTAACTCTACGTTGAACTCGTTCTAGCTTGTTTATATCTTTTTGGTAATAAGGGCACCAGGATTGAACGCAGTATTCCAGAAGAGGGCGGACTAAGGAATTGTAAAGGGTTAGGATAACTTCTTTGGATTTATGCTCAAATGACCTGCCTATAAAGCCAATTATTTTGTTTGCCTTCTTAACAACTTCTGAACATTGTTGACTCGGTTTTAGGTTACTCGATATTGTTACTCCCAGATCGGTTTCTCTGTTTACATTCTTAAGCTGAGTGCCATTCATCGAATAGTTTGCTTTCTCATTTAGGTATCCGATATGTAGTACTTTACATTTATCCGCATTGAAACTCATTTGCCAAATTTGGGCCCAACATGTCAATTTATCTAGATTGTGTTGCATATCGTCAACTTGTTATTTTGAGAGTACGCTATTTGCAATTTTTGTATCGTCAGCAAATTTTGAGATTGTACAGGTGAGGCCCTCATCTATGTCGTTGATGTAAATTAGAAAGAGAATTGGTCCTAGTACCGATCCCTGGGGTACCCCGCTACTTACATTGGTCCATTTGGATGCCTTACCGTTTATGACTACTCTTTGCTTTCTGTCGCTGAGCCAATTTTCTATCCATTTCAACACACCGTCTTGTATTCCATGCGCTTTTAGTTTTAGCAGTAAACGTTTGTGGGGAACTTTGTCAAAGGCCTTTTGAAAATCAAGGTATATAATATCTACAGATTTACTCTCATCGTAGAGGTTGAGGATATCGTGGAAGAAGTCTAAGAGGTTTGTTAAACAGGAACGTTTTTACGAAAGCCGTGTTGAGTATCTTTAAGTATGTTATTTTCCTCTAAGTGATTTACGAGTCTGTCTCGTATGACCGTTTCTAGCATTTTACATACAACTGAGGTTAAGCTAATTGGACGATAGTTACTGGGTAGGGATTTGCTGCCTTTTTTGAATATCGGTGTTACGTTGGCTAGCTTCCACTGATCAGGCATAGTTCCAGACTGCAAGGATTTATTGAATAGTAATGTCAGTGGTTTGGAGAGCTCATCCTTAGCTTCCTTCACAACTCTAGGCGAGATTGTATCAGGTCCAGGTGTTTTATTTACCTTGAGTTTATCTAAACAATTCAATACTTCTCTCTCTGTAACGGTGATATTGCTTAGAACATCTGAATTATCAATCTGAATCGGCGATGGTGTAGGGATATCACCGAGGTCTTCTGTTGTAAAAACTGATGCAAAGAAGGTATTGAGGGCATTACTCATTTGTACTTCGTCTTTGGTGTATTCTCCATTTTCATCGACTAACGGTCCAACAGTTGAAGTAACTACTTTTTTCTTTCTGATATAACTATAGAATTCTTTCGGGTTTGTTTTACTTTGATTCGCAATATGTAACTCTAGGGTCTTTTTACTTTGCTTAATTAACTTTTTAGCTTTGCGTCGTAGCTCTACAAATTTCACCCGTTCTTCGTCATTTTGTGAGGATTTTAATCTATCATTAGCAAATTTTTTAGCAAGCAGGCAGTTTGAAATATCTTTATTCCACCATTTGGGCTTATTATTATGGCCTGGACGCCGTATTTTCGATGGTATGCAGTCTTGCACTGCTTTTAGGTAAGTGGTTTCGAATAACTTCCAAGATGTATTTATGTCATTATTGTTAATTAAAAAGCTCCAGTCAGTTTCTTTAAACATAGCTCTAAGTTTATGGAAGTTTGCTTTCTTGAAATTAGGGACTTTTTCGATGCTACTATTTGGTTCGTTACTAGTAAACTTTAAAGTGAAAGTTATCGTACGATGGTCGCTGTTACTGAATTCATCACCAACATTCAAATTCTCTATTAATTCTTCTTTTGTTGCAAGTACAATGTCAAGAACGTTATTACCACGGGTCGGCGTTCGAACAAATTGATAAAGCGAACTCTCTTGCAAGTTCGTATACAAGTCATGTCCGGAGTGTGAAGTAAGAGTATCGCCCCACTTGGTCACAGGTAAATTAAAGTCGCCAAAAATTACGGTATCTTGTGAGTTACTTACATCTGCAATTTGTTCATAAATTTCTCGGTCAGTTTGCACTGATTGAGCTGGAGGTCTGTATATTAATGCAAGTATTATTTTTGTACCTTTATTATTCTTTATTAGCACAAAAGATGTGTCGACGTTCACAATTTGAGGTTTTGACAAGAGGGTAGGGTTAAGACTTTCTTTGATATTAAGTAAAACGCCACCTCCATTTCGATTTATTCGGCTTTTCTCAAACATTACATAACCGGGAAGTGAATACTCTGCTAAAAAGTCTCTATCTTCTGTATTGAGCCAAGATTCTGTTATGCCAATCACATCATAATTTTCTGTAAACACTAGCTCCTCTAAATCTGAAAATTTATTGCGTATGCTACGAGCGTTTGCATAGAAAACCTTTAAATTTGTTATATTAGAACTCACGGAACGCTCTTTAATAATATTTTTGGTTCTTGTCGGATCTACATTTATGTTCATGGCTGTCCTCGGTCCTCGCTGTCTTCGGTCCTTATTGCTGGTGGTCCTCGGTTGCCTCTGTTTTTTTCTTGGCGTTGGATGATTTATGTCACTGCTGCTTCTTCTGTGATGGCGTTTTTTTATCCATGGCTGCGGACTGCTTCGTGTAGGAGACGACCCATGCGTGCTGAACCCACAGGGTTTAGATGAGTGCCATCCTTGCGGAACAGAGTAGGCTGGTTGTAGAAGTTGTCCCAGAGGTTGATGAATTCAACTACTTCCCTCAGACACAAATATTTTAGTCGGCTATTTGTGCTGTGAGTAGGGGAGGCTTACTGCTCATCTTGGCATGAGGTCGGAGGCCTTAATCCAGCTGTCAAAGGAGGTAGGATATCCGACCCAATGTACGAAATATTGTGTTCCTCCTTTGCTTTTGCGGGTTCTCAGGATATTAATATCGAATGACTCGGGTAGGGAACTGGCCACCAGTTCTGATCTGTAGAAGATGCCCTCTACGGGCTCGTCAGCTAGGTCTTCCAGAAGTTAGGTTTTGGGTTGATGCTGGTGTTTTATTTTTCGAATTCGGAATAGCTCAGGGGTGTTCTGCTGAGTGTATCCCTTATGGAAAACGGATGAACGAGTGCTACCCACAAGACGCACAATCTCTCCAATGGCTAGCTCAGGACTAATGGGTCTGAAGGGTTTCTGTTTTTTTTTATACATTAGATGGAATTGACGTACAATGTCGGATGGTTGAGTTAATTTATGCACGAGGATGGGGGTTTGCCCATTTTTTAATCCAGAGTGAGGGGAATTATTGTAGGCCTCGACCATGTCCTGGAGATGGTTAATATATCGAGGGGAATTCCGCTGTGTAATAAAGCGATATAGACGGGATTTCAATGTGCGAATGGCTCGTTCGGCGATGGAAGCTTTAATCTCGCTAGAGTGAACGCTATATAACTTAATCTTGCGAGATGTTAGATATTCCTTCACTTTTTTATTATAAAACTCGGTGCCTAGATCGGTGTTCAATCTTCTCACACCCCTGGATTCATCGCTTTCCATAATCCTCTTAACAGCCGTTAGCATGGAAGTCGCATCTTTCCGGAGGCAAGGCACGACCTGCATAAAACAAGAAAAGACGTCCACGCAGACTAGCAGGTATGATATATTGTCGTTGTCTTTCTTTAAATGACGCATATCGGCTAAGTCGGCAGCCATGATGATCTTGGGCTTGGGGGAGAGAACTTTCTGCCGGGGGGAATTTCTTCGGCTGTAGCTTATGTAGCATGTAGGTTTTGCTGGTCCTGAGAAATCCTGCCACGTCTCGCGGGGTTATGGAAGGATCAATGCCTCGGGCCTTATCCCATAGTTTCTTTTGAGAAGACAGCCCGTACGGCTGATCGTAACGGCTGTAGAGAACATGTAATAGCTCTCGATGCTTAGAGCTCACCATTGGAAAACACGTTCGCAGGGTGGTTCACCCACTATATTTGTACGGAATTGCAGGGCTTCGGGAGTATTTATACCCAAGTCGACTAGGAGATAGCCAAAGGGCTGAGAGAAAACGGCGGATTTGTATATTTCAACAAAATCACTGGCTCGGTCTTTGCCGAATATTTGCCTTCCGAGTAGTTGTATTTGCGATAAGTCACGTTGTCTCAGTAAAAGGAAGTGCGAACAGTTGAGACTAATATTCCTCGCATGTTTACCACCCATGTATAGGTTTTGGGTTATGAAGATACATGAAATGTTATTATGTCGGTCGTGGGTAAAAGCGTCAATGACAAATTTATTTTTTACAGCCTCCATAAATAGATCGTCAAGGACAAATAAGGTTCCTCTTTGATCGTAAGTATCCTCATCGCTTATAGGATTCACTATTTCTGGATGCACGGTTACCTTAGACCCTACCCTACAAGTTTCACGAGGTCATGATAAACAAGAAACTACGATTCATCGATAGTTACGCCTTTATGCCGGGATCTCTGGCTCAATTGGCCAAGCAGTTTATCGCCGGGGGTAACAAACCGCGGTACACCGAAGCCATGCTGAAGGATGTCGGTGTTCCCTCGGAGGCCCTGTCTCTACTAACATCTGGAAAACAAGTCCTCTGCTACGACTACCGCGACTCTCCCGCTCGTCTCTCCGAACCGCGTCTCCCACCGCGTGACGCCTTTTACAACTCTCTCCTGCAGCAAGAGCTCTCCCAAGCCGACTATAAGCATGCTCAGAGAGTATGGGTCATCGCGGGATGCAAGACCCTCGGGGGGTTACATGACCCTGTATATGAGAGTCAACGTTGGACTCCTCTGCGACTGTTTCCTCGAATGGCGCACCATCCTCAGGAACCAGTGGCGGCTGGATCCTATAAACTACACGTCTCTCCCCGGATTCGCCTTCGACTCCTTCCTCATGTCCACGGGTGTGGAGTTGGACGTTCTCAGCGATCCCGAGATATATCACCGGGATACAAGCCAACGTTCGAGGTGGCTTCTGTAGTGTCGTGCGGCGCCACGTCAAAGCCAACAATAAGTTCACCAACCCAAGCTTCAACCCTCGGACGGACACTAGTACCTTCCTGAGCTATCTGGATTTTTGTAGCTTGTATCCGACGGTAATGCAGGAGAAGTTACCCTGTGGGGAGATGAGGAGCTACTCAATCAAGAACTCGAGGGATTCCTGAGGTCCCCACTAGCGGGGGGTGAAGACCGACGGTGAATACGGGTATCTAGTCTACTGCGACACCGCTGCGGCTACCCGTGAAGTGGCCGAAAAGACCGACGACCTCCCCCTCATCATCACCCAGCAGAACATAACCCCGGACGTCATGTCTGAGGCCACGCGGGGGTGGTACGAGGCTGAAGACCGCAAGCCGCCGAAGCAGAACGTGAAACTCATCGGAACCCACGCTGCTCAGAAGAATATGCTCTTTGCCCTTCCCCTGCTGCAGCAACTGATTAGCCTCGGGTTGGTGGTAGAGAGGGTTATCCGAGTCTATACTTTCCGCCAGGCAAGTTTTTTGGCTGGGTTCATAGCTGGAAACATCGAGGCTCGGAGAAATGCAACGTGCCCCATCAAGAAGAATGCGATCAAGTGCATATCTAACTCCATCTTCGGACGGACTTTGATGAACCCCGCAAAGTACAACCAGAGCGTGGATGTGGTGACCAAACGAGAAAAGTTCCTCACGATAGTACGAAGCCCGTACTTTAAACGTGTCGACTCACTCGGTAAGGATCGGGTCATGATGATCCGACACCGCCGTAGCGTCCAAGTCAACCATCCCAACTATGTGGGGTTCTACATCCTCGAGCTATCCAAGTTAAAACTCTACCACTTCTATTACGTGGTTCTCAAACCCCACTACGGTGAACGAGTGAAGCTAGTCTACTGCGACACCGATTCGCTCGTCACTTCTATAGAAACGGACGACCTGATGGAGGAGTATGCCCGGGAACCCCTCAAGCAGTACCTCGACCTCAGCAACTTCGCCCCCTCGCATCCTCTGTACAGCGAGACCAACAAGGGTCGGCTGGGATGCCTCAAGTCTGAAGTCGGTGAAAGGGTGATCTCGGAGTTTGTGGGTGTACGCCCCCCCCAAGTGTTATTCCATTCTGATGACCAGCAATGACAGGCTGAGCTCGGCCAAGGGAGTACCTCAGCGGGTCAAGGCAACTATCACCCACCAGAGATATATGGATGCCCTACAACTACAACGCTCCTTCTCATTCGTCTATCGGGGTTTTACCAACCGCCGGGGGGACATGCGCACGGTCTCCTACCCGAAAAGAGGGGCGGGGCGGGCGGGCGGGTGGGCGGAGCGCGGCGGGCAGGCGGAGCGCGGCGGGCGGGCGCGGCGGCGACGACGACGGCGGGAGACAGCTCACAATCTAGAGAAAAACGAGGTTAGAGACGGCAAGGATGACTAAGGGCCCGTGGAAATAAATGGAGGGCTGCGGGTCAACCTAAATATGACCGGAGGCTCGGAGGGTAATACCCTAGTTTTATTATTCGGTGAGACGGTCGGTATATTAACTATAAACGGTGACCGACGACTACAGTGCGACGTGCGAGCCTGAGGAGGATAGGGATGAACAATTTGGAAATTGAAAGAGGGGTACGGGGGGCTCTGGGAAAGGAGGCGGTGTTTCTGGGGGTGCTATTAGTGGATGAGGTCGAGACATTACTCCGAGGACACGCGGGGAAACCCGTCGTGTGTATAATCAACACTCTACCGAGTTGGTCTAAAAAAAATATGGGGCATTGGCTCTGTATCTACCGCGATGCTCGTAGAATAGTAGGTCTGGGTAGCTACGGCCTAGACCCTCGAGTCTATTCCGACTATTTTAAAGGACTCGAGAGACCCGGGCTACCCATATTTAAAAATGCGTTTAGACTCCAAGGAACCCGTAGCGACGTGTGCGGGGCCCTATGCCATGTATTTTACTCACCTCATCACTCACACGGGGGCCGGAGAAACGCTAGGGAAGATACGTAACGAGTTTTCCCGGACTGACTACCCCGGGAATGATGAACGTGTCTTACATTTCGCGTATAACAAGTTTAGCATGCCCACCTGTCAACGGACCTTCAACGTGTGCCTGTAAGTACGTAGAAGACTCTAGTCTCTCTCTCTCTCTCTCTCTCTCTCTCTCTCATACGGTATATGAATTGAGATGTTAACCTACCCTTAGTCATCCTCGCCGTCTCTAACCTCGTTTTTCTCTAGATTGTGAGCTGTCTCCCGCCGTCGTCGTCGCCGCCGTGCCCGCCCACCGCACCCGCCCGCCGCGCCCCGCCCGCCCGCCCGCCTGCCCGCCCCGCCCCTCTTTTTGGGTAGGAGACCGTGCGCATGTCCCCCCGGCGGTTGGTAAAACCCCGATAGACGAATGAGAAGGAGCGTTGTAGTTGTAGGGCATCCATATATCTCTGGTGGGTGATAGTTGCCTTGACCCGCTGAGGTACTCCCTTGGCCGAGCTCAGCCTGTCATTGCTGGTCATCAGAATGGAATAACACTTGGGGGGCGTACACCCACAAACTCCGAGATCACCCTTTCACCGACTTCAGACTTGAGGCATCCCAGCCGACCCTTGTTGGTCTCGCTGTACAGAGGATGCGAGGGGGCGAAGTTGCTGAGGTCGAGGTACTGCTTGAGGGGTTCCCGGGCATACTCCTCCATCAGGTCGTCCGTTTCTATAGAAGTGACGAGCGAATCGGTGTCGCAGTAGACTAGCTTCACTCGTTCACCGTAGTGGGGTTTGAGAACCACGTAATAGAAGTGGTAGAGTTTTAACTTGGATAGCTCGAGGATGTAGAACCCCCACATAGTTGGGATGGTTGACTTGGACGCTACGGCGGTGTCGGATCATCATGACCCGATCCTTACCGAGTGAGTCGACACGTTTAAAGTACGGGCTTCGTACTATCGTGAGGAACTTTTCTCGTTTGGTCACCACATCCACGCTCTGGTTGTACTTTGCGGGGTTCATCAAAGTCCGTCCGAAGATGGAGTTAGATATGCACTTGATCGCATTCTTCTTGATGGGGCACGTTGCATTTCTCCGAGCCTCGATGTTTCCAGCTATGAACCCAGCCAAAAAACTTGCCTGGCGGAAAGTATAGACTCGGGTAACCCTCTGTACCACCAACCCGAGGCTAATCAGTTGCTGCAGCAGGGGAAGGGCAAAGAGTATATTTTTCTGAGCGGCGTGGGTTCCGATGAGTTTCACGTTCTGCTTCGGCGGCTTGCGGTCTTCAGCCTCGTACCACCCCTGCGTGGCCTCAGACATGACGTCCGGGGTTATGTTCTGCTGGGTGATGATGAGGGGGAGGTTGTCGGTCTTTTCGGCCACTTCACGGGTAGCCGCAGCGGTGTCGCAGTAGACTAGATACCCGTATTCACCGTCGGTCTTCACCCCCCGCTAGTGGGGACCTCAGGAATCCCTCGAGTTCTTGATTGAGTAGCTCCCTCATCTCCCCACAGGGTAACTTCTCCTGCATTACCGTCGGATACAAGCTACAAAAATCCAGATAGCTCAGGAAGGTACTAGTGTCCGTCCGAGGGTTGAAGCTTGGGTTGGTGAACTTATTGTTGGCTTTGACGTGGCGCCGCACGACACTACAGAAGCCACCTCGAATGTTGGCTTGTATCCCGGTGATATATCTCGGGATCGCTGAGAACGTCCAACTCCACATCCGTGGACATGAGGAAGGAGTCGAAGGCGTATCCGGGGAGAGACGTGTAGTTTATAGGATCCAGCTGCCACTGGTTCCTGAGGATGGTGCGCCATTCGAGGAAACAGTCGCAGAGGAGTCCAACGTCGACTCTCATATACAGGGTCATGTAACCCCCCGAGGGTCTTGCATCCCGCGATGACCCATACTCTCTGAGCATGCTCATAGTCGGCTTGGGAGAGCTCTTGCTGCAGGAGAGAGTTGCAAAAGGCCTCACGCGGTGGGAGACGCGGTTCGGAGAGACGAGCGGGAGAGTCGCGGTAGTCGTAGCAGAGGACTTGTTCTCCAGATGTTAGTAGAGACAGGGCCTCCGAGGGAACACCGACATCCTTCAGCATGGCTTTGGTGTACCGCGGTTTGTTACCCCCGGCGATAAACTGCTTGGCCAATTGAGCCAGAGATTCCGGCATAAAGGCGTAACTATCGATGAATCGTAGTTTCTTGTTTATCATGACCTCGTGAAACTTGTAGGGTAGGGTCTAAGGTAACCGTGCATCCAGAAATAGTGAATCCTATAAGCGATGAGGATACTTACGATCAAAGAGGAACCTTATTTGTCCTTGACGATCTATTTATGGAGGCTGTAAAAAATAAATTTGTCATCGACGCTTTAACCCACGACCGACATAATAACATTTCATGTATCTTCATAACCCAAAACCTATACATGGGTGGTAAACATGCGAGGAATATTAGTCTCAACTGTTCGCACTTCCTTTTACTGAGACAACGTGACTTATCGCAAATACAGCTACTCGGAAGGCAAATATTCGGCAAAGACCGAGCCAGTGATTTTGTTGAAATATACAAATCCGCCGTTTTCTCTCAGCCCTTTGGCTATCTCCTAGTCGACTTGGGTATAAATACTCCCGAAGCCCTGCAATTCCGTACAAATATAGTGGGTGAACCACCCTGCGAACGTGTTTTCCAATGGTGAGCTCTAAGCATCGAGAGCTATTACATGTTCTCTAGAGCCGTTATGATCAGCCGTACAGGCTGTCTTCTCAAAAGAAAGTATGGGATAAGACCCGAGGCATTGATCCTTCCATAACCCCGCGAGACGTGGCGGGATTTCTCAGGACCAGCAAAACCTACACGCTACATAAGCTACAGCCGAAGAAATTCCCCCCGGCAGAAAGTTCTCTCCCCCAAGCCCAAGATCATCATGGCTGCCGACTTAGCCGATATGCGTCATTTAAAGAAAGACAATGACAATATATCATACCTGCTAGTCTGCGTGGACGTCTTTTCTCGTTTTATGCAGGTCGTGCCTTGCCTCCGGAAAGATGCGACTTCCATGCTAACGGCTGTTAAGAGGATTATGGAAAGCGATGAATCCAGGGGTGTGAGAAGATTGAACACCGATCTAGGCACCGAGTTTTATAATAAAAATGTGAAGGAATATCTAACATCTCGCAAGATTAAGTTATATAGCGTTCACTCTAGCGAGATTAAAGCTTCCATCGCCGAACGAGCCATTCGCACATTGAAATCCCGTCTATATCGCTTTATTACACAGCGGAATTCCCCTCGATATATTAACCATCTCCAGGACATGGTCGAGGCCTACAATAATTCCCCTCACTCTGGATTAAAAAATAGGCAAACCCCCATCCTCGTGCATAAATTAACTCAACCATCCGACATTGTACGTCAATTCCATCTAATGTATAAAAAAAAACAGAAACCCTTCAGACCCATTAGTCCTGAGCTAGCCATTGGAGAGATTGTGCGTCTTGTGGGTAGCACTCGTTCATCCGTTTTCCATAAGGGATACACTCAGCAGAACACCCCTGAGCTATTCCGAATTCGAAAAATAAAACACCAGCATCAACCCAAAACCTATCTCCTGGAAGACCTAGCTGACGAGCCCGTAGAGGGCATCTTCTACAGATCAGAACTGGTGGCCAGTTCCCTACCCGAGTCATTCGATATTAATATCCTGAGAACCCGCAAAAGCAAAGGAGGAACACAATATTTCGTACATTGGGTCGGATATCCTACCTCCTTTGACAGCTGGATTAAGGCCTCCGACCTCATGCCAAGATGAGCAGTAAGCCTCCCCTACTCGCTGTACATAAAAAGTGTTTACTGCTACTTAAAAAGCTTAACCCCAAGGAAAGGAAGAACCTCATTAAACAACTAGGACGCGAGCATTTAAACTGTATTTCTGAGATATTCTCAAACTTTCTAAAGAAACATCTCACCCTGAATAGTAGAATTATAAGAAAGCTACAACACCATCGCGAGGATATACGAGCCGTCGCCCGGAAGAAAACATCTTTAACCAAAAAGAGATTTATTCTAGGTAGTAAGGCGGGGGGTAGTATATTAGCCGCTCTTCTCCCCGCATTTGCCGGTCTACTTTCAAAACTATTCGCATAATGCGTCACCTCATTCGCGTCATAACGAGAAATCAGCGAGGGCTATGCACAAAACCAAACTCCCACCTCCCGTACTAATGAAAGCCACTTCAGTAATGACGAATGCTTCCAAAAATCCCAGTCTAGATCATCTCCTACCTGCCCACGTAAAATATACCGAAATACTGTATGCTTTAGGGCTTCTGGAGCGAGTTATAAACATCCCCTTAATTAGATGGGACAAGGATGGATGGCTACTGGACTCGCCTAGCAACAACAATATTCTAGACATCGTGGGGTTACTCGCGGGGTAAAGGAGGTACGCCGTCCAAAGCCCAACGTGATGACGTGGATCTAATTATTAGGACCACGGGTCTTCATCCCTCTCATATTGTCAACACGCAAGTCAAAAAGCAATATGGTGCTGGTATAATTAGTCTACTCCCATCTAAAACACCCGCGTTGGCAACCCGTGGCTGGGTCCCCTATTGAACCATCGTGAGTCCCCCCCCCCCCCCTCCGGAGGGGTTGCCCATTAAACCAATAACCGGCAGCGGGCAGATGATCACTTGGAGGTTCAAACACACCCACCGTGGCTTGAGATCGAATCCGGACAAAACCTCTTCCCAGGAGGCGGGAAGATGATTACTAGGAGGGTCAAACTCCACCACCGTGACTTGAGATCGAATCCGGGCAAAAACCCTTCCCAGGAGGCGGGAAGATGGTCACTTGGAGGGTCAAGCACCACCACCGTGGGCTGAGATCGAATCCGGGCAAAAACCCTTCCCAGGAGGCGGGAAAATGATCACTTGGAGGGTCAAACATCACCTCCGTGGCTTGAGATCGAAGCCGGGCAAAAACTCTTCCCAGGAGGCGGGAAGATGATCACTAGGAGGGTCAAACACCACCACCGTGGGTTGAGATCGAATCCGGGCAAAAAAAACCTTCCCACGAGGCGGGAGAGTGATCACTGGGATGGGAAAAATCCACCCACCGTGGGCTGAGATCGAATCCGGGCAAAAACTCTTCCCAGGAGGCGGGAAGATGATCACTAGGAGGGTCAAACACCATCACCGTGGCTTCAGATCGAATCCGGGCAAAAACTCTTCCCAGGAGGCTTCGGGAAGATGATCACTTGGAGGGTCAAACACCACCACCGTGACTTGAAATGGAATCCGGGTCAAAAATTCTTCCCAGGAGGCGGGAAGATAATCACTTGGAGGGTCAAACACCACCACCGTGACTTGAAATCGAATCCGGGCAAAAATCCTTCCCAGGAGGCGGGAAGATGATCACTTGGAGGGTCAAACACCACCACCGTGACTTGAAATCGAATCCGGGCAAAAACCCTTTTCCACGTGGCGGGAGAGTGATCACTGGGACGGGAAAAATCCACCCACCGTGGGCTGAGATCGAATCCGGGCAAAAATTCTTCCCAGGAGGCGGGAATATGATCACTTGGAGGGTCAAACACCACCACCGTGACTTGAAATGGAATCCGGGCAAAAATCCTTCCCAGGAGGCGGGAAGATGATCACTTGGAGGGTCAAACACCACCACCGTGACTTGAAATCGAATCCGGGCAAAAATCCTTCCCAGGAGGCGGGAAGATGATCACTTGGAGGGTCAAACACCACCACCGTGACTTGAAATCGAATCCGGGCAAAATCCCTTCCCACGAGGCGGGAGAGTGATCACTGGGACGGGAAAACTCCACCCATCGTGGGCTGAGATCGAATCCGGGCAAAAACCCTTCCCAGGAGGCGGGAAGATGATCACTTGGAGGGTCAAACACCACCACCGTGACCTGAAATCGAATCCGGGCAAAAACCCTTCCCAGGAGGCGGGAAGATGATCACTTGGAGGGTCAAACACCACCCCCGTGACTTGAATGGAATCCGGGCAAAAATCCTTCCCAGGAGGCGGGAAGATGATCACTTGGAGGGTCAAACACCACCCCCGTGACTTGAATGGAATCCGGGCAAAAATCCTTCCCAGGAGGCGGGAAGATGATCACTTGGAGGGTCAAACACCACCACCGTGATATTGGAGTAGCCTGTGATCGTACGAGAGCCCCACACCCCACTAGGCTACTCCGATATCACCACAGACAACTTATGTGGGTAAGGCGTGTTTTTATAAGACAAGGGAGAGAGAGAGAGAAAGTCCTGCACCTGGGTAGACTTGTTTTTATAGGGTATGGCGTGTTTTTTATGGAGTAAGAGAGAGAGAGAGAGAGTCCAGCCCCACACCCCACTAGGCTACCCCAATATCATCAGACAACTTTGGCCGTTTTGGTTTTGCCCGCAGCCGCCGCCGCGCCCGCCCGCTTCCGACCGCCGTGCCCGCCGTTTTGGGTTTGGTCGTTTTAAGTTAGGTTAGGTGTGAGTGTGTGCGTGTATGTAGGATTGTAGGCGTTATATAACTAGGTGTCATTATCGATGTATATAAGGGAGCGATAAACTGGGAGATGAGGGAGAGAAAGAGAGAAAGCCTAATTACAGTGGAAGTTCTAAGTTAGGTTGGGCAGGTTAAAGCGCGTAGACTTAATTAGGTTGCGTCATGTTAGGTAAGGACGGGGTCATTGACATTTCAGGCAAGTTTCGTGGTCATTTTGCTGTTTTGGCATTGGCTGTTTTGGCATCGGCCGTTTTGGCATCGGCTGTTTTGGCATCGGCTGTTTTGGCATCTGCTGTTCTGGCATCTGCTGTTCTGGCATCTGCTGTTCTGGCACGATTTCCCCCTACTACCGTGCTCACTTGTCCCCTTGTGTACCTACCCCCGTCTACCTCAACTTTGGTTCTTTGTAACTCCATTGTCATTCTCTGTATTTCTAACCTTTCCTGCATCTCTCTCTCTTTTCTTTTCTCCTGCCTTTCTCTCTCTCTCTCTTGCATTTCCAATTTCTTCAACTCTAATTGTACTAGAGCATGACTCGATAGCCCTACAGGGGCAAAAGTAGGGGGTGGTGTAGGAACAAAAGCGGGACGGTAACGTGGCTGAATCGTAGAAAGTCCGGCTGGGATAAATGGGGGGGGGAGGTGTAACCTGGTTCTGTGCCGCCCAGCCAGCGGCAGTAGTAGAGTGTAAAGGATAAAAATGGGGTTGAGTAAATTGGGGCACACCAGAGGGCACGTCAGGCAACAACGGGGGATTAACAGTAGGACATGTAAACTGGAAAGACGTTATGCTCTCATTAAAAGGACTGGGTGTGCGCGGCGGAGAGCGTGCAGGTGTGATATAGCCTCCTGCCGGCACAGTTGTTGACTCAACCTCCTCTTGAACATCATAATAATACTGCCATATATACAGCTGACATGATTCCCTCGTGGTAAGAAGAGACCCCTCTACTCCCAACACTGTTGCTATCAACCTCAATTCCTCCACCATTCTCAACTGCATTTGTGCCCATTCTGGAGAACTCCGAAGGAACACTCGCATCCTCCTCACTGGTGATATGCAACGGCACGACACTCTCCCCTTCCTCTCTTGCATGTTGTTCAGACATAATAAAATATAAATGCTAGACACCTATTCTAAAAAAAAATCCTTTGATCAAAATAAATCTTATTAATACTGCTGGTACTATTCTGATTATCCTAGGCAAGGTCGCCACTGTTACGCATCTGGACCTCAGTTGCTTAGAGACGGTATACACAAATAATTACTAAACCAAATGCACCTCAATTGTCTCTCTACCAAGCAACTCCACGACACAACAGGTAAGAGCACTATAAACGCTTCCAGGCTCTTCTCAGGGCTTAAGGTGCACACTGCCCTGCTCCTATTCTGAATAATATGTAGAACAAAAATAATCATGTAACTTACTAGCTACGAGAACTCTAAACCAACACCGGGATTAGCAATGCTGGGTTGGATAATCAAAACAGTTAAATACATAGCTACCAGCAGACATCAAAGAAAGAAAAGTAAAAAGTGCAGATGTACTTCGAGCATAACAGGCTATGCGCATCCTCGACAATACTAAACCGTGCGCAAACCAGCCACCGGTAATCCACTCTCAACCCAAGAGAGTTGCACATAATATTTGTATACATATAATAATGGTCTAACAATACAAGGCAGTGTCCTAATATGACTACTAACCTCGGGGTGATATTAGTGGAAACAAGTTGCCCTGACCCCCTCTAATATCACACCAATATATCCTGCTTCAACCTGAGCCCCCCCAGTGAGTTTCCGCCCGAAACAATGAACTCTTAGAGTCCACCTCCCACACTCACTTAACTATGGGGGGGTCCAGACTGAAGCTGGATTCCTAATTAATATTAAACACTCCGTTGCCTCAGTTCGAAACCCGAGATAGGGAACACACAATTGCTGGGGCAGAACCGTCAAGGTTGCTATCGGGTCCTAAGCACAAACACGGGGAAATTATGTAGGGATTATGGATGTGTGTGTGTGTGGACTGTATGGGATTAACGGTTCTTAGTATTAAGGACCCCGACAAGCCTCCCAGCTCTCCCCTATCACGGATTCCGACGTAGCCACCGGAGGTACTGAATATATAAAACAAAGGGAAAGATAATAAAATGCTGATCAGAGGAAAAGGATAGTTAAAAGAAGAAATGAATGTCTAGGATTCTCTGTTAATTACGTTACGTTACTATTATGCACGCAAGGACAAACAAAAGGGGGCCGACTGATGGGTCACAAGAGAGAAAAAATAACACCCATCTAGTCTGACCGCTGAGCAGAGAGTGAGGGGACCGGATGTTGCAGAGCATCGCGGAGGCCAGCCTCAAACGAAGAAGTTGCAATATCTCACCACACGATATGATAAGACTAAGACACTTCACAAGAATAACTTATACTAAAATATTCCTGTGTTAACAACTTAACTAAAACAGTGTGGCAGATAAAATAAAGTACATCTTTATATTGTAACACAACTGAACTTGCAATGATCAAATAATTACTTAAACTCATGTTGCTTAGCAATCTTACCTCCCGCGAGGCAAGAGCAACAATCTTTCAACACCTCCCTCGCCAGCCACACTACATAGCAAACTACACGTTGCCGCTTAACTAACAACTGGTTAGACCAAACTGATAACACTCAATCATTCTAAACAAATGTTTATTGAGACAAAAATGCTTAGAGGCACGGCAAAACTAGTCATGTGTAATTGGAAGGGTATCGGAGTGAAACTCACAATACCAGGTCTTTCAAATAGACTTGGCACAGCTGCATCTAAAAACAGATAGGCGCCACTACCGTCTAGCTACTCCTAAAAGACCCTATAGACCCTGGTCATTGTGACAATATATATATATATATATATATATATATATATATATATATATATATATATATATATATATATATATACTGTATATATATATATATATATATATATATGTATATATGTATATATATGTATATATATATATATATATATATATATATATATATATATATATATATGATATTATAATGATATCACAGCAGCCAGCCATTGAGAGAGCAGAATTAGTGTCCCCACGGCTAGCCAATCAGAAGCCTGTAAACTAGTTTACCTGCCAGTTGTATGGTATAGAAGCTCATTCCCATTCACTTCCGGCCTAGTTTCGATCAGCGCGGTTAAGCTACATAAGGTCTGGTTAGTAGCTGGATGGGTGACCGCCCAGCACACCAGATGTTGCCACACATACATGGGGAGGGTGAAATTTCCTTGGTTTGACACCAAGGTCCAAGTAGCCCAGGAGTGTTGAACAAGCTCCTATCCCTGTGTAGTTCCGTCTCACTCAGACGTAAACGAGTACCTGGTTTCGTTGTGGCACAAATGAATCCAGGGACATGGTTGGTGGCTTGCCTGCTACCACCAAACACACGAGAATGAGAACTTGGTTAGCCACCAGGATTACTCATGAGTCATTTGGCTGACTTCCTCTTCTGATAAAAGGGGGAACCTGGAGTGTAAAATCGGCTTTGGCATGGTCATATCCTGGGGTAAATATGATTGTCTCACCTTTACTGTATTCCCTGTCTCTATGTGTTGGTCCGTCCCTCTTTAAACAGAAAACTAAAAAAAGGAGTGTAAAATCACGCAAGTTGGGTCAAGCCCCGACGCCTTCATCTCCTACTACAACTCATTTCCTCACCCCCTACTACTTCCTCTGTCCCAACTCCAGTATTCAAGGCATTGGGTGATCAAAATTATATTACTTGTCTCACCTTTACTGAATTCCCTGTCCCCGTGTGACTTCCAAGCTACTGATGAAGTGCCAAGAAGGTACGAAAATGCATATTAAATCCCATAGTAGCCTACTACCCAAAATGACTTTTGGAGAGATCATCAGACAACTTTCTGAAGAAGGAAAAAATGCCCTCAGAAAAAGAGAAACGATAGACAAGAAGCTCTGTAACAACCAACTTACCATAACCGTCAATGATATATATATATATATATATATATATATATATATATTCAGCCTAGTGTGCTGGACATGACAAAACAATCATTTGTGTCAGGTTTATATTAACCCGGCAGCTGCGGGGAGACTCTTAAGAGGTTTTACTGGGCGACTGCGGGGAGACCTTTGATTTAGTGATGACCAAACTGCTATGTTCAGGACTCACAAAATATATCGCGGTGCCGTAAGCGACACCACTTGCATTGCTAAATGCATGAAGTTCCACCGAATCAGCAAGTACCGCCCTCCTAGGATAAGTAAAATCACAGCAGAGGCCCAGATCCTTAGAAATTGTAGGCCATTCGGCAGCGCATCGTCCCAATCTAGTTATAGTCTCCATAATTGTTGCTAAAAGATTCTGGACCTTTTTGTTACAGGCAGTAGTACACCGAGTGGATCGAACAGTTGTGCCGACACTCTCTTTGCAGCCTTGTTGGTCTTTGGAAGATTAGCGTTGAATGTCAACATATCAGAATCAGGTAACCACAAAAGTTCTAGTGTCTTCACTCTCTCTTGATGTTTGGCAGAAACACCATCCATTTGTAGAAGGTCACATAGTTGAGGACTATTGGTAGCCCACTCTTTGAGTTATATATTCTTACAGTTTCTTACAGTAGATCCTCTGGAAAAAGGCAAACTATGCCTGTGTATCCAGCTCAGTACCAGTACTTGCACTGCTGCGGTCGTTCACGGTGTTGGCGGTGGCGGTAGCAGACGCAAATTTTTTACTATTCTGTATTTTTGCTTTATAATCAAACTTCAAATCTTGTCTTCCCCATGCTTTATAAAGATTACTTTCAAACTCCCTTATTGATTCAGAATCGACTACATACTGGGGCAGTGCGTTCCACTCATTTACCACTCTATCACAAAATGAGTTCTTTGCCTTTTCAAGCCTATTTCTTTCTTTGTAAATTTTCTTAGAGTGTCCTCTCGTTCTTGTTCCCTCCCGCATCAAGAAGATACCTTCACACACATCCTCATCATACTTTCCTGACACTATCTTAAAAGTCTCTATCATATCCCCTCTCTTTCTCCTATATGCCAGTGTCGGAAGCCCCAGTGTCCTCAACCTCTGCTCATAGCCCGCGTTTTTCAACGTTGGTACTAGCTTGCTAGCTCTCCTCTGCACCTTCTCCACTGCTTCTATATCCTTTACCATATATGGAGCCCACACCTGGTTCGCATATTCCAGGTGCAGCCTAACCAGCGCTGTATAGAGATTCCTTAAGATTTCTTCGTCAAGTGACACAAATGTCCTCCTTATCAGCCCTACAATTCTATTGGCTTTGTTTATCTTTTCTGCTAAATGTTCTGAGAAATTTAACTTATTGTCTATCACTACTCCTATATCCTTTTCTGCATTAACTTCCTCCATCGCTTCACACATACTGTATCCTACCTTGTCTATCTTGCTTGTCCCAATCCACATGTACTTGCATTTTTTTGGATGAAAAGGCATTAACCAAAGCTCAGACCATCCCTTCATGCCCTCCACATCTCCTTGAAGCAAACCCACATCTTCCTTACTCCTCACTCTTCTATACAGCTTAGTGTCATCCGCATACAGGTATACCTCACTTCCATTAGTTATAACTTCAGGTAAGTCGTTGATAAATATAACGAACAGTAATGGTCCCAACACAGATCCCTGAGGTACCCAACTTGTATTGTCCCTCCACCCCGAGTCTATTCCATTCACCAGTACCCTCTGTCTCCGATCTTTCAGGAAGGCTTCTATCCATTTCACACATTTCTCCCCTATATTATAGCTTCTAACTTTCCTATTAACCTTTTATGTGGGACCTTATCGAAGGCCTTCATAAAATCGCAATATACCACGTCTATTACATCACCATCCTCTAGAATTTGCATCCAATCATCTACCACCTTAATTAGCTGTAGTACCGTCGACCTCCCCGGCAAGAATCCGAACTGTCTCCCACTGAAAAGTTGGTTTGATTTCATATGCTCCATTATTCCTTCTCTAATTACCGTTTCCATTAGTTTACACACAACACTTGTCAAACTGACTGGACTATAATTTCCTGGGTCATTTCTCTTTCCCTTCTTAAATATAGCTGTTATGTTCGCCTCTCTCCAGTCCATCGGGATTTGTCCTGTATTAAACGATACCTCAAATAACATTTTCAATGGCTCTACTAACATCTCACCTCCTTCCTTTATGATTCTTGGGTGTATCCCATCCGGTCCCGGGGACTTACTTCTGTTCATTTTTTCTATAGCCCTTCTTATTCTAGCATGGGAAAACTCTATTAGTTCTAGTGCCGGTACCTGTTGAGCTTGAGACATAATTCTTTGGGCATCCCAGTAACGCTTTTTTTTTTTTTTTTTTTTTTTTCTATGTGAGTGAGGGAGGCAAAAGGCAGAACTGCCTGTAGCGAGTGCCTCAGCTGTTGAATAGAAGAAAGTCTGAGAGTAACATTTCACTCTTGGGTTAGAGAGTTGCACAGAGTAGGCTAGGGGTGGGATTGTGTTGCAAGATGGGTACCACGTGCCCTACGTTGAGGAGGTGGTGTACACTGGGTGAGCTCTGAGGAAAACTTATTATTATAGTAGCGATATAATAGCGAGAGAGATGCAATGTTGCGGCGGAGAGAGAGAGAGATTGCAGAGAGTTGGTGAGTGGACAGGAGTTAATACTCACAGATACTCACAGAAGACTCCTGGAAGAGACTAAAGATCCTGTAACTCCAGCTCTAGATTACTATTATCTATTAACCCTCTCCGACATATGACGCAATTTTGAGCCTATTAGGGATACTTTAAAGCCTTTATTACCATCAGGGTTTTTTACAAACCTTTATTTTAGTTACTTCAACCTCTGCAGTTGTCTTTGAGTTAGATGTGGGCAGAAAACTAATTTTGGAGAGGTAATTATAAGAGTGAGAGAACTCTATTTCTTATTGCTAATCTGGCAACCTCTGCGTCATATATGTCTGAAGGGGTTAACCTCTCCGCTGCGCAGCCCCTGTAGTATACACCATACCCCTGTGCGTAGGTATTCACACTCATTCCTCACTAAAATCGTTAACTTACCATAAATATAATTAATATTTATCCATATGCGCCTATTTTACGTTTAATATGAAGATAGTAACATGTTACAACAATAAAACACATATACAACAATAAAACAAGTGGGAATATCATTTGTATGGACAAAATCGCGAATATATACGGAGCGGTCCAGTCATGAAGTTGACAGAGAGAGAGACAACACCCTCCCTCCACCAGCTCTGGTGAGAGACTGGAGCTAGTACTAGCTTCTCTCTCTCTCTCTCTCTCCTCCCTCCACCTCCCTCCCTTTCCACCTTGTAACCGGGTGGTGAGTTTTGGCGCCATAAATAAACCGATAAATACAGGAATAAAAGAAAAATAGGTGACAATTGAAGGGGGGCGGGGGTGGGGGAGGGAGGAGGGGACTTTGACAGATGTGGAGAAGTGATATGAGGTATGGAGGGGAAAAAAAAAAAAAATCAATTGCTACTGGGGCCTTTAAAAGTTTTTTTTTAGGCCTAGGATCTTAACCCTTCTTTGGCGGGGGTGGACTTAAGTCGGGCTAGAGAACCATGGACTATGTGGCGGTGACCGACTTAAGTCTGTGTGCAATTTTTGAGCAATAATGGCTCTGAGAGAGAGACGAGCGATGGGAGGAGCGTAGGTCGGCTCATGACCGCCCGGCACGGGTCCCGCGCGACTACTGACGTCTACTCCACACACACCCACACTCACTACCTCGCTACACAGGGAATTATGTAAGGAAATTACCGTATTTTAGGGATTTTTCCCTAGTCTTGCATGATCGTTGCAAGAGAACGCGTGGTCGTAGAAGGATGGTTCTGGTGTCATTGGAAAGCTCAATTATCGCCCATTTAGGGATACATAATTGTATTACGCTCTGGCTCTTGTTTATGCATGAAAAAGAGCACGGAAACAAGGTCGTTTAGGGTAAAACCACCCGATTGGCGGGTAGTAGAAGTTACTGACGGGCCCGCTCGTAAGGCGTTAAGAGTCTCCCCGCAGTTGCCCAGTAAAACCTCTTAAGAGTCTCCCTGCAGCTGCCGGGTTAAGGTTCTTGTGGTCAGGTGGCTATTTATATTAAGGCGTCTGTTTATTACTTTCGTATAATCAATTTCTGCTCCTGATATTTCCAAAATGCATCCAATTTCTTTTCAAATTCACACACTGTATTGGCACATATAACTGACTCTGGGAGATTGTTCCAGTTATGCACTATCCTGTTGCAAAAAGTATATTTTCTGAGGTCTAATCTTGGCCGTTGTTTGTAAATCTTTGTACTGTGTCCTCTTGTCATCGAATCATTATTAATTTCCAATAGTCCCTCGCACACATCACTATCGTACACTCCATTAACAACTAATAGCTCTGTATCATATCACCTCTCGATCTCCTATATGCAAGAGTTGGAAGGTGTAACTTCATCAATCTTTCCTGATATGATATAGATCCTTCAAACCTGGCACTAATTTGGTTGCTCGTCTCTGTACTGCTTCAACTGCTTCAATATATTTGTTCTTTTATGGGCACAAAGCTTGATTTGCATATTCAAGGTGTGGACGAACTAGTGCCACAAACAGCGCCTTGAATATTGACTCGTCTAGTGCAGTGAAAGTCCTTCGGATGAGCCCAACTATCCTGTTACTTTTGTTGATTTTATCTGCCATATGTTCTGTAAACTTCAGTTCATTGTCAATCATCACCCCCAGGGCCTTCTCCACTTTGATATCATTTAGCTCCATTCATGGTGTATTTAACTTTTTCAACATTTGACTTTCCTATCCTGATAGCATTACATTTCTTTGGATGAAATTTCAGCAACCATTTTTCCGACCATTCCCTCATTCTATTATGATCCTCTTGTAGCTTATCACAGTCTTCCCTCTTATGTATTTTTCTGAACACTTTAGTATCATCAGCATGTAGAAATATCTCGGTATGTAATGTAGATTCCGGTAAATAATTTATGTATATTATAAACATCAGCGGGCCCAGCACGGGTCCCTGGGGTACTCCACTGTTCACCTCTTTCCAATCTGACTCTGTACCGTTGACAATCATTCGCTGCTTCCTTTCACTAAGAAATGCAGATATCCATTTTAAGATGTTGCCCCCAATGTTACAGCCTTTAAGTTTTTCTACTAATCTCCGATGTGGTACCTTGTCGAAGGCTTTCATGAAATCACAGTATCCTACGTCAACAGCTCCACCTTCATCCATGCTCCGAGTCCATTTGTCAAGCACTGTGATCAGTTGAAACACCGTGGAACGCCCAGCCATAAACCCGTACTGTCTGTTACTAATTAATTTGTTTTCTTTCAAGTGTCCAAGAATCTTCTCTCTAATAATGGTCTCCATCATCTTGCATATGACACGAAAGGCCTTTCTTTCTACTTTGTTTAGGAGTGCGGTGTGAGAGGATACTCCCCACACATGTGAACCATATTCAATACAAGGACGCACCGTGCTCCTGTACAGAGCAAGAATGTGTGCAGGGGTAAAGAACCCCTTGAGGCGGTTGAGTACACCCAGCTTCTGGGAGGCTGCCTTAGCAAGACTGGTAATATGGTCCTTCTAAGTGAGAGCAGAAGAAAAGGAGACACCAAGAATATTGAGAGAAGATGAAGGATTGATTTTTGTATTGTTGAAGAATAAGGGATAATCCGCTGGGAGTTCCGGACGGGTAGATAGATGGAGAAATTGGGTTTGGAAGCATTAAAGGCAACAAGGTTTTCTCTGCCCCAATTGGAAATAGTAGTTAGATCAGAAGATAAGTTTTTAAGCTTAATGACAGTCTCTTCACCACTGCCTGTTCCCTGGAGGTAGTCAATATACAAACCTTCCTTAATAGCCTCAACAACTTCGGGATCTTCATTAATAATGGAAAGATGCTTCAAGACCATGGCATTAAGAAGAAACTGTGAGCAAGTCGACCCGAACAACACCTACCTTAAATCGGTAGCAAAGTAAAGGTGAGGATAAATCCAAGGGAACCTTTGGCCACAGAAATCGGGTATAGTCATGATCTTCCTCATGAAGTCTCAACATGAGAAAGGCCTTCTCGATGTCACTTATCCAGGCATATTTGTGTACTCTGAATCGCAGCAATACTTTGGCTAGATCTGATACTAGTGATGGCCCTGTGTAAAGACAGTCGTTAAGACTTGGCCTGCCTTTGCTAAGTCTAAAGAGATGCTTGAATTACTCTAAAGTAGTGAAATCAAGCAAAGACCATTGTTATTATATAGATAAGTACGAAAGGTTTGGAGACTAGACCATAGAAAACATAGTGTTTTCAGAGATAAGACAACTTCCACTCTTGGCAAAGTTTTTGAAATTATATTAAATAATCACATAATTAAGCATCTGGAGAATAATAAATTAATCAGTGATAGGCAATATGGTTTTAGACGATGTCGATCAACTGCAGACATTCTTTGCCTTCTTACGCATCAAATCAACCAAGCTACAGACCAACATGGTGAAACACATACAATAGCACTGGATATATCAAAGGCATTTGATAGAGTCTGGCATCAATCCTTATTGTCGAAGATGTCACACTACGGCCTTGCATCATTAGTTCCACTAATTTCTTCTTATCTTCATAACAGAAAAATACGTGTAATGGTAGATGGCCTTTATTCTCAATTTCACTCAATAAATGCTGGTGTTCCCCAGGGATCAGTTTTGGCCCCAACTCTGTTCCTCATTCATATCAATGATCTCATATCTACCACTCATAATCCAATACATTCCTACGCAGATGACTCAACACTCCACAGTTCCTTCACATTTACCAATTCTTTCACCCAACCCGATCTTATAAATTCAAAAATAAACACTGCAATTTCTCTGAACCGGGACCTTTCTAGAATTAATGAATGGGGACAAGAGAATCTAGTTTCCTTTAATGCACAGAAAACCAAGTACATTCAATTTTCTAACCGACAGAATCTCACTGACTCCCATATATTTTTTAATGATGTAAATATTCCCACTTCCCCTAGTATTGACATTCTCGGTGTAACATTAACTACTAACTTGAGCTGGACACATTATGTTAGAAGCATTGCTAAGAATGCCTCTAAAAAACTGGGACTCCTGTACAGAGTTCGAGAATTCTTCACTGACGAGCAGTTGGCCGTAATATATAAAAGTCATGTGCGCTCTCAGATGGATTACTGTTCACCTCTGTGGGGTGGAAGTGGAGTGGTTGCATTGAGGCAGTTGGACAAAATTCAAAATAAAGCTATTAGATTAATCAATAACCCTGCAATCACACAGGACCTTCCTACATTAGCCATACGAAGAAACGTTGCATCCCTTGCATTATTCTACAGATATTTTCACAGCAATTGTTCCGAGGAACTTGCTTCAATTGTGCCGCCTCTCCACATCTTTCCCCGTGAAACTAGGGCAGCTGAGAGCGCCCATGAATTTACACTTTCTCCTCCACAATGCAGAACTTCTGCTTATCAGAATTCATTTATCCCCAGAGCTACTACTCTTTGGAATTCACTTCCCTCGAATTGCTTTCCACAAACTTACAATCAACAAATGTTTAAATCCAGTTGTTACAAACATTTTATGAATGGAGGATGCCTTTAGGCACATGGACCTTTTTGTTTTATCTGTGTTTTTCCTTCCTCCGTTCATTGTCTCTTAAAAAAAAAAAAAAAAAAAAAAAAACTATTGACATGAACATAATAGTAGAAGAGTGAAAGACAGCGAGGTAATCATCTTGCTATTTTTATAGCACTGATGTTAATGAAGGTAAGTATAGACAGATGGGAAACAGTGATCTCAGAGGGTTAAGTAAAGAACTATGTAGATAACGACAAAGGAGTAAAAGAGAAAAAGTGCAGGTTTTCTGTCTTGCTAATATTTAAGTTGGGGGGGGGGGAAAGTTAGCTGAAAGTTGAGGGGGGGGGAGGTAGACAGGTTTGAGAGGTGAATTAGGGGGGAGTAAACATAAAGTTGATGGGGAATAGACAGGTTGGAGAGGTGAGAGATAGCTAGGTACAGTAGTTAAAATAGGACTTCAGAAGCGATCGACCCTCCTGGATTATTAATCCAGTACACTGTAAATCAAGAATAGCGTCAGGACCAGAGCCCCTTTGCGAGTACCGCAGTCTCTTGTCGAGAGAGGTAGCCTACCTTATGCATACAGAAGTAAGTGACTGAGGCGGTGATGGTAAGTAGACAACCCATAATCCCCACTCCGGCTATTGTCCACATCATCACGGGTTCTCTCCACCAAGCTATGGCTGTCCTCGTCGTTGTTTCATTTCCTGCATGAGAGTAAGGCTTGCTCAATATTCAATATCAAGATTAATAGTAATGGATTATCTGAGTAATAAATGTTTGTCAGTGTTTGTGTTTCAATGTAAATAGTACTTGATAATTTAGTAACTAATAGTACTTGATAATTTAGTAACTAATAGTACTTGATAATTTAGTAACTAATCTTTGTCAGCGTTTGAGTTTAGATTTAATTAGTAATTTATTATTTTAGTAATTAATTTTTGTCACTTTTTGTGTTTGAAGGTAAATATTAATAGATTATTTTGGGAATTAATATTTATTTATCTACCTATCTAAATAGATAGATAGATAGAATATTTTTCTGTGTATGGTGTCACTTTACAGTATTATATATTATATTATATATATATATATTATATACAGTATTATATATTATATTATATATATATATATTATATACAGTATTATATTAAGATTAAAATATGCCGTAGAAAGAAAACAAATTCAATACCTCCGCAGCAGGTCAACTCGTAGTGGTAAATCATATATATATTCAGTCGGGGGACACCTCGACGACGTATACAGACTAATAACACACATAACAAAACCACTCCAACAGCTTCCTCTCTCTACACTCTTCAGAATAATAGGAAAAGTAGAATGTAGATACGAGGTGCCGTTGTAAAGGCTTATCCCTCAATACCTTCACCTGACCTGACCTGATCTGACTCATATACCAGTATAGTCAACAACTATAATCGCTCGCACGGCATCCTCTTTACACGTTTATGTATTACATTAAGGGGGCCCACCTCGCTTTTTTTTTCTCTCCCCCTCACTTTGGCTTGTATCCATTCGGAACCATTCAGCCAACTGTTTTATGACGTTTATCCCCATCCAGGTGTCGACTTCATTCTGGCGAGCGATAGCGAGCCAGCATTGTATGTAGAAATCCGGCTTCGCCAGAGACATTTTTCTATCGAAAAATGTACAAATTTAGCTTGTTGTCATAACAAAAATACATATATACTGTATATGCTGGCTCCCTACCGCTCGCCAGGAAAATATTGACACCTGGATGGGGGTAAAAGTCTTAAAACAGTAGGCTGAATGGAGCCGAATGGATACAAACCAAAGTGAGAGGGAGAGAAAGAGAAACAAAGCAGGTGACCCCCCTTAATTCAATATAATCTATTTAATGGTAAGGCTTGGGTAGCAATATCCATAGGTCCGGATCTTACAGCCTTCCACAGCATAATGGTAAGGCTTGGGTAACAATATCCATAGGTCCGGATCTTACAGCCTTCCACAGCATAATGGTAAGGCTTGGGTAGCAATATCCATAGGTCCGGATCTTACAGCCTTCCACAGCATAATGGTAAGGCTTGGGTAGCAATATCCATAGGTCCGGATCTTACAGCCTTCCACAGCATAATGGTAAGGCTTGGGTAGCAATATCCATAGGTCCGGATCTTACAGCCTTCCACAGCATAATGGTAAGGCTTGGGTAGCAATATCCATAGGTCCGGATCTTACAGCCTTCCACAGCATAATGGTAAGGCTTGGGTAGCAATATCCATAGGTCCGGATCTTACAGCCTTCCACAGCATAATGGTAAGGCTTGGGTAGCAATATCCATAGGTCCGGATCTTACAGCCTTCCACAGCATAATGGTAAGGCTTGGGTAGCAATATCCATAGGTCCGGATCTTACAGCCTTCCACAGCATAATGGTAAGGCTTGGGTAGCAATATCCATAGGTCCGGATCTTACAGCCTTCCACAGCATAATGGTAAGGCTTGGGTAGCAATATCCATAGGTCCGGATCTTACAGCCTTCCACAGCATAATGGTAAGGCTTGGGTAGCAATATCCATAGGTCCGGATCTTACAGCCTTCCACAGCATAATGGTAAGGCTTGGGTAGCAATATCCATAGGTCCGGATCTTACAGCCTTCCACAGCATAATGGTAAGGCTTGGGTAGCAATATCCATAGGTCCGGATCTTACAGCCTTCCACAGCATAATGGTAAGGCTTGGGTAGCAATATCCATAGGTCCGGATCTTACAGCCTTCCACAGCATAATGGTAAGGCTTGGGTAGCAATATCCATAGGTCCGGATCTTACAGCCTTCCACAGCATAATGGTAAGGCTTGGGTAGCAATATCCATAGGTCCGGATCTTACAGCCTTCCACAGCATAATGGTAAGGCTTGGGTAGCAATATCCATAGGTCCGGATCTTACAGCCTTCCACAGCATAATGGTAAGGCTTGGGTAGCAATATCCATAGGTCCGGATCTTACAGCCTTCCACAGCATAATGGTAAGGCTTGGGTAGCAATATCCATAGGTCCGGATCTTACAGCCTTCCACAGCATAATGGTAAGGCTTGGGTAGCAATATCCATAGGTCCGGATCTTACAGCCTTCCACAGCATAATGGTAAGGCTTGGGTAGCAATATCCATAGGTCCGGATCTTACAGCCTTCCACAGCATAATGGTAAGGCTTGGGTAGCAATATCCATAGGTCCGGATCTTACAGCCTTCCACAGCATAATGGTAAGGCTTGGGTAGCAATATCCATAGGTCCGGATCTTACAGCCTTCCACAGCATAATGGTAAGGCTTGGGTGTAGCAATATCCATAGGTCCGGATCTTACAGCCTTCCACAGCATAATGGTAAGGCTTGGGTAGCAATATCCATAGGTCCGGATCTTACAGCCTTCCACAGCATAATGGTAAGGCTTGGGTAGCAATATCCATAGGTCCGGATCTTACAGCCTTCCACAGCATAATGGTAAGGCTTGGGTAGCAATATCCATAGGTCCGGATCTTACAGCCTTCCACAGCATAATGGTAAGGCTTGGGTAGCAATATCCATAGGTCCGGATCTTACAGCCTTCCACAGCATAATGGTAAGGCTTGGGTAGCAATATCCATAGGTCCGGATCTTACAGCCTTCCACAGCATAATGGTAAGGCTTGGGTAGCAATATCCATAGGTCCGGATCTTACAGCCTTCCACAGCATAATGGTAAGGCTTGGGTAGCAATATCCATAGGTCCGGATCTTACAGCCTTCCACAGCATAATGGTAAGGCTTGGGTAGCAATATCCATAGGTCCGGATCTTACAGCCTTCCACAGCATAATGGTAAGGCTTGGGTAGCAATATCCATAGGTCCGGATCTTACAGCCTTCCACAGCATAATGGTAAGGCTTGGGTAGCAATATCCATAGGTCCGGATCTTACAGCCTTCCACAGCATAATGGTAAGGCTTGGGTAGCAATATCCATAGGTCCGGATCTTACAGCCTTCCACAGCATAATGGTAAGGCTTGGGTAACAATATCCATAGGTCCGGATCTTACAGCCTTCCACAGCATAATGGTAAGGCTTGGGTAACAATATCCATAGGTGCGGATCTTACAGCCTTCCACAGCATAATCCGACCCATAAGTCTGCTGAAATGGTCCAATAAGTAACACATAACAAAGCCACTCCAACAGCTTCCTTTCTCTCCAACACCCCTTCTCCCCTCTCTACACTCTTCATAACAAATAGGAAAAGTAGAATGTAGATACGAGGTGCCGTTGTAAAGGCTCATCCCTCAATACCTTCACCTGACTTGACCTGACGTTGTCTAATCTGACTACTCATAGTATCATTACATGTTTGTGTAATACGGCTGAAGACAACACAATCCATAATTGGACTCAACAGACTGGTGATAATCTAGTTAAAATAGTAAATAGTAAAATAGTAATCCAATCCAAAAATGTACATGGCTGGTGACAGTTTGATTCTCAATCTCTCAAAATCCATTATTTGTAATTTACACCAATACTTTCCTTAAGGAAGCCCACCTCGCTTATTTTTTTATCTTTCTCTCCCTCTCTCTTTGGCTTGTATCCATTCTTCCTCATTCAGCCTACTGTTTTAAGACGTTTACCCCATCCAGGTGTCAATATTTTCCTGGCGAGCGGTAGCGAGCCAGCATATATATATTTTTGTTTTGACAAGAATCTAAATTTGTTAATTTTTCGATAGAAAAATTTCTCCGGCAAAGCTGGATTTCTCCATACAATGTTGGCTCGCTATCGCTCGCCAGCAAGAAATCGACTCGTGGATGGGGATAAACGTCTTAAAACAGTTAGCTGAATGGGGCCGATTGGATACAAGGCAGGGAAAGAGAGAACAGGAGAGACAGATAAAAAAAAAAAAATTAATGTAAAAGAAAAGCAGCTTACCATGAGAGTTGAGCGGTTGATGATCTCGAGATCGTGCAGTAAGTGTGTGGTGGAGGCTCAGGTGTTGGATCAGATAGTAGGACCCTGTTGGCTGCTTGTTCCGGAATTTCAGACGAACCATTATGATGTCACTGTTCAGATCCACCTGCAGGGAGCTTCCGAAATCACCCTGTAGCAACTGGCAAAGAATCACGTATTGTATTTGAAACATACTTTAAGGGGAGATGGGCCGTTTTTTGCTTTTCTTTGGTCTATTAATTAATGTATTCCTTTATTGCTTAGTGTTTTCGCTAGACCTCCATCAAGCTTAGAAAAACACCCCCTACATAGACCCTCCTTCAAGATAAATTTGTACATTTTTCGGTAGAAACATTTCCCGGCCAAAGGCCGGTTTCTCTTAAAATGTTAGGCTCGCTGTCGCTCGCCAGGAAATAATCGACACCTAAATGGTACGAAAGGTCTTAAAATTGACAACGAAATGGGGCGAAAGGTGTTAAAAGCGCCAAACTAATGGCGTCTTAAAATTTCAAAACAAGTGGGGCTTAACACGAGGGAGAAAGGGGTCCAGAAAAACGAGCCATCCTCCAGATTTGATGTAGCTTAGGAAGGACCTCTAGCAATAATAAAGCTTCAATATGTCTCAACCAACCATTTTAACTACCGGCGGGTGCCCGACCCCGAAAGGGGTTGAAATAGGGGAGCTATCCCCCCCGCCAAAGGCGGCTTTCTAGGGCCTTTCCTAGCTGATGCTGAGAGGATTGGGTTCTAGTCATGTGGTGATGGGCTGGTCTATCAGAGTGAGAACTGAGCGATCTCTGCCATACCCATAGCTTACTCTGACTGTTCCTTTAACTTATATATTTTCTAGATCTCAAGTGACGGCGTCTTTTCCGTGGATTGACCTCCAAATCTACCAAGATTGGAAGCCAAAGCGTCACATTTTTCCCTTGCCCCTCAACTTTCTCTTCATAATTGCTGAGGGGCACAGGGCCCTGGGTGGGGCTTTGGTTTCCCGGGCGTTTCCGCACCCTCCTCAGCTCCCCGCCATGGAGTGGCTTCGGTCACCCAGGCTTTATTGTGGTCGGCAGGGAGGGTTCTGTGGAGGCGCTCGGTTATGTCCTTGGAATTGCTCAGGGCCTTGGGGCTGTTCGGCCAGGCAGCTTGGGGAACAACAACAACAACAACAACTACCACAGATCCTTCCTAAGCTGCATAATATCGTCAAAATGTAGCTAAAATACAACATAACACACGTCGCTGGTACTCAAAGGGTTAATATAATGTATTTGGTAATTGCAATATTTAAGTATTACCATCTATTTGACGTGGTTAAATGAGAGAGCTCTAACTATTTACAAGACATTTTCCAACTTGCCATGACTAAGATAACACACTAGCTTGTTTTCTCTTTCTCTCCCTCTCTCTTTGGCTTGTAGCCTATACATTCGGCTCCATTCAGCCAACTGTTTTAAGACGTTTATCCCCATCCAGGTGTCGATTTCTTCCTGACGAGCGATCGCGAGCCAGCATTGTATGGAGAAATCCGGCTTCGCCGGAAAAAAATTCCTATCGAAAAATGTACAAATTTAGCTTGCTATTAAAGCAAAAATATACATATGCTGGCTCGCTACCGCTCGCCAGGAAAATATTGACACCTGGATGGGGGTAAACGTCTTAAAACAGTAGGCTGAATGGGGCCGAATGCATACAAGCCAAAGAGAAAGGGAAAGAAAGAGAAAAAAAAGCGAGGCGGGCTCCCTTAAATGAGAGAGCTCTAACTATTTACAAGACATTTTCCAACTTACCACGACTAAGGTAATTATACACTAGCATATGTTTAAGGGGGGACAGACCGTTTTTCTGGACCCCCTTCTCCCTAATGTTTAGCCCCACTAGTTTTGAGATTTTAACCCTTTCACGCATATGACGCGATTTTGAGCCTATTGGGGATACTTTAAAGCCTTTGTTACCATCAGGGGTATTTAGAAACCTTTAGTTTAGTTACTTCAACCTCTGCAGTTGTCTTCGAGTTAGTTGTGGGCAGAAAACTAATTTTGGAGAGGTGATTATAAGAGTGAGAGAACTCTATTTCTTATTGTTAATCTGGCAACCTCTGCGTCATAAGAGCGGGAAAGGGTTAAGACGTTGGTTCCATTAGTTTGGGGATTTTATGACCTTTCACCCCATTTCTTTGTCAATATTAGGACCCTTCGTGCCATTTAGGTGTCGATTTTGTCCTGGCGAACGATAGCAAGCCTGTAATTCTAGGAGGAATCGGCCTTTGGCCGTGAAATGTTTCTACCGACAAATTTATAAATCTATCTAGGGGGTGTTTTTCTAAGCTTGATGGAGGTCTAGGGAGGAAACTAACAAAAAATATATGAATAAATGAATTAATAGACCAAACAAACAGCCACTGTCCCCTTAAGTACATTATGTCTACAAGTATAATTATTGTTTGTGCTTTATATATTATCTATTATTCAGTTTAGTATTATTAGTCCGGTGGCAGCACCCCTTTTTTCTAGAAAAGTTTGCAATGTGTGTTTACATTTGGTTTTTTGCATTTTTATATAGTTCTAAGGGTCTAGATAAAATTTAGCCTGGGTGGCCACTCCCCACCCACTTGGCTTTTTCAAAATCCAAGATGGCCGCCAATATGGCTGCTTCGCAAAACCAAAATCTCGATTTCACCGTAACTTCCATTCTAAGCACAGTAGACTTTGGATTTTGGTGTCTATATATATGTTTTTTGGGGCAAGGAATCCAATTCTAAAGTATTTTTTACATTTAAGCGGAATCTGGAAATCCAAAAGACAAGATAGGCACCAACAACGCTGTGAAATAACTCAAAATATTTTTGTAACTAAAATGGTGAGGACTACCCATATGTAGTAAATAAACGTCTATTTGTGAGAATATGACATCAGGTGTGACTAGTTTGAAAAATATATTATGAATAACTTAATTGATTAAACAAATACTTTCATTGATAATTTGTTAGATATCTTGGATTTCATTAATTTATCCATGATAACTGAAATAAAATTATAAAAATGTATGCCCTAATTGAATGCACTGTACATAGTTCTTAAACGCAGGAAAAGAAAGTTGTTGAAAGCAAATTGTTATTTTTAAACAATTCATATACTATACAATAATCTGTAGGCCTATATCATAATAATTACACTTTTATATAGGATAATTATTTGTTATTGTCCTCGTCACTGCTATCCCATCCATGGTCATCTCTTTCACTAGTGCTATCGGTGACACTTGATGTGTGCTCCTTGATGTTGAAGGGATTGTCACATGCTACACCACTACCACAGGAACAAAATAGTGTACAAGCAAGTTGTCTCCCCATGGAACCACATTTACCATTTGTGCATGCTCTTTCTGATGCATAGCCACACCTTATTAGCTTCAGGATATGTTGTTGAGCATATGGTACCCCTTCTTTCATGTTTCGTGAGATCAGACATTTGTTTTTGTCATCTACTTCCCATCCATAATCTAATGGGTTGAGGGGAGCTAAATTTCCACTCAAGGCATGGTACCATTGAGCTACTTGATAGTGTGCTCTACGGACGTTCTGTTCAAATGCCTCAGTTGTTGGAGGCAAACTACAAAGTTTGGGGGTAACTGTAGTGTAGATTTCCCTATCTTCTGAGCCCACTGCCGCTGTCGCAATTCTGTCATGGAAGAGAATGGTGTTGTACTGTTGTAGCATACACTCATGAAAGCTGTTGCCTGTTTTGTCAATATCTGGCTTTGTCAATATCTGCAGTGGGTTGACCAAGCTGATCAAGAGTGTAGCCCTTCCGAGTAACAGTAATTGTTTTTGTCTTTCCAATTCCATACGTTGCTGCAACTGAGTCAAAACCAGTTAGAGCATGCAGTGAAAACAGTTCTGGTATTATTGTAGCATGTTTGTAAGAGGTTTCTTTTACATCTACCTTGAATAGGTGACTGCATCGTCATTGAGGATTGGAGGTGCTCTCTCAAGTAGACATATTGAAGTAGAGAAAAAATATCAGTGTCATCATGCACAACACAAATACGGGAATTTGGGCCTTTTTTAGCTATGCAGATGGCATGTTGAGTTATGAGTATGTCTGCTTCTTCATGTGCTGAGGCAAGATCCTATTGATGCAATTTGTGTCCCTTATATACTTGGGTAGGTACTGCTTTGTTCAGGGTAACCACCAACTTGTGGTCTTGTGTCACACTCTGTAAGAAGTCTTCATCACTTAGGATCTGGTCAGATATGAGAGCATTAAGCTGAGTTTTGTTGGTAGAGTTTTTTAACACTAAATTCCGAGCAGGTAGTGGGGATTTTTTAGTAAACTGGTGGACACGGGTAGCGCTTGCTTGAGTAGATCTGGTACAACTTTTGATAGAGTAGTCAAATTATTGATCAAAGCACAGGTGGACATCAGCTTCAGAGAGGCCAACATGGATCCACACTTTGAAGCCCGATATGAACGTATCAATGGTTCCTTGAGTTGGCTAGTTGAGTGTTCATAGAAGAGCTGACACATCTACCACCAGGGCTGTTGGGCATAAGGTAATGCGCTTTGATACTTCCACTTTGAGATTATTTTTCAGTGCAGACTTTCCAGTTGCGAATCGCATCTGCCCATTTACATTGAACATCGATGGTGGATAAGCAGTAAGTTCTGTGGCGAACACTTGTTGCAGATCAAGATCACGCTGATTCACTAGAAGGCCAATCACACGAGCATAGATTGCCTCATGGTCAACGACAGCATTCTCTCCAATTGTGAGATTTTTTTATGTACAGCTAAGGTACCATTTGTTTTTTGAGTGAGGTGTAAAAACCTTCTGCCCAGGATGCTTCAAACTGAATCATCTGCTTAGTCCCAATCTCCAGGGCTCTGTCAACATTAACATTTTGCTGAGCATACTGGTCAGTCGAAATGTTTAGCAGACATCCTGCAGCATGGGTACCTGGATCCATTGGGTCAATACTTTCCTCTAGATGAACTGCCCGCAGTGATTGACGATCACAACCATCTCTATGGATATGACTTACAGATTCCTCCTTGTGCATTCTTTTCACATCTTCTTCAGCTCCAGATAATTTATTAAGGTCACCAGTCAAGGTCATTGTTGCATCCATACTGTATACCCATGTTGCCATTGTTTGAGGCCCTCTTTGTGGTTCCAATAATGCCTCCTGGCCCATGCCCTTTCCTCATCCAGTTTGTCTCAATAAACATATCACTCCACTGTCCTATGTTGAAACCAGTAATGTGGTGCAGGGCTTGCTCTCCACGACTAAACCTGTCCAATATCTCAGGTCCAAGCCATGTTATTGAATGTACGTAGTAAAGACCATATCTGCTATAATTGTATTTGTGAGCTGCAAACATGTAGGGCAGCATTTCTTCTGCTGTTTTGATGTGGAGGCCAATCCCCTTCATGCGATGCTCTGCAGAACCTCATCATTAAGAAAGTGGGTGTGATAACATTGTTGACCCACATTTTTGTAGTACAGAGTATCAACCTCATCATTAAGAAAGTGGGAATGATAACATTGTTGACCCACATTTTTGTAGTACGGCTTTGAGCAGCAAGTTCATTACGAATATCTGCAAGACCATCTACACTTGTTGGGGGTGAGTCTTTCTGAAACATTGGTCATAGCAACTCTTCAGTTAGTAGTCGCAATGCCCGAACATTCTGTGTAAACTTCTTACCTTGCAACATCTTAACAGAGCCAAAAGATGTCTGCAGAATCTCTTTCAGACCACTGTTTGCCATAATAGTATCAATACAGCTAACAAAGTCCATTAGAAAATGCATCCCACCGAAAATCAAAACCATATTTGTTAGTAGAAAATACTATATAAGAATCACATGCACATTTTTGTTTTCAGGTATGAATTATGTAATGCATGCTTTCATGTATTTTCGTTATACAAATGGGTTAAAATGGCATAATAACTTCATATTTGGATTCTTTGCCCCTAAAAACATATAGATAGACACCAAAACCTAAGTTCTATCATACTTAGAATGGATGTTATGGTGAAATGTATATTTCGGTTTTGCGAAGCGGCCATATTGGCGGCCATCTTGGATTCTGGAAAAGCCAAGCGGGTGGGCTAAATTTCATCTAGAGCCTGAGAACTATAAACAAATGCAAAAAAACAAATGTAAACAGACCTTGCGAAGTATGTGGTAATTGCCACCGGACTATATAGTTTACTTACAAGATCATAAGTCAACTATGTGAATCGTAGATAACTTGAATAGGTCTTGGTTACATTTATATATTTGTATTATTTTTTTTTTGTTTTTTTTTTTTATGTGATTGAGGGAGGCAAAAGGCATAACTGCCTATAGCGAGTGCCTCCCCCATAGTTGAAAGAGTGACAGGGCCAAAATCAAGGGACGTTCGAGCCAAAATGCCTGGACACACGGAGTTTGAAGCAATTTAAGTCACAGTAAGAGGGAAAGACTGATTCTGGAAGAGAGTTCCAGAGCTCAGCTGTTGAGTAGAAGAAAGTTTGAGAGTAACGTTTCACTCTTTGGTTGGAGAGTTGCACAGAGTAGGGGTGGGATTGAGTTGCAAGACGGGTACCACGTGCCCTACGTAAAGGAGGTGGTATGCACTGGGATAGCTCTGAGGAACACTGATTATTATAGTAGCGATAGAATAGCGAGAGAGATGCAACATTGCGGCGGAGAGAGAGAGATTGCAGAGAGTTGGTGGGTGAGGGGAGACAGTTGTTTTTTCGAGTCCTCCTCCTCCCTCATGTTTAGCCTTATTAGTTATGAGATTTCAAAACATTCGCCCCATTAGTGTGGCGATTTTCAGACCTTTTGCCCCATTTCTTTGCCAATATTAAGACCTTTCGTGTCATTTAGGTGTCGATTTTTGTCCTGGCGAGCGATAGCGAGCTTGTATTTGACGAGGAATCGGCCGGGACATTCTTCTAAAGAAAAATGTACACATTTATATCGAAGGGGGGTCTTGTGGCTGTTTTTTAAGCTTGATAGAGGTTTAGAGAGCAAACTAAACCCCTTCCTAAAACCAGTGAGCCGAACCAGTAAATTATGCTGCACAATACCGTCTGAGCTCCCTTAACACCTTACGAGCGGCCTATGCGGTTTATTTATATGTACCGCCCAGCGGGGTGTTTTTAGCCAAAATAGGGCTGTTTACGTGATCATTGTCATGCCTAAATAAGACCCAGAACGTAAAACAAGTATCTATCCCTGAAAGGGCATAAACAGAGCTTTCGAATGACACCATAACGATCCTTTTATGATGGCTAGTTTTCTTGCAATAACCGTGCAACGCGAGTGCAAAAAGCATGTAATTAGGCACTTTCCCCATACAATTCCGTATATAGCGAGTGAGAGAGGGAGGGAGGAGGTGGGATTCGTGTCAGTAGGTTCGCCGCGGTGGTCTGGAGCAGTCATACGCTCGCTACTCTCCTGCCACCATTTGTCTCTCTCTCTCGGCAACATTACGTGCTGAAATTGCCACACGACCTATGTCGAGCGCCGCCACATAGTCCAGCTTTATTTAACTCGACTTATGTTGCTCGCCGCTAATTAAGGGTTAATACAAAACTATATATTTTGAATTGCCGTGAGGTGATGCCTGGTGTTAGCTCTGGGATATATATATATATATATATTTTTGTTTTGACAGCAAGCTAAATTTGTAAATTTTTCGATAACAAATATTGTCTGGCGAAGACGGATTTCTCCATACAATGCTGGCTCACTATCGCTCGCCAGGAAGAAATCGACACCTGGAGGGGGATAAACGTCTTAAAACAGTTGGCTGAATGGGGCCGAATGGACACAAGCCAGGGAAAGAGAGAAAAGGAGATAAAGATTTAAAGAGCCGGTGACCCCCCTTTAACGCTCTCAGTACCAGCGATGCCTTTGTTTATTTGATATCCGTTACATTTAGAGGATTTTATGAAGCTTACTGTAGGAGGAATATAATTATGGTGTCTAGAAATAATAATAATGTGTATTTTGTGTTTGTGTGTTCATTGTTTTCTGTTGTGTTGTCCCTATTCTGGCTGTCTTGAGTCGGCCAACCCCCCCCCCAAAAAAAAAATAAATAAATAAATAAAAAATAAAATAAAAAAGGAAAAGACGGGAAAAAAATAAAAAAAATAGGAAAAGTGGGGATTAGGCCTGAGTATATAGATAGATAGATAGATAGAAATAATAATTGAGATAGTATGCAGCATTATAAGTGTGTAGACGCCTTTCCTAAGCTGAATATAATTGCCTAATAGTAGCCAGAATGTAAACAAATATATTGAACTTGGCAAAGAAATGGGGCAAAAGATCTAAAAATCGCCAAACTGATGGGGCGAACTAAAATACCGAGAACACGGAAATACACCCCAGTAGTAGAGGAAGAAACAACAGAGAAAGAAGGAGAGAATGAAATGAAGAAACCAAAGAAAATGGAAAGAAGAAACAAAAGAGAAAACGAAAAGAAACGAAAAACAAAAGGGGAAACCAAATCAAAACCCACAACCCCACCTAGACAGGCAACGCCAGGACTACCCGCACCTGTAGCGACCCCCAGGGACTCCCGAGTCGCCACGGTGACGACAGGATGTCCTGCGACCCCAGGGAAGACGATTCACCCCATAGCGACCACTTCCTCACCCAGAAGAAAGATAGTCTTCAGCCAGTTTTGAATCAAGAACATTTAATTATTTTGTACATATCTATGTGCCATGTTTGTAATACTAGAACCACCCATAATAAAACAACTTATATTAATCTTAAATAATATGTATCCTTATAATGTTAAGAACGTCATACGACAGATCTCCTATTTTTTCCAAATATTGTGATCAACTAACTAAACGTTTTGATAGACTTTGTCACTTATGCAAAAACTCTTTCAGATCACCTAGATAAACTCTTCTATCTATTTTATACCACACACATATGTACATGCCTTATCATCCCCATGCTATTCTATTCAGAAACAAACCACATTCCCTTCTTTCATACTTTTTATATTCACTACTACCAGTCGAACACATCACTGCCCCAAACCTTCCCGCCTTCCAGCTAATCTCTTGACCCCAGGAGTACCAACATGAACTCGCCGAACTACCAACATTCCGGGATCCACACACACGTGTATATTTCCATCTCATATATACAGAAGCTCCAAAATTACCAATGTTACACATAGTAAGCTAATATAAAGGCTCATCTGTCCCTGATATCAATACTAAAGATGACAGACTATTGTTTGCAGAATAATATCAGGATACGACTGAGAAGCCTCATTTTCTTGTAACTCCTTCACCCCTAAATTTTCCCCCTCAAAGTTCAAACCCAAACATCTTCCAACCCTGAACAAAACTAAAGTATTTCAGCAACCTCATCTGTGATCTGTAACCTCAAATAAGCCTTGGCTTGAATGTTATATATATAAAATATTACCTTTACCGTATCTTGGAAATAAATAAAGATATTAATAAAATAAGAAGGGCAAGAAGGACTTCTTATCTTAACAGAGAGTGCGCACTCCCGCCCTTGCTCTCCTCAAGGGGAGGACGGGTACCTCTCAGTAATGGGGGAAAATAAAAAATGTATCTGCTATTTTTCCCGCCTTTGGTTCGCACCGAACCTAAATTTGTTGCCATCGAGTGAATTGAATTTTTAAATAGCAGTCATCAAAATATCACTCGATTTTTATAGTCATGAATGTTACAGATATATTACTCTCAAATTCAATTCAGTACATTGTCCAATATACAAAGTATTTATGATAAATAAACACGATTCTATTACGCCTACACAAACACATGGTAAGCCCCCTAAAAGTAGTCCTGTTAATATTTCAATAGATAGGTATCCATGTCCTAAAAATGATAATAATATGTATACACAAGATCAAAAACACATGAAGCCTTTAATTACTTTAGAAACATCAGAAATCATGCCAAAACTGTATTAAACCTAACTAAATCAAACTTTCTCCACAAGCAGGCAAATAAACTTCTAAATAATCCAAATGATAACAAAATATTTTGGTCTACTCTTAACTCATTCAAATCCAACTTCACTACTGCTTCATCCATTCCACCATTAAAATCTCCGACTGGCAATCTTGTAAGTGACCCACGAGGTAAAGCTAACCTTCTTGCGGATATTTTCTCCACCAACTCAACCTTAGATGAAATAAATCAAGATGTCCCTGTACTTAATTTTAATTCGCCTGAAATTCCCTTACTTAAGATCCACACCAGACATGTCAAAACTATTTTGCAGAATCTCTCAGTAGATAGGGCTCCTGGTCCAGATGAAATTCCTCCAATAGTACTTAAGAATTGCTCCTTGGTGCTCGCTCCTGTATTGGCAAAAATTGTCCGTCTGTGTACCCATACCTCATGCTTCCCAGTACCCTGGAAAGAAGCAAACATTCATCCAGTTCCTAAAAAAGGTGCCTCTTCAGATCCATCAAACTACAGACCAATAGCTATAACTTCCACTCTTGGTAAAGTCTTTGAAATTATATTAAATAATCACATAATTAAGCATCTTGAGAATAATAAATTAATCAGTGATAGGCAATATGGTTTTAGACGATGTCGATCAACTGCAGACATTCTTTGCCTTCTTACGCATCAAATCAACCAAGCTACAGACCAACATGGTGAAACACATACAATAGAACTGGATATATCAAAGGCATTTGATAGAGTCTGGCATCAATCCTTATTGTCGAAGATGTCACACTACGGCCTTGCATCATTAGTTCCACTAATTTCTTCTTATCTTCATAACAGAAAAATATGTGTAATGGTAGATGGCCTTTATTCTCAATTTCACTTAATAAATGCTGGTGTTCCCCAGGGATCAGTTTTGGCCCCAATTCTGTTCCTCATTCATATCAATGATCTCATATCTACCACTCATAATCCAATACATTCCTACGCAGATGACTCAACACTCCACAGTTCCTTCACATTTACCAATTCTTTCACCCAACCCGATCTTATAAATTCAAAAATAAACACTGCAATTTCTCTGAACCAGGACCTTTCTATAATTAATGGATGAGGACAAAAGAATCTAGTTTCCTTTAATGCACAGAAAACCAAGTACATTCAATTTTCTAACCGACAGAATCTCACTGACTCCCATATATTTTTAATGATGTAAATATTCCCACTTCCCCTAGTATTGACATTCTCGGTGTAACATTAACTACTAACTTGAGCTGGACACATTATGTTAGAAGCATTGCTAAGAATGCCTCTAAAAAACTGGGACTCCTGTACAGAGTTCGAGAATTCTTCACTGACGAGCAGTTGGCCGTAATATATAAAAGTCATGTGCGTTCTCAGATGGATTACTGTTCACCTCTGTGGGGTGGAAGTGGAGTGGTTGCATTGAGGCAGTTGGACAAAACTCAAAATAAAGATATTAGATTAATCAATAACCCTGCAATCACACAGGACCTTCCTACATTATCCATACGAAGAAACGTTGCATCCCTTGCATTATTATACAGACATTTTCACAGCAATTGTTCCGAGGAACTTGCTTCAATTGTGCCGCCTCTCCACATCTTTCCCTGTAGAACTAGGGCAGCTGAGAGCGCCCATGAATTTACACTTTCTCCTCCACAATGCAGAACTTCTGCTTATCAGAATTAATTTATCCCCAGAGCTACTACTCTTTGGAATTCACTTCCCTCGAATTGCTTTCCACAAACTTACAATCTACAAATGTTTAAATCCAGTTGTTACAAACATTTTATGAATGGAGGATGCCTTTAGGCACATGGACCTTTTTGTTTTATCTGTGTTTTTCCTTCCCCCGTTCATTGTCTCTTTAAAAAAAAAAAAAAAAAAAAAATCGAGATGAACGTATAAAATAATCGGCATTAGCCACTTTACTGGAAATTAGATTATACAATTATAAACTAGTTTCAGAAATGGCACGAGCATCATAAATTGATGCCAGTATTCGCTAGCCATAATTCTCATTAAACCAAACTACTCGAGCAGCCAACATCTGTTCCCCACTTGAATTTGACATTTGTTGTGCATCTATGTGCACACTAGCAGTAATGGTGGTAGATAATTGTTTCCCATCGATGGAAATCTTAATATAATGTGGGTTATAGCCTTAACCCGGGAACTGCGGGAAGACTCTTAAGAGTTCCCCCGGCGGACTGCGGGAAGACTCTTAAGAGTCAGAGAAAAAAAAATCAACTTTAAACATCGAAAAAAAAAAATGCCCCTGGGCCATGCAAATTATCACTCCTCTACCTCCCCTCCTTCCCCACTTTCCTCCCCTCCTTCAGTTATCACCTATTTTCCCTGTTATTCCCTTATTCTGAGGTATATTTTCGTGCTAACATTAGCGAGTTGCAAGCAGGGCATTGACATCACTGTTAGCAAGCGAGTGCAAGAGAGAGAGAGAGAGTATCGATCGACTGTGTCTCAGTGGCCTTGGAGGAAATTGGCGGGAAAGCAGGTTGCCTCACCCATACATTATATAACTTGCGGCCCGTATCTCCGATTTTGACCATCCAAACGCTGTTTTCACTCGTTTTATTGTTGTTTCAGGTTAATACCTTTATAATCAACCCATAATAGGCGCGTATGGATAAGTATTAATGCTATATATGGTAAAATGAATATTTTAGTGATGGAAACAGCTCAAATACGTCAGCACAGGCAGAGGTGTCTAATTGCCCCCATGCGCACTTCTTAGGTTAATAAAGGTAAAATGCTCAGTTAAATGGTGTGCGTGCGTGTGTGTGTATTACAAGGTTGCCAACGCATATCCACTCCCAACTCGCCCAATCACCTAATATCGCACAACACAAAGTTTCAGCTATTTTATCCTATCACACATTTTCTTATATGTTTATCTTTAACAGCCATGCGTGCATGATACTATGAGTTCCCCATATATAACTAGGCCTAGTCCCATATACAGTATATGAGTAGTACGTGTCACATCATCTAAACATTAATGAAATAACCACATACATGATTATCACAATCATGCACTCATCAAATTTGCATCACTGTCCCAATTCCCCTCACAAGCAATCACTTGATTATTCAGTCACCGCCACATAGGTTACCATACATGTATAGTACAACCAACTGAAAGCCATGATGAACGTTTGTATGAAATGTAGCCTAGCTACTCGACACTCGATAGGCTATCTCGACACCTCTACAACTTGAATAAATAATATATAGAACCAGCCCAATTCCGCTTTCCTCAATTTTAGTTAGGATAGTACTTCAGAGGCTATCAACCCCATCACGCCGTAAATCAAGAATTTCGTTAGGAATGGAGCCCCTTTTTGAGAAATGTACGTCCTTCCTTCAATCTCGCAAATCTACGCTCCCAAACTAGCCCAATGGTGCGAACAAAAGAAGACCTTGGCAACACTGTATACGTTTATCACGCCGTGGTCAGCTGGTCACCGAAACCCTCAACCTTGAAAGGGCAGTGTTGTCAGTCTTTTTTTCATCTTTTTCGAATTTCCTGCATCTCCACGTATGTAATTTGCTGCCACTGTGTTCAATGACATTCTGATACACATTGACTGATTTCCTGTCACTGGTATAATAAGAAATATAGCCGGTAACCTATTTGACCCGATTTGAGAGTGGATTATTAAATTGGTAACCTATAAGCGCATGGGAGCTTGAGTTGTAGTTTGCGCATTGCGTAGACATTCAACCGCCAAATGCTTCAAACTAAAGAATATAATACCATTTGTTCAGCCAATATCTACTGAAACACATATTTGTTAGTAACTAAAAAGGAAGTAACTACAATACTTCAATGAGTATTACACATTTCGCCCAGCCTATTACACCACATTAGATGAAACTAAATTTCTAGGTCAGGAAGCTGATATTTATGTATCAAATTATGTTAATTATTATATATTCACTGCATTAACGAGTATATAACCATCATATTATGAATCTAGTAAAAATATACTACACAACTATGTGTCATAGATAAGTTGCGAACTGTATTAAACCTCTTAAATCATGAAAACCCTCAAAACACCTCAATGGTGCATCACACGATAGTCATTTGAATAAGACCCCCAGCGCCATCTGGATTTTTAGTACAGTTTTCTCTCATTGTGAATACTATGCCAGGGAAATCTGAAGGAAGTTAAGCAATGTTGAGGCTTCTCAATCACTGGTATCCCAAGTTGAGAAACCTCAAGATTACCCCTCCATTCAGTTGGATGTACGGCACCCCGAAGTCCTACACTGTCTGTGAGTTAAACAAAACCTATTAACACCTAACGAGCGGCCTAGGCAGTAATATATATGTACCGCCCAGCGGGGTGTTTTTACTCTAAATAGGGTTGTTTACGTGATCATTTTCATGCCTAAATAAGACCCAGAGCGTAAAACAATTATCTATCCCTGAAAGGGCATAAACAGAGCTTTCCAATGACACCCCAACCATCCTTGTACGACGGCTAGTTTTCTTGCAATGATCGCGCAACACGAGTACAAAAACCATGTAATTAGGTAGTTTCCCTACATAATTCCCTGTGTAGCGAGTGCGTGAGGGTGGGGGAGGGTGGGATTCATGTCAGTAGGTCCGCCGCGGTGGTCTGGAGCAGTCATACGCTTGCTACTCTCCTGCCACCACTTATCTCTCTCTCTCAGCAACATTACGTGCTGAAAATGGCACACGACATAAGTTGTGAACTGCCACTTAGTCCAAATTTCTTTCACACGACATAAGGTGCGCGCCGCTAATAAAGGGTTAAGGGATCTTTTTTAACTGTGGCATCCCATCTGTTTAACATAGAGGCCTCTAATAGGCTGTATCGCCAATATTCAAGGTTGAAGTGCACAGGCATCCCTCCACTTCTACTCTTGATATTGTAGTTACGGTAACTGTGTCCTATAAAAGGAACTTTGTTATTACTGGCATCCCAGTGATTAACATAGTCACCTTCTCTAGGTTACGCTTTCCCTAGTTGAAAGTTGAGGAATTCAGGCATCCCTACTCCTCAATACTTTCACTATTGAAAGTTCACAAGTGTCTTATTAGAGGAACTTTGTTAGTACTGGCATCCCAGTATTTATTTAACATAGTCGCCTTCTTCTAAGTTACTTCTAAGTTACTTCTAAGTTTCCTTAGTAAAAGTTAAGGGACTCAGGCATCCCTACCCCTCAACACTTTACTAGTGAAAGTCCACACTCCCACTTCTCACAGGAGATCTTGGCATCCCACGATCTTTTGTGTTATAAGGGCTTGGCGAGACACCCTCACGGGGACTCTGCAGACACAAGTCCTAGGTGCATTTCGTCTGTGGTATCCCATTAGAATTTTCAACTAAAAGGTTAAAACACCACCCTGAGTTCCTTGAACCTCTTAAAACGGTCAGAGACAGTCAAGAAGATAAATGCTAAAATCTTCTTGCTTTCGTCCATCGTGCTATTCCGTCATAACTGAGGCACGATATTAAAGGCCCCATTCCAAGAGTACATTAACAGAACTTCATCACCGGTCAATATAAAGGTCAGGATAGACGAGTATAAATGATAAAGCTATAGGTTCAAATACTCGCGTTAGTCCGATATGGTGCCCAACTGTTTAACTCCTTGCGACATATATGACGCGATCGCGTCATATGAATAAGTCCACATGTTACGACTGGGGTTCAAATATATCAGGGCTCTTATTCATTAGACTAGTAATGGCATAAATGCTACAACGGAAAGCGCTAGATCCAACCTCTGATGTATATTCCCAGTGAACAAAGAACACAAATACTCTACAGAGTTCTATATGCAATACTAGGCTATCAAACTCTCAATAAATGTGCGTCTACTCTAGGCTTAATGTTATGGGAAAACAGCCTATTACTACCTATAACCGACGGTGCTTGGTTATGGTATGCAAAGTAAGGTGGTAAGAGAAGTTACAGCTTACGTTACTTTCATCAATAACTGTCAGGCACTCCTGCATGAAAGAAAGTGCACTAAAGTCCTTCAACACTAACAAGGAATCTTCTTTAAATGTTAGATGCTATAAAGATGCTCGTATCGGAAATGGAACCCAAAAAGGCAGGCAGCGGAACAATGCTCGTGCAGGCTATGCACACAAAAAGGCAGAATATATAATGCCGTCGGAGCCAAGAATATCCTAAACACTACAACACTAATAATAATCGCCACGACAATGCAGTATTCCTATCAACAAAAAGAGCCTAAGTCGTTTGTGTCTCAATACATCAAACTAGGCTGCGAAATGCTTGTGTAATCATAAACGGGTATGCATAAAAAGAGTAATTAGGTTAATATACTTAATGTCTACTATGATTGATAAAGTCTAGCTAGAGTCAATAATACGAGATACTGGTGCGCATGGCATGCTGCATAGCCTAGTGCAAATCTCAAGTCTGTGCGTCAAATATTACGTTATAATGAAGGGTAGCTCTCTTGAGAAACCTTAATACCGAAGTATTAAGCGTTCTCCTGGCGTACCTCAAAGACAAACAATCGAGACTAGAACAGTGCAGAATGGTATAGGCAAAAACCCTCATTCGTGCATGCTCTACTCTCAATGGCACACAGACTAGAATTTACTCAATCAACTCCAGTTCTCAGGTATGTAGTGCCGCTTTTAACTGAAGCCAGCACTCATAGGAAACAATACCTATAATATCAGACTCCTAGTCTAGCATTATCTAATCCAGCAGAACACTAATAACTAAAGGAAGCAGTACTAAACAATATAAATGCCAACCAATGCTTCGTGATCCACTTATCTTAACAACTAACATACATAGGCTATATCAGACCTTAACACACAATACAACTGGCCAGCATGAAGCTGATTTTGCAGAGTTAACCAGAGGGGGTATAATATTAATAAAAGGTGGTGAAGGATATGGAAAATGAGAGAGATAGGCAGAGGAAAAGATTCTCAGGTACGGAGCGGGGACAGATAGCAAGGAAAAAAAGATGGGTGTGTTCTAGAAACCAGATCTGAGGGAGAGAGTGGCGAGGAACTGTATATATACTCGCACTAGCTCGAGCCGAGTGGGAAAACAGCGGTTACAAGTCATCTAACCACTAGCAAAGCTTACAGCATGGTAAGGGCCTCTCTCCACCAACCCCCGCGAGGCAGCCAGCCGTGACGTCATCGAGCGGGACAAATAAAACTGCGCGCCCCCTCTCACTCTGTTCTACTCCCTCTCTCTCTCCCAGATCCTATCATTACTAGTTAATGATAAAATATATACTTTACAATTAAATATATAAAGCCTTGACATGGGTGAAAACAAAAAGCCTTTCTGGACTGCCCATGACACAAGCTTTCATATGAAATAAAGCACACTCTAATACATAAACTGTAGCCCCATCCACTGCCCTGGCGATCCTAGCGAGTCACTGTAGGACAAGCCATGCGGTTCTAACGGAGTGGTTAACGTCACACACCAAAAACTCATATGACGCGATCGCGTCATATGGACTTATCTCTATACCTCTCCAATAAGTTTATGACGCAATTTTGCGTCATATGAGCTCAGTAAGTCCGATAAGTTACCATACGATAAAACCGTTGGTGGCAACCTCAGCCTCCTGCGGATAATTCTAACGGTCGCAGTGTTGTTGTGAGTGTAGTGCGAGGCAGTGGCAATGATCCTCGGACTTACTGGAACATAATATGTCTGGGGGAGTTAATTACAAGTTACGGAGCCATATTTAAGACCCCACACCCATTAACCCATCTGTAACATTACTTCACACGACCGGCCAACCTGAACGGCATACGGAGACTCAGAAGACTTCAAGCAGCTAGTATTCTACATCTCTAAGAAAAGAAAGATTGAAGAAAAGATACCTAAGTCGATGCCAGTGACGAGGCAGAAATAAGTTAGAGTTCAAAAAGTGATAAAAATATTCAGAGTTCCTTACACTCCTTATTTTGAAATAAATCATCAAAGTGTTCATTAACGAGAATCTATAGAAACAGATTCCCTCTACTAGTGTACCAGTGTTAAATTCGTTTAGTACACCTCTCTAACTTAAATAAGGAATTAAATCCAAATAAGACGGATTTCGCATAAAATAACACTGTCACATTTCCGACCAGTGATAAAATATTCAGAGTCAACAAACTCCTTATTTTGAAGAAAATCATTCAAAGTGTATACAAATTAGAATCTATAGAAGCAGATTCCCCCTACAAGTGTATCAGTGTTAAAATCAGTTACTACGCCTTCCTAACATAAACAAATAATTAAATCCAAATAAGACGGATTTTCGCCTTAACTAACTCTGCAATAATTCCGACCAGTGAAAATATTTTAGAGTCCACAAAACTTTAATTCAATCTTGCTAACTATACCAGTGTACAAGGTTATACAGTATATTCATAGAAATGCAATATAGTGACTTATCTTAACCTCGTCAAATACTAGTAGCTGATTATACCCAAGTTACGGGTAAAGTGAACATTAAGGTACCCGATTAAGTGTTTATACAATCTTTCGAAAAGAGAATATTGATTTGATCCTAAAGAAAGGAAATTCATTTTAAGCCGCATTGAGCCTACCTGATCTCCATCCAGATCCGCGATCGTGCTAGAAGATATTTGATTAAGTTGTACCATTTATGTTCTCATGTTAACACATTCTTGTTCAATAATATGTATTTGGGGAATAAGTGAAATAAAGCTGTATTACAAACTATATTTTGGCATTATATGTATCCTCTACTGTCTTCCTTATATATGTATCCTCTATTGTCTTCCTTATATATGTATCCTCTACTGTCTTCCTTATATATGTATCCTCTATTGTCTTCCTTATATATGTATCCTCTATTGTCCTCCTTATATATGTATCCTCTATTGTCTTCCTTATATATGTATCCTCTATTGTCTTCCTTTTACAGTATATGTATCCTCTATTGTCTTCCTTATATATGTATCCTCTACTGTCTTCCTTATATATGTATCCTCTATTGTCTTCCTTTATATGTATCCTCTATTGTCCTCCTTATATATGTATCCTCTATTGTCTTCCTTATATATGTATCCTCTATTGTCTTCCTTATATATGTATCCTCTATTGTCTTCCTTATATATGTATCCTCTATTGTCTTCCTTATATATGTATCCTTTATTGTCTTCCTTATATATGTATCCTCTATTGTCTTCCTTATACTGTATATGTATCCTCTATTGTCTTCCTTATATATGTATCCTCTATTGTCTTCCTTATATATGTATCCTCTATTGTCTTCCTTATATATATATCCTCTATTGTCTTCCTTATATATGTATCCTCTATTGTCTTCCTTATATATGTATCCTCTATTGTCCTCCTTATATATGTATCCTCTATTGTCTTCCTTATATATGTATCCTCTATTGTCTTCCTTATATATGTATCCTCTATTGTCTTCCTTATATATGTATCCTCTATTGTCTTCCTTATATATGTATCCTCTATTGTCTTCCTTATATATGTATCCTCTATTGTCTTCCTTATATATGTATCCTCTATTGTCTTCCTTATATATGTATCCTCTATTGTCTTCCTTATATATGTATCCTCTATTGTCTTCCTTATACAGTATATGTATCCTCTATTGTCTTCCTTATATATGTATCCTCTACTGTCTTCCTTATATATGTATCCTCTATTGTCTTCCTTATATATGTATCCTCTATTGTCTTCCTTATATATGTATCCTCTATTGTCTTCCTTATATATGTATCCTCTATTGTCCTCCTTATATATGTATCCTCTATTGTCTTCCTTATATATATATCCTCTATTGTCTTCCTTATATATGTATCCTCTATTGTCTTCCTTATATATGTATCCTCTATTGACTTCCTTATATATGTATCCTCTATTGGCTTCCTTATATATGTATCCTCTATTGTCTTCCTTATATATGTATCCTCTATTGTCTTCCTTATACAGTATATGTATCCTCTATTGTCTTCCTTATATATGCATCCTCTATTGGCTTCCTTATATATGTATCCTCTATTGGCTTCCTTATATATGTATCCTCTATTCTATCTATCTATCTATCTATTGCCTGACGCCGTGATCCCCGAAGGGGTGGCCACGAACGAACCGCCCCCATGCACCTCTGTCCCCAGTCAGTCGACGCCCCTCCCCCCAACCAGCACCACCTTCGTTCATGTACTTCCTCACTCCATCCTTCCACCTCATATTCGGTCTACCTCTCCCCCTCTGTCCCTCCACCTCGCTCTCATACACCCTCTTAGTCATTCTCTCGCTTTCCATACGTTCCATATGGCCGAACCATCTCAAGTTGTTCCTTTTCACACTTTCCAGCACATCTACCTCCACACCACACCTCCTTCTTACTTCCTCATTAGTCTGTCTATCCCTCCATGTAACTCCGCACGCACTCCTTAAGTAATTCATTTCCACTGCTCTCACTCTTGGTCTGAGTCTCTCAACCAACGTCCATGCTTCGCTTCCGTAAGTCAGTGTCGGGATTACCACACTGTCATGCAAGGACTTCTTCACTTCCATACTGACCACCCTATTTTTTGTTACTGCTTTTAGCGTTCCTACAACCCTCTTCCCCTGTTGTACCCTCTCCCGCACTTCTTCATCCATAGTCCCATCTTTACTCAACACACTGCCCAGATACTTAACCTGACAAGCGCGATTTGACAGTAGGTGCTAGGGTAGTTATTTGTGCATTTCTAGCCCTGGATTCTGACAGAATTCGTTATATTTACAATATAAACCATTATTTGTTTTCGGTATGCTTTTATTTTACATATATGATGTATATATGAACCTTCAAGAGTGCTAAAATAAGTGGGAAAAGCATTTGGGTGGTGAAAAACGAAGATATTGGCCACCCGGTCATAATCTCAGGCGAGAGAGAGAGAGACAGGCAGCCTTCCCCTCTCGCTGTCTGGGAGTCAACTGAGGAGAGCGGGGCGGTGTGTGCCGGTGTCTGGGTGTTGCATAACGATCTTTTATGCAACCCACTTGTGCTACATTATCGCGGGAGAGAAAAATAACCGATAAATGATGATAATAAGAGGAAAAATAGGTGATAATTGAGGAGGGGAGGGAGGGGGGAATAAGGTGGGGAAGGAGGGGAGGGGGTGGGTGAGATTTACATGAGTACTGGAGGGGAATTATCTCACCTAGAGACAAATTCCTTTGTTTTGATAGGCCCTTTTTTTTTATGGAAGTCTTTTTTTATGGTCCTGCTTCCGTGAGGCCTATCGCGTTCCCTATAGGAAGCCTTCCGTGAGGCCTATCGCGCTTGCCGGGTTAAAAGAGTTGACGATCTCCATAGCCTGACCGTTCAGCTTCACCTCACACTCTGTGACTTCACCCCTTTCGAAGACCATAACCTTGCTCTTCCCCGTATTTACCTTCAAATTCCGTTTTTCGCACACTGTTCCAAACTCATTTACCAGACCCTGCAACTCCCATTCATTATCACTCATCAGAACTGTATCATCCGCAAACAGCAGTATAGGTAGCTTCCACTCAATTCCCTCCCTTTTCAGCGATACACCAACATCCACTGCTCTTGATAGTATTTCTTTCATAACTCCATCCATATATACAGTAAACAACCACGGGGACATCACACACCCCTGTTTCAAACCAACATTCAGGTCAAAGAACTCGCTCTGCTCACTCTCCACATTGCCTCTATTGCCTTCCTTATATATGTATCCTCTATTGTCTTCCTTATATATGTATCCTCTATTGTCTTCCTTATATATGTATCCTCTATTGTCTTATATGTATCCTCTATTGTCTTCCTTATATATGTATCCTTTATTGTCTTCCTTATATATGTATCCTCTATTGACTTCCTTATATATGTATCCTCTATTGTCTTCCTTATATATGTATCCTCTATTGTCTTCCTTATATATGTATCCTCTATTGTCTTCCTTATATATGTATCCTCTATTGTCTTCCTTATATATGTATCCTCTATTGTCTTCCTTATACAGTATATGTATCCTCTATTGTCTTCCTTATATATGTATCCTCTATTGTCTTCCTTATATATGTATCCTCTATTGTCTTCCTTATATATGTATCCTCTATTGTCTTCCTTATATATGTATCCTCTATTGTCTTCCTTATACAGTATATGTATCCTCTATTGTCTTCCTTATATATGTATCCTCTATTGTCTTTCTTATATGTACTTGTATGAACTTGGAAATCCCAGTCTCGAAAGAACTCACCTTAACTAATAGTTAAACCTGAATATATCCCAGTCTCGAAAGAACTCACCTGAACTAATAGTTTAACACGAATACAATCAGGGCATAACACGAATTTCACACACAATTTCAAAAGTAACGGGGATAAACATGAGGAAGAAGGGGGTCCCGAAAAAACATAAAGCTCCGCTAAAGGGGGGTCACCTACTTTTTTATATTTCTCTCCTTTTCTCTCTTTCTCTGGCTTGTATCCATTCGGCCCCATTCAGCCAACTGTTTTAAGACGTTTATCCCCATCCAGGTGTCGATATCTTCCTGGCGAGCGATAGCGAGCCAGCTTTGTATGGAGAGATCCGGCTTCGACGGAAAAATGTACAAATTTAGCTTGCTCTCAAAACAAAAATATATACTTGCTGGCTTGCTACGGCTCACCAGGAAAATATTGACACACCTTGATGGGGGTAAACTTCTTAAAACAGTAGGCTGAATGGGGCCGAATGGATACAAGCCAAAGAGAGAGGGAGTGAAAGAGAAAAAAAGCGAGGTGGTGGGCCCCCTTAAGGCTCGCTCCTTACCACAAGAGAGGACCTTGGCTGGTGAGTGATGGATAGATGGTGGGGCCTCTGAGGTGGTAAAGGCTGGAGGAGGGATGCGTTGGTGGTGGAGTCCTCAGTGTCAACTAGACCAAGGATTGAACACCAGGCTATAGTCACCTTGGCATCTGCAGGGAACAATTTGCAAATCAACCGGCTTGTTTTTATCTTTCTCTGCTTTTCTCTCTTTCCCTGGGCTTGTATCCATTGGAAAATATTGATACCTGGATGGGGATAAACATCTTAAAACAGTAGGCTGAATGGGGCCGAATGGATACAAGCCAAAGAGAGAGGGAGATAAAGAGAAAAAAGCGAGGTGGGCCCCCTTAAGCGTATTAATTCCATTCATTCCTTCTAGATTTGAGTCTCGTATAATTAGAAGATTCTATTCAGCTTAGAACACCTGTTTTAATCAATGGCTTAATATGTAATCGACTTTCTTCATTGAATCATTAAGCACATTCCTAAGCTAAATATTATCGTCTAGTGTATGATTATATTCTTAAAATCTGGAACAAATTGTTCGTAATATTGCTTGGATGTTGTTTTGCTTTGTTAATTTTCATTCAAAATGGGATATATAATGCTTCATTTTTCACAGAATTTTTCGGCTGAAAATTGTTTCCTTTAGTAATACCGAATCGTGAATTTTGGCGCGGGCTATTTTACAAGAGCAAATTTAAAATAAATACGCTATCCACTGTGAATTATATTATTATTTATAAATATTTGCTGTATGCTTCACATGGTTATGCACCACTTTTGTCTACATTCCCACACCTAATCTACTGTGCATAACCTTGGTTGTATCTATATAAACTCTTAATCCTGGGGGAGATTGCAGACACCAATCGAATACGGTTAGACCCAGGAGAGGTTATAGGCAATTGATAAGGAGTTGCTGAAACTATTGTTTCATTTGCTTGGCTTCTCTTACTGATTTCCTTTGTGCCTCACTTACACTGAGAGTAATCCAGCTAGCTCTCACAAACGCCTCCTCTTATCCACTTCACTACACTAAACATGCACACCTCACTTCCTTCCACATCAAAATTAAAACCACAATATGGTGAACCATAGCCCAGCCTCCGACTCCCCAGGGGGGGGGGGGGGACCATAAATGCCACGACACCCGCCCGACCTCCACCAGACGACCCCTCAAAATTGTCTGGACTTCGGCCTGTTACTCTTACTATTTACTTTTGCAACATTCGAGGCCTTTCCTCTAATTTTCCCTCTGTTGAACACCATCTCTCCTCCTACAAACCAGATTTTCTTTCCTCACCGAAACTCAGGTGTCTGAAGCAACTGCCAGCAACCCTTTCTCTGTATCCTCCTACTTTCTGTATCTTAGCTTCAAAGCCAAATGCGGATGTTGTGCATATTTGCACAACAAACTCACTTGCTCTCGTGCTTCCAATTTCAACTCCTCTGAATCCTCAACTTTATGGCTCAGACTATCCTGTCATTCTCATACTAAATAGTTCTGTGCTGTTTATCTTTCCCCTAACTCTACCGACTTTCCCAAATTCTTCGACTATCTAAACTCTGAAGTGGAACACATTCTATCCATTTCTCCTTTCTCAGAAATCTCCATCTTGGGAGATTTCAACGTTCACCACCACAAATGGCTCTCCTCTCATACTACTGACCAACCTGGTGAACAAGCCTATGTCTTTTCTATCCTAAATGACCTAGAGCAGTTGGTTCAGCAACCCACCCGTATCCCGGATCGCTTCGGAGATCGGCTGAATTTTTTTTAATTGTTCCTAACTTCTAGCCCTTCTTCTTATACTGTTAATCTTTTCTCTCCTTTGGGCTCCTCTGACCATAAACTTATCTCTGTCACCTGTCTTATCTCTCCAGTACAGCCACCCGATGCTCCCAGCCAACAGCACTTGTGGCACTTTGGCGCTGCTAACTGGGAGGCTCTCTGGCAGTACTTCTTTGACTTCCCATGAAATGATTGTTGCTTCCGTGGCCGGGGACCCTCGGAGAGTGCTGAACACATTACCGAGGTAATCCTATTTGGCATGGAAGCATACATTTCATCTCCTTTCTCTCAGACTAATGCAAAACAATCTTGGTTTACTCACGCTTGTTCTACTGCTGTCCGCAGTAAGGAGGAAGCATTCAAATGGTACCGATGCCTTAAAACTCAAGAATCTCATTCTTCCTATGTTTCTGCCCGGAATCAGCTAAATCTGTGCTTTGACTTGCTAAACACTCTTTCATCAATAATAAATGTACTGAACTATCCAACTCTAGCTCTTCCCAAGCTTTCTGGCATCTAGCTAAAAACCTCTCCAACAATGTTTTGTCCTCGTCTTTCCCTCCCCTTTTCGTTTGACAAAGCTGAACTCTTCGCTCAAACTTTCGCTAGAAACTCCACTTTGGATGATTCCGGTGCTATTCCTCCCTCTCCACCGCCCTCTCTGCTTCCTATGCCAAAAATCCTAATCTCTACCCTCCCTACTTTCTACCCTCTCTGGGCTTAATATTAGGAAGGCGTAGGTCCGGGTGGTGTTCCTCCTGTCGTACTAAAAAACTGTGCTTCCGTGCTGACTCCCTGCCTAGGCAAACTCTTTCGTCTCTGTTTCTCCTCTAACGTCTTGCCTTCTTGCTGGAAGTTTGCTCTCATTTAACCTGTCCCAAAGAAGGGTGACCCCTCTCAACCCTCCATCTATCGTCCAACTGCTCTCATCTTTTGTATCTCTACAGTTTTTTAAACTATTCTTGCTTCCAAATTTCTTAAGCATTCCTCTTCTCATAATCAACTCTCTAATCGCCAGTATGGCTTCCTTAACCCTTGTCTAGCGGCGCCGGACTTAAGTCGGTCTAGAGAAGAAAGGACTATGTGGCGGGGACCGACTTCAGGCGGTGTGCAATTTTGAGCAATAGTTGGCTCTGAGAGAGAGACGAGCGGTGGGAGGAGCGTAGGTCGGCTCTGACCGTTCGGCATGGGTCCCGCGCGGCAACTGCCGTCCCCTCCACACACATCCACACTCACTGCCTCCCTAGACAGGGAATTATGTAAGGAAATTACCGTATTTTAGGGATTTTTCCTTCGTCTTGCACGATCGTTGCAAGAGAACGCGTGGTCGTAGAAGGATGGTTCTGGTGTCATTGGAAAGCTTAATTATCGCCTTTTCAGGGATACATAATTGTATTACGCTCTGGCTCTTGTTTATGCATGAAAAAGAGCACTGAAACAAGGTCGTTTAGGGTAAAACCACCTGCTTGGCGGATAGTAGAAGTTACTGACGGGCCCGCTCGTAAGGCGTTAAAGGTCGCTCTACTGGTGATCTTCTTTCATCTCTTACTAACTCTTGGTCATCCTCCATTCAGGACATTGGTGAGACCTTTTCTATTGCACTAGACAGAGTCTGACACAAATCTCTAATTTCTAAACTACCCTCCTTTGGTTTCTATCCCTCCATCTGTGTCTTTGTCTCTAATTTCCTTTCCAGCCGTTCCATAGCTGCGGTTATGGACGGCCATCGCTCACTTCCTTATCCTATCAACTACGGTGTTCCCCAGGGATCTGTCCTATCTCTTACTCTCTTTCTAATTTTCATAAATGATCTTTTCAATTGTACCTCCAGTCCTATCCATTCATATGCAGATGACTTTACCTTACACTATTCAATTACAGTAGTTTCCCAGAACGCTCCAGCAAGCAATCCCTCAAAAACAAACATAATGAAACCATAAAACATAGTCTTATCCTCTGATCTAATTACCATTTCCAATTGGGGCAGAGAAAACCTTGTTACCTTTAATGCTTCCAAAACCCAATTTCTTCATCTAACTACCCGTCGTGAACTCCCAGAGGACTATCCCTTATACTTCAATAATGAAAAAATCAACCCTTCATCTTCTCTCAGTATTCTCGGTGTCGTTTTTTTCTGCTGCATGCTCTCTCTTGGAAGGACCATATTACCAGTCTTGCTAAGGCGGCCTCCCAGAAGCTGGGTGTGCTCAACCGCCTCAAGAGGTTCTTTACCCCTGCACACCTTCTTGCTCTGTACAGGGGCACAGTGCATCCTTGTATTGAGTATTGTTCAAATGTGTGGGGAGGATCCTCTCACACAGCACTTCTAGACAAAGTAGAAAGGAAAGCCTTTCGTATCATTAACCCGTTGAGACCCAGCGTCGCACGTGTTGCGTCGGCAGTCTTTGATCACCAACTCCCAGCGACGCATCACGTGCGTCCGACATATAAAAAACACTTACGTGGCTCGTAAGGTAGGAAATGGCGGGAGAATAGGAGGGGGCGGTACCGTAGTGTGTGGGGGAGCCGGGCCAGTAGGTGTGAGCAGGCCGAGACAGCCGCGCGGCTGGTGGTGGTGGGCTTAGTGGGGATAGTTTACACCCCTAGTTTACCGCCACTTTGAACCTTCATTACTCCGGTCGTATGGGAGCTAGAGGCTTGAGATTTATGTGAGATACTCCTTAGGATGTATGCCGTACAATGCCATACTCAGTTTTTACCCTAGTGCTCCCGGGCGGGTGGTCATGCGGGGGAGACGAACTATTGAAACCCCCCCCCCCGCCCCCCAAATGACCGAAATGAGTTTTTTTTTATTTGTGTGTTCATTTCTCACCATTCTCTTCCATTTTGGCTCAACAAATTTTTTTGAAGCTCCCCCCCCCCCAACCCCCCCCCGGCCCCCCCCCCAAAAAAAATGTCAGAGGTGATTTTTTTTTGTTTTTTTTTCATTTCTCATCCTTGTCTTCCATTTTAGCAAACAAAAAAAATAAGTGAAAATGGCTTGGGACTGGGGTGAACAAAATATTATAACTAGCCGGGGCTCAACGGGTTAACTCCCGTCCACTCACCGACTCTCTGCAATCTCTCTCTCTTCGTCGCAATGTTGCATCTCTCTCGCTATTCTATCGGTACTACAATAATCAGTGTTCCTCAGAGCTCTCTCACTGCATACCACCAACTCTACGCTGGGTACGTAGTACCCGTCTTGCAACACAATCCCACCCCAACTCTTTGCAACTCTCCAACTCAAAAGTGAAACGATACTCCCAATCTTTTTTCTATTCAACAGCTGAGCTCTGGAACTCTCTCCCTGAATCCACCTTTCTCTCATCCTATGACTTAAATTATTTCAAACTCTGTGTGTCCAGACATTTTGGCTCGAACGTTCCTTAATGTTGGCCCTGTCACTCTTTTAACTCTAGGGGAGGCACTCGTCCCAGGCAATTTTACCTTTTGTATCCATCATCCACAAAAAAAAAAAAAAAAAAAAAAAAAATTGACATGCCCTCCCTCCATCTTCTGAATTTGGCCTCCGCATCCTGCACGGTATCTGCAATTAGAACCAGGTATCTGTGTATAGCAGTCTCAAGGGAATCCTGTTCTAAAATCTTTAAATAGTGTCACCATAACCATCACAAAGAAGAGAGGTCTTAACACAGAGCCCTGGTGGATTCCATGCTAAATGTTAACTACTCACTCAGAACACCATTCACACTCACTATCGTTTGTGAGTCCTTGTTCATGCATCTTTCTTATCACACTCACCAGCCACTCCTCTATACCAATACACATCCACAAAGTGTAGGCTATACTTATTATAAACTATATATTTATATATACCAATACACATCCACAAAGTGTAGGCTATACTTATTATAAACTATATATTTATATATACCAATACACATCCACAAAGTGTAGGCTATACTTATTATAAACTATATATTTTGGTGTTTTTATTAATTTCACCAAAACACCAAATATCTGTGTACACAACACTGTACCTGGTAGTGTAATTATAGGCAGGAAATCGTCATCAGCAACCAGAGTCAGGTGAAGGTGGTCTTGGTGAGGTTCTACACTCACCTCTGTCCATCCCTGACCCACAGACCATGTCGGACTCACTAGAAAACAGAAATATACCTACTGTATATCCAATCATAAACAGAAATATACCTACTGTATATCCAATCATAAACAGAAATATACCTACTGTATATCCAATCATAAACAGAAATATACCTACTGTATATCCAATCATAAACAGAAATATACCTACTGTATATCCAATCAGAAATATACCTACTGTATATCCAATCATAAACAGAAATATACCTACTGTATATCCAATCAGAAATATACCTACTGTATATCCAATCATAAACAGAAATATACCTACTGTATATCCAATCATAAACAGAAATATACCTACTGTATATCCAATCAGAAATATACCTACTGTATATCCAATCTGAAATATACCTACTGTATATCCAATCATAAATATACCTACTGTATATCCAATCATAAACAGAAATATACCTACTGTATATCCAATCATAAACAGAAATATACCTACTGTATATCCAATCAGAAATATACCTACTGTATATCCAATCATAAACAGAAATATACCTACTGTATATCCAATCATAAACAGAAATATACCTACTGTATATCCAATCATAAACAGAAATATACCTACTGTATATCCAATCATAAACAGAAATATACCTACTGTATATCCAATCATAAACAGAAATATACCTACTGTATATCCAATCAGAAATATACCTACTGTATATCCAATCATAAACAGAAATATACCTACTGTATATCCAATCAGAAATATACCTACTGTATATCCAATCTGAAATATACCTACTGTATATCCAATCATAAATATACCTACTGTATATCCAATCATAATTTAGCCATTTAAGGGAGTCCAGACGGTATGGTGCAGCATACTTTAGGCTACTGGTTCGGCTCAATAGTTAAGGAGGGGGTTTAGTTTGCTTTCTAAACCTCTATCAAATTTGAAGAACACCCACAAGACCCCCCTTCGATATAAATTTGTACATTTTTCGGTAGAAAAATGTCACGGCCGAAGGCCGATTCCTCTTTAAATACAGGCTCGCTATCGCTCGCCAGGATAAAAATCGACACCTAAATGGCACGAAAGGTCTTAATATTGGCAAAGAAATGGGGCAAAAGGTCTGATAATCGCCAAACTAATGGGGTGAATGTCTTGAAATCTCAACTAATAGGGTTAAACATGAGGGAGGAGGAGGACTCGCAAAACCAACTGCCTCCCCTTAAGTACAAGTAGTTTTTTCCATGTTCTTCTAGCTGTATTTGAACTACAGTGTATGCAGCTTAAATGGGTTCTGTCGGCCACAAAAACCCAATTGTCACATTAAATATCCATTTACTTTCCAGAAATCATACTCAAGTTGCATAAAACTAAGACGACGTTCACCCAAATTGAAAGGGTTAAGGGGGGTCACCGTTTGTTTTTATCTTTCTCTCCATTTCTCTCTTTCCCTGACTTGTATCCATTCGGCCCCATTCAGCCAACTGTTTTAAGGCGCTTATTCCCATCTAGGTGTCGATTTCTTCCTGGCGAGCGATAGCAAGCCAGCATTGTATGGAGAAATCCAGCTTCGCCGGAGACATTTTTCTATCGAAAAATTTACAAATTTAGCTTGCTGTCAAAACAAAAATATATATATGCTGGCTCGCTCCCGCTCGCCAGGAAAATATTGACACCTGGATGGGGGTAAGCGTCTTAAAACAGTAGGCTGAATGGGGCCGAATGAATACAAGCCAAAGAGAGAGGAAGAGAAAGAGAAAAAAAGCGAGGTGGGCTCCCTTAGGCATTATACAAATTTATATAACATCAAATTATTTAGAAAACCATGCACACCACTAAGCATCTAGGTGAGCAAAGGTAATACTAATAATAACAATAATAATTAAAGTTGCAAGCAACGTTGTCCGGGGTTCGACGGTTTTGCAAGCAGGGTATTGTGTTTGATACAAATGCTGTGTCACAGATATCAAAAGATCATTTAACTTATCGGGCATGGAGAAACTACAGAAGGAGCAGATTGTGCAAACAAACAAGAGCGAGAGAGGGAGAGATTGGCTGTAAAAGGGATCTGCCTCTATCCGTTTAGTAACAGAGTTGTAGATATGTGGAATAGGCTACCGAGTGCTATAATGGGATCAAGAACAATAGAGCTTCAACTTGAAATTAGATAGAACGAGATGGGTTGGGTGTGAAAGGGATCTGCCATGTGTAGGTCAATCGGCTCTGGAGACTCCCGTTTTCTTATTTTTTTATTTTCTCATTTGTGAAGGAGAGAGGGAGTATGGCAAGAGAATAGGATGTCGTAAACGTAAGGAAGATAGCGATAAATATGAGAGAGAGAGAGAGCGCGGGATGGGTTGGGTGTGAAAGGGATCTGACATGTGTGGGTCAATCGACTCTGCAGACTCCGGTTTTCTTATGTTCTCATTTGTGAGAGAGAGAGAGAGAGACTAGGATGTCATAAATGTAAGGAAGACAGAGATAAATGAGAGAGAGTTTTTATGAGAGGGGTTGGGTGTGAAAAGGATCTGTCTTGTGTGGGCCAATTGGCTCTCTACAGACTCCCATTTTCTTATGTTCCTATTTCTTACAATTGTGTTTTGGTTGCAGGTACATGATAACATGGGTGTATAGTATGTAGTGTAAATAACAGGTAAAGTTTATGAGATGGGTTGAGTGTGAAAGGGACCTGCCTTATGTGGGCCACTTGACTCTCTGCAGACTCCCATTTTCATCTTGGTTGCATGTGTAAGGGATCTGCCTCCTTTGTACCGGTGTGCAAACAAACAAGAGCGAGAGAGAGAAGAGATTGGCTGTGTAAGGGGTCTGCCTCTATTCGCTTGGTAAGAGTTGTAGATATGTGGAATAGGCTACCAAGTGCTATAGTGGGATCAATAACAATAGAGCTTCAACATAAAATTTGATAAGACGAGATGGATTGGGTGTGAAAGGGATCTGCCGTGTGTGGGCCAACCGGCTCTCTGCAGACTCCCATTTTCATCTTGGTAGCATGTGTAAGGATCTGCCTCCTTTGTACCAGTGTGCAAATAAGAGAGAGATTGGCTGTGTAAGGGATCTGCCTCTCTCGTAACAGAGTCGTAGATATGTGAAATAGGCTACCTAGTGCTATAGTGGGATCAAGAACAATAGAGAATTTAAAGATAAAATCAGATAGTCATATGGATGAATTGGGTTGTATGTGAAAGGGATCTGCCTTTTGTGGGCCACTTGTCTCTCTGCAGATTCCCATGTTCATCTTGTAAGGGATCTGCCTCATTTGTACCGGTGTGCAAGCAAACGAGCGACAGAGAGAGACTGGGTGTGTAAGGGATCTGCCTCTATTCGTTTAGTAACAGAGTTGTAGATATGTGGAATAGGCTACCGAGTCTTATAGCCAATCGGCTCTCTGCAGACTCCTGTTTACTTATGTTCTCATTTGTGAGAGAGAGAGCGAGGCTCCCTATTTCCTGTTCTCATGCACTAGTACAGTATGTCGTAATCGTAAGGAAGACAGCGATAAATAAGAGAGAGAGAGAGAGAGAGAGAGAACTCAACACTCAAACAAGCACAAACATAGCTACACAAGACCATCACACAAGCACACACACGCCTATCTAGCGACGAACTGTCCTGTTTACATTATCATACACACTCCCCCCATCCCCATTCCATCACTTCGTATGTACGATATTATTTCCGTCTTTTTTACTGTGTATGGATTAAGTTATTGGTGTTCACTCTTGACATATGTGTCCTGCTACTTCTGTATGCATACATAATAGCATGAAAGTGATCAATACGCGCATATGAAGCTATGTATCTCGTATATCGGGGTTCTCTTCCCTTCCATCGGTCCACCCCTTATACCTCCCTCCCTCCTCCCTATCCCATATGTGTAAACATTATATTTTAGCTTTCCGAAGGTAAATACGTATTTCCGATAAATATCTAGCCTTGTATTTAAATCATGAATCCTGTTTAATGTCATTATTTAATAGAAACATGTGTAAGGGTTACATTTATACACAGGATAAGATAAGCAAATACAAACCTCAGCAGAGCATAATCATTGATGATGAGAGGGTAGTTGTAGGCAGTGTTGCCAGTTGTACCGCTACATATTACCGCTAGATGTAGAGCTATATTTACTTCAGTTTAGTAGCCTTTTTTTCATATCTAGAGACATTTACTCGGGATAATTTGAAAATTTCAGACATTCTAGTTATATTACATTGTAAAATTTGTAAAACAAACAAATCAAAACTCTTTAGGAATTGCAGCATTGTTCTACCATTGTTTGACTATGTAGCAACGTGCTAGCGACTTTTGAGAAAGGATCTAGCGGTGTTTTGGGGTAACACTTACTATAGGCAGTGTTGCCAGTTGTATCGCTACATATTACCGCTAGATGTAGGGCTATTTACTTCAATTTAGAGGCCATTTTTTCATATCTAGAGAGATTTACTAGGGATAATTTAAAAATGTCAGACATTCTAGTCATATTACATTGTAAAATTTGCAAAACAAACAAACCAAAACTCTTTAGAAATTGCAGCATTATTCTAACATTGTTTGACTATGTAGCAACATGCTAGCGACTTTTGAGAAAGGATCTAGCGGTATTTTGTGGAGACACACTGGATGGTGGTTGCAGTGGTGCCAGTTGTAAAGCTACATATTACCGCTAAATGTAGAGCTATTTACTTCAATCTAGAAGCCATTTCTTTTATATCTAGAGACATTTACTAGGGATAATTTGAAAATTTCAGACATTCTAGTCATACTACATTGTAAAATTTGCAAAACAAACAAACCAAAACTCTTTAGAAATTGCAGCATTATCCTAACATTGTTTGGCTATCTAGCAACATGCTAGCGACTTTTGAGAAAGGATCTAGCGGTATTTCGTGGTAACACTTTAGGAGGGTTAAAATAAGAGTCACACGGGCAATTGCCAAAACTTTAAAGGTCCATATCATTGTTATTAAACTAAGCATTTGGCAAAGGGAGGAATTGTTAAAAACCTTAGCCAATACTCTGTCATTTACCAAAAATAAATTTGAATTTATCATTATTATTTGGTAGGGTAGGTATGTATAGGTAGGTTGGCTAAATAATTGCTGGAATTCGTAGGGACTCGAACGGTTTTGAGAGAGTTCAATAAAAAAACAAAAGTTAGGACTGAATAATAAAGAGATTATGTTATTAAGCAAAACTGGGGGATGCGTGGAAGCCTATAGACTGTAGACGGTAAACTTTGTGTGTGGTAGCGAATTCGGTTTTAAAGTAATTTAAGAATAGACAGTTTTCAATGCTGCGGCCAAACTATTCCACCCATTTATATTTTGTTGGTATCAAAACGTTCGGAATCGCGAGCCTCACCCAACTACGCAAGCATGGCTCTGATCATCGGCGTAGTTTTCAAGATGTGGAATTTTAAGTGGAATTCGAGGTTTTTTCAAGATTGCCGGAAAAAAACCCACGTGCAAAAGCAAAACCTTCTCTATAAAATTTGCGGAGCATTAGTAGGGGAGTGCGTATGCCAAAGCCCAGTCGTTTCCTGTGAGTGGGAGAGACGGTATTTAGGCGTCAAGTTTTTCGGGAAATCGGCTGCCACGGACCTGTTTGGCCACCATGCCGGATGTTTAGCATATCAAAAGTTGCCCAATACAAAAAGGCACCTCTTGTGAAAGTTTGATCCCGATCCAAAAAGCGGTTCTGGAGTTATTGCGTCGAAACCGGCGCGTAAGAAACATTTGGATGAAATTCCAGGTTTAATGATTACAATAGGGGTTCCCCGTAGGGGACGAACCCCTAATAATAATAATAATAATAATAATATTACTAATAACCCCACAAAAGTTGGGATCAACACAATCCAAAGTTATAAACCTGGACATCCTAAAATATCAATACGGCCAACTCACCTGTGCAACAGGAGTGGTTGAAATGTGGGATGTTGATGGTGATTGCTGAGAGTGTAGAGTCAAGTGTAGAGTTGAACCAGGTAGTGTAGAGATGGTCAGTCAGGCTGCAAGTATGACCGTCTGTAAAGGTAAGTATTATATTAGCCTAATTGTTGAAGTAGCCCCAAGATTCCCTTTAACCCGGCAAGCGCGATAGGCCTCACGGAAGGCTTCCTATAGGGAACGCGATAGGCCTCACGGAAGCAGGATTTTTAAAGGCGTACCAAAACGGCGCCAAGCTGTCTGGGGAGTCACAAATTGCGCCACGTTTAGTGCGACATGGTACCTCTCGATGGCACCCACAACCACCCGCCGCACGCACCCCACACAGTCTACACACGCAGTACGCTCTCAGTCACCATGGAGCCTACACGCTCCCCTGACTCTCTCCCTGTTGACTCGCCCAACCCTGTTGCTGGCGGTGTTAGTGCTCGTGGCAGGACACGAATACGTGCCAGGGACCCCTCCTACGTATATACTTCTGAGGATGATGAGCCAGTGCAGCCAAGAAGACCTACACGTGCTGGGAGAGGCACGACACGTGGTGGGAGAGGCACGACACGTGCACCAAGCACGACGAGTGCGAAGAGGTCATTGTCCTCAGCATTTGCTCTGACAACTGCTACCACAACAACTACTGCCTCTACTGTTGTGGCAACGACGCCCACGGCGCCCACCACCACAGGAAGTACAAGTGGCCGTCCTGGGGATGCAGGAGCATCAGGGGTAGTTGGCAAGAAGGGTAAGGGTAAAGGACACCCTTATCAGTTCAAGAGGAGTAAGGTGACACCTCCCGCCTCTACCACCCCCGCGTTGCCACCACCACCACCACCCACCACGGCCGCCCCTGTCTCACTACCCACCACGGCCGCCCCTGCACCACTGCCCACCACGGCCGCCCCTGCACCACCGCCCACGCACGCCCCTGCTCCACCACCCACGCCCACCCATGCCCCTGCTGCTGTTGGAGGGCCTCGTAGAGTTTTGGCAGCCGGTCTAACGCCATCCAAGTTTGACGCCCTCCTCTTCCCTCCTGACTCCTCTGACGACGACGCTGCAGAAGGGGAAGCCTTCGATCCCAGGAACTATGGCTGGGGTGGTGATAGTGGGAGCGAGTCTGAGGAGGATCAAGACCAATATGAGGGAGGTGCAGAGGATTCGGAAGACGACGATGTACTTCTGCACCGTGACCATGACCAAGACCTGTCTGACGACGAAGGCGCAGACGACGTGGCTGACGGAGGGGCTGATCCTGATCCCCCACGGGCGTATAATTTTGCCTGGTCTGAAGGGTCCCATTTCCAACCAGATTTGCACCAGTTCAATGCCAATCTGGCTGGTTCAACAGCAGACTGGCCCTGCAATGACCAGTCCACGGAATCTGATTTCTTCTGTGCATTTTTTGACCAGGAGGTATTATCTCATCTCGTTTCCCAAACCAATGGCTATTTTACCTGGGTGAGGGAAAGAATTGATATGATATCTCCTAGAGCAAGAATTCGTGCATGGGTTGATACGACTGTCCCTGAGCTCCTTGTGTTCTTTGCGTTGTTGCTAATCATGCCTCTCTGCAGGAAGCATGTAATGGAGCATTATTGGAAGCACGACCCAATCATCAACACCCCAATTTTCCGGAAATATATGGCTCGTGATAGATTTTTCTTGCTTCTGCGATTTTTGCACTTCGCAGACAATAATAATCCAAACCGAGCTGATAGAATATGGAAAGTTCGGGATGTGTTGACCATGTTGTTGCAAAGGTACAGGAAATTCTTCTACCCCTTTGCCAACCTGGTGATTGATGAGTCGCTCGTGCTTTTCAAAGGACGCCTGGTGTTCAAGCAGTACATCCCCTTGAAGAGACACAGGTTCGGGATCAAGATCTTTGTGTTGTGCGATTGTGAAAGTGGAATAGTGCTCGACATGATCGTATACACCGGCACTGATGTAGACATTCCAAAAGTCGGTGGCAACGACCCATTGGGCATGTCAGGGCACATTGTGAAAAAGATGCTGGAGCCCTACCTGAACAAGGGGCACACGTTGTACACCGACAATTGGTATACAAGTCCTGCACTCTGCCAGTTCCTCCATGACCACAAAACGGGGGCATGTGGGACTGTCAGAACTAACAGGAAGTTCATGCCTAAGTTCCAAGGCAATCGCATAGAACTGGACAACCCCTCCCACAGTGACACCGCTTCTGATGACGACTTGGCAGAGGAACAAAGGCGCCGCAGACTGGACAGACCAAGAAGAAAGAAGAAAGAGCACTACAAGCAGCTGGAGAAGTCTGGGAAAGTTCTGGCGGTAAAGTGGCTCGATAAGCGACCAGTTCACCTGCTTTCGACTGTCCATACAGGTGCCCAAGTGGACTCTGGTAAATTCCACTACCGTACCAAGAAGTCTATCCAGAAACCTGATATGGTGGTGGATTACACCAAGTACATGCGCCTTGTGGACAAGTCTGATTGCCAGCTTGCAGGCGTTGAGTGCCTACGAAAAACAGTGAAGTGGTATCACAAGCTTTTCCTTCACTTTGTTGACATCACGATGCTCAACGCTTACAACATGTGGCTTGTAAAAAAAGACATGGCCCCGAACAAAAAACTCAAGTTCAGGGAGTTCATATACAACGTTGCCTACCAACTCCTACAAAAACACCAACCAGTCTCCGGTCACAGGGGTCGCCGTGCAGTCAACCTCCCAGACAGAGTCATTGATGGATATGACAAACACTACCCTATCCACACCGAGCTATCTGGCACCCGGAGGCTGCAAGTACAGTGCCAGGTCTGTGCCCACTCCACCAGAAAGCCACAAAGAAGAAGCCGAGTCACATCAATGTGCAAGGAATGCAACGTTGGGTTGTGTTTGGGCGAGTGCTTCAGGGACTACCACTCACTCAAGTACTACTAGGAGTGGTACCTGTGTCGCCCTATCTCAGCCAAACTCCTGCCCCGCCCACCTACCTCACTACCTACCTCACTACCTACCTGCCCGTACCTGACCTGCCCGTACCTGACCAACGTGATCTCAAAACACCTGCCTGCCTACCTACTTGCCCGTACCTGACCAACGTGATAATATTATCATAACATGTACAAATTATAGTTGTAGGATAAGTTCATATGTTTTGGTATATACTGTATATATATATATTATATATATATATATATATATATATATATATATATATATATATATATATATATATATATATATATACACAGTATATTATTGTATACAGTATACTGTATATATAAGCAATATTTTCATTTATTATTTCAGTTTAATTCATTAGCCAGGCAATATTTTGTTTTATTTATATATATACCTATGTAATATTATACTTATGTACTAACCTTTTGTAACAACCTTTTGTAATAATAAAACAAACAAAAAAACAAACAAAAAAACAAATAAATAAACACAAAAAAACATACTTACGCTCTGCTATTCATCAAAGTTTTCGACTTTATGAATAGCAGGGCGTAAGTATGTAAAAAAAAAAAAAATTTCAAGTGATATAAACACTCCAAAAACATCCCCATAACCTCTCTGGTTTCGAACCCACGTCTCTAGGCCTACGTCTCTAGGCCTACATCTCACTCAGTCCATCACTCTAACCACTAGACCATGACTGTTCACACTATACTGACAGCGATTAGTGCGTACGTATTTTCGGGCAGACGAATGCTTGACAAAAAAAAATATATATATACCCTCGATACACTTGTGTATATCGAAGTATTTAGTATGTATAATACTTTTACATAACCTAACATATTCTATCATTACGAACAAACAGTAAAGAAATTTACAAGTAAATAAATAACCTTTCATCCATGAGTTGCAAGCAAATAGTGCGTAAAAATTGTGTAATGAGATATCGGGTTACTCTAACATACTGCGCCATCCAAGAAGTCTTATCGTTGTTTACAATATAGCAACGACAACACAAAGTGTCTATAAGGTCTAAATTTGTGCATACACCCACGCTAATCTCATCTACTTACTGTAATCTGACCCCTTTTCTCTCCCGCGCCACCCACCTTTCTCAATACACCACTCTTATTTCGCCTATTATTCGTCCGTATGCCTCTCTGCGCTTCATTTATCAGTGTATATTATTCACATGGGCTGCCTTACTCATGAATATGAACAGGTGAAACCATAAAGGTGCTTTTTAGGCGAGATATAGAGCGTTGCTTCTCATCAATCGCACGTTCTTGCCTCCACCCTCTCTCTCTCTCCTCCCGCCTGACTCACTCACACACACTCGCTCGCTCGGGGATGTCGTGCCTATCAGCCCATTTTTTTCAACTTGCAGCCACCGTAACTCCACACCCACATTTTTTTAGGGTGGATATATATATATTGGCGGATGTGGCTGCTTATTTCCAAGACATTGAGGTACTTTTTTTTAAATTCTGTGAGATCGAATATTTTGGCAGAAATGCACAAATAACTACCCTAGCTCCTACTGCTATTTAGCGCTTATCAGGTTAAGGGAACCCACATCGCTTGTCTTCTCTTTCTCTCCCTCTCTCTTCGGCTTGTATCCATTCGGCCCCATTCAGCCTACTGTTTTAAGACTTTTACCCCCATCTAGGTGTCAATATTTTCCTGGCGAGCGGTAGCGAGCCAGCATATGCATATATTTTTTTTTTTTTTTTGACAGCAAGCTAAATTTGTACAATTTTCGATAGAAAAATTTCTCCGGCGAAGCCGGATTTCTCCATACAATGCTGGCTCACTATCGCTCGCCAAGAAGAAATCGACACCTGGATGGAGATAAAAAAAAAACAGTTGGCTGAATGGGGCCGAATGGATACAAGCCAGGGAAAGAGAGAAAAGGAGAGAAAGATAAAAAAAGCCGGTGACCCCCCTTAAAGTAGCTTACTCCTATGCAACCCTTAAGCCAAACTGAGCAAAGTGGGACTTTTTGTTCATGAGACCAGTTGCCTCAGCTTTGATATAAATAAATACCTAAATCAAAGAATACAAATATAACCAATTACGAGGCTGTGCACCTTATTAGCTCTGGTAGCACTTGAGGCAAACCATGTCGCCATTACCTTAAGGGAGCCCACCTCATTTGTTTTCTCTTTCCCTCCCTCTCTCTTTGGCTTGTATCCATTCGGCCCCATTCAGCCTACTGCTTTAAGATGTTTACCCCCATCCAGGTGTCAATATTTTCCTGGCGAGCGGTAGCGAGAAAGCATATACAGTATATATATTTGTTTGACAGCAAGCTAAATTTGTAAATTTTTCGATAGAAAAATTTCTCCGGCGAAGACGGATTTCTCCATACAATGCTGGCTCACTATCGCTCGCCAGGAAAAAATCGACACCTGGATGGAGATAAACGTCTTAAAACAGTTAGCTGAATGGGGCCAAATGGATACAAGTCAGAGAAAGAGAGAAAAGGAGAACAAAATAAAAAAAAAGCAGGTGACCCCCCTTAAGATAATAGAAGGTACATATCATATTCAGACACATTAAAGAACTATTATAGTGCTATAATTTCGGATAATCTGGACCACTTTAATCAAAATATAATTATTTGTGTTCAATGTTATGACCTTAAAAACAAATGTGTGAATTCCGTTATGCTGCAAGAAGATGTTATATATATAATTGTATATATATATATATATATATATATGTTGGTGTAGCCAGGTAATAAATTTTCTTTAAGGCAGGCGAGGTTGAAAGAAATACATGTATCAGCATTAATTATTTTATTATTAAGACTTCCAATAGAACGAACAGCAATTCTCAGGTGATGTAACATAACAGCTTATTTATACATATTAGGAAGATCACAGTAAGGTTTATTGGGTGTTGGCTAGCATATGATTGGCTAGTTGGCGACCAATGAGGCGTGCGCTTTTCCTGCCTCCTGGTTGGCTGGGAGGGTTCGTAGATGCTAGATGTTGTGGTAGGGGGTCTGCTGGGGGGGGGGGGGGGGGGGGCCTTGTGAGGGGCGGCGGGCCAGTAGTATCTCGGGTTTCTGGTCCAGTTTGAAGCGTAGGGTTGAGGGGCGGCGTGCGTTGGTTAAATGAAGTAGTGGGGGGGACGGTAAGGGGGGGAAGGGGAGGGGAGGAGAGAGGGGGCAAGGGCAGAGTCGGGGTGGTAAGGGGAGTAATGTTAGGGGGTGTTTGAGAGTAACGTTTAGCTGATGGGAGTATTTGGAGGTCGAGAGTTTGATTATTTATGGAAGGATTAAGAGTTTGAATATATAGAGCTTCAAGTATAGCAAGTCTTCTGGGTTCTGTCTCTTTATCAATTACGGAGGTGTTTTTATCTAGGTCAGAGCGAGTAAGGGCTTACCTCCGTAATTGATAAAGAGACAGAACCCAGAAGACTTGCTATACTTGAAGCCCTACATATTCAAACTCTTAATCCTCTTAATCCTTGAACTTCAACCTCTACTTTCTCAACTATGGGGACTCTTCCTCACCAGTATCCAGTATCCAGTATTTATATCATTCTACCCTTACTTGATAATGCTGGTTGTCCAGTGAAACGCATTGTATATCCTGTATCATCATGTACATTTATGTAACCCTGTACCACCATGAATCTTGCTCATCTCATTCATCTACTTCCTGCCACCCAGCGAAAACTCATCAGAGACCTGGAAACTTTGAATAATAAAATTTCCAACGCAGAAATTGCCATTTCTTTCAACCTCGTATGTATTAAAGAAAATGTATTACCTGGCTTTGCTAACATATATATATATATATATATATATATATCAGGGGTTATGTAAGTTAATTGCTAGTTATCGAAATATTATTATATAGTTTCCTTACTGATAAATCAATGGTGTTAGATAAATTGGGAGATCGTTTCTTGATCCGTTGTATGGTATTAGCCTGTGTTGTGACTTTGTTTTGAATTTATGGAAACAATGTTTGTATTCAAAGGTTAAAATATTTGTTATGGTTCAATTGTGATGGTCTTTATTTTGCTTTTCGGTGTCTTCACTGGTTTTACATGGTTAGTGTATGAATTTTAATTTTATATATAGTGAGACATTAATATAGGATTGTTTATATTTAGTAAGTTTAACCTTTTATAGATTCGATAATCATTACCCTATTTTTTACAAATTGCGTTGTTCTAATAGTATATTACTTATTTTTAGGGAATGTTGTTCCTGCTGATGGCTTAAGGTTAGCCGAAAATTTGAAAAATAAAGATGTTGCCTGGCGCCCTGTCAATTATTTTCCTTTTGATATGGAGGTTTAAGTGCCCAAAATCTACTGCTGAAGTACTCATAACTATATATATATATATATATATATATATATACATATATATATATATATATATATATATATATATATATATATATATATATATATATATATATATACGGTATATATATATATATATACGGTATATATATATATATATGTTTATAATTAAATTATGAAATATATAAAACTTAATATATGAAAAGGTTAAATGATAGAATACGTCTGTCATGTGTTAAAGAGTTGAAATTTTGTGTGCTTCTCAAAAATGTTGACCTTGACTGTCCACATCTCTGCATAGGATGTAATCATCAGACGACTTTACAACACATATCTAATGATAATGTCGGACAGGTTGGGAGAGAGGCATCCTGACCAGGATTCGAACCCACACACCCCAGGTCTGTTTGGGAGAGTTGGGCACCGTAACCACTCGGCCAACAGCGGATATAAGGGAAGCAACCTTAGTTCTTATTTGAAGAACCAGGTTATAGTCTCGTGGAGGACACGTGGTGAGTTTTTAGGCTTCAACCCTCCCCCGCCAACTCGGCTAAGTGATACGATTTTATCCGTCCTGGTACTATTATGGAACATCTCTGAATCCATATGCTCAGGCCCAATCCCCACTTTTCCTTCTGATTTTTTTTTTGGGGGGGGGCCGGCTCAAGACAGAGCCAGAATAGAGACAACACAACAGAAAACAATGAATACACAAAAACAAAATACAAAATTCACATACATCTAGGTCATCCAGGAGAAGACCCAGAGACCAGGGTCATCAAGGTCCCTCCAGCACTCCCCCGGCCCCCGACCACCCGGAGAGGCTCCGATCTCGGCAGGCAGACATGCAGCAGAGCAGAAACCACAAGCCCGCCCACCACACTTCCAGGCGCACCCTTCATATAAACCGTCTCCCCGAGCCAGGCGTCTGATGAACTATTATCTAGTCCAACATGTACCCGACCCCTTCCCCCAAATGACCTCACTCATCTATTCACAAACATTCTATATTCATTCCTGTTTATTACCACTTCCCTTTCCTGATCTATAGTCATTCCTCTATCATATCTAATGGTGCCAAACTCTCCCAAATAAACTTGGGGTTAGTGGGTTCGAATCCTGGTCAGGATCCCTCTTTACTATACATGTATTCACCATGTCGTGATTAACTAAACCCGGTGTCAGCTAACTTGGCAAACATTCTGATCCATAGCTTCTTTATATCTCGGAAACGGCTATAGCAAACAGGCTGTAATTTCACACATGTATTTTCTGGTTTACCCTGACAAAATAATATAAATGCCAGCCCGATTGTCTTCATTAGTAAAACGCTATATGATGTTGAAGGGTCAGGATTTGTGCCAGGTTAACTGACACGGGGTTTAGATTTATCCAGATGACCACAGTGTTTACCTAGTATTGGTCATATATTGTTATTATTATTAATAATAATAAAGTCATCAGAAAATAGGTTATGTCGAATGTAAGTGAACATATGTGACAACACGAATCAATACAGGCAACTTATGTTTTAATTATATCGGGTGCCTAATCCGCGTATTAACTCGTGCAGTACCAGCGACGTCTTTTTAATTTTATTCTTTCTACATATATACGATTTTATGAAGCTTAGGAAGGATGTATGGTCGCAAAAGGAATGAATTCTAATAGTCTGTTGCCTTTAAATTGGTAGACATTCTTCCTAAGCTGATTGAAATCGTCTAATAGTTGCCAGAATATAATTGAAAGGATGTCACCGGTACAGAAGGGGTTAAATGCTACTTGATTAATGTTAAAGATATTCACCCTCATCACACTTACTGAGCTTCAATACTATGGTGTCAATAGCGTCAATATTGTTCGTGATATGAATACAATAACATGAAATGTTATTGTTTAGATCTTAATTAACCTTTAAGGAAGAAGCATAATGTTAACTCATTCATTCTTCTGACTTCAACAGGTCCTACCTAAAGTAAATGGCAATGTTTGAAAAAATAAATCAATACAAATATATTTAAATATATACTGTACACAAAGGCGCCATTTGAGTTAAGGTGAGATCGTCTGGTCGTATGAAAAATGTAGTTTTACACTTGTCATGAGTTTGAAAGCAACAATGAAATTTTTTACACTTACCATTGTCCACAGTTAGTTTGAAAAGTCTCCATCCAGGTTCAACCTAAAAAAAAAAAAATAATAATAATAAGAAGAAAGATCAAATACAGCAAGTACAACGAATAATATAATACATCAAATACAGCAAGTACAACGAATAATATAATACATCAAATACAGCAAGTACAACGAATAATATAATACATCAAATACAGCAAGTACAACGAATAATATAATACATCAAATACAGCAAGTACAACGAATAATATAATACATCAAATACAGCAAGTACAACGAATAATATAATACATCAAATACAGCAAGTACAACGAATAATATAATACATCAAATACAGCAAGTACAACGAATAATATAATACATCAAATACAGCAAGTACAACGAATAATATAATACATCAAATACAGCAAGTACAACGAATAATATAATACATCAAATACAGCAAGTACAACGAATAATATAATACATCAAATACAGCAAGTACAACGAATAATATAATACATCAAATACAGCAAGTACAACGAATAATATAATACATCAAATACAGCAAGTACAACGAATAATATAATACATCAAATACAGCAAGTACAACGAATAATATAATACATCAAATACAGCAAGTTCAACGAATAATATAATACATCAAATACAGCAAGTACAACGAATAATATAATACATCAAATACAGCAAGTACAACGAATAATATAATACATCAAATACAGCAAGTACAACGAATAATATAATACATCAAATACAGCAAGTACAACGAATAATATAATACATCAAATACAGCAAGTACAACGAATATATAATACATCAAATACAGCAAGTACAACGAATAATATAATACATCAAATACAGCAAGTACAACGAATAATATAATACATCAAATACAGCAAGTACAACGAATAATATAATACATCAAATACAGCAAGTACAACGAATAATATAATACATCAAATACAGCAAGTACAACGAATAATATAATACATCAAATACAGCAAGTACAACGAATAATATAATACATCAAATACAGCAAGTACAACGAATAATATAATACATCAAATACAGCAAGTACAACGAATAATATAATACATCAAATACAGCAAGTACAACGAATAATATAATACATCAAATACAGCAAGTACAACGAATAATATAATACATCAAATACAGCAAGTACAACGAATAATATAATACATCAAATACAGCAAGTACAACGAATAATATAATACATCAAATACAGCAAGTACAACGAATAATATAATACATCAAATACAGCAAGTACAACGAATAATATAATACATCAAATACAGCAAGTACAACGAATAATATAATACATCAAATACAGCAAGTACAACGAATAATATAATACATCAAATACAGCAAGTACAACGAATAATATAATACATCAAATACAGCAAGTACAACGAATAATATAATACATCAAATACAGCAAGTACAACGAATAATATAATACATCAAATACAGCAAGTACAACGAATAATATAATACATCAAATACAGCAAGTACAACGAATAATATAATACATCAAATACAGCAAGTACAACGAATAATATAATACATCAAATACAGCAAGTACAAAACGAATAATATAATACATCAAATACAGCAAGTACAACGAATAATATATAATACATCAAATACAGCAAGTACAACCAATAATATAATACATCAAATACAGCAAGTACAACGAATAATATATAATACATCAAATACAGCAAGTACAACGAATAATATAATACATCAAATACAGCAAGTACAACGAATAATATAATACATCAAATACAGCAAGTACAACGAATAATATAATACATCAAATACAGCAAGTACAACGAATAATATAATACATCAAATACAGCAAGTACAACGAATAATATAATACATCAAATACAGCAAGTACAACGAATAATATAATACATCAAATACAGCAAGTACAACGAATAATATAATACATCAAATACAGCAAGTACAATGAATAATATAATACATCAAATACAGCAAGTACAACGAATAATATAATACATCAAATACAGCAAGTACAACGAATAATATAATACATCAAATACAGCAAGTACAACGAATAATATAATACATCAAATACAGCAAGTAAACGAATAATATAATACATTTGTAGTTGTTGTTTCTCTGATTGTATGACTCAAGTTTTCAATATATTTTTTTATGTGGATGAGGGAGACAAAAGGCAAAACTGCCTGTGACGAGTGCCTCCCCCAAAGTTGAAAGAGTGACAGGGCCAAAATCAAGGAACAGTCGAGCCAAAATACCTGGACACCCGGAGTTTGAAGAAATTTAAGTCATAGGATGAGGGAAAGATGGATTCAGGGAGATAGTTCCAGAGCTCAGCTGTTGAATGGAAGAAAGATTGGGAGTATCGTTTCACTCTTGAGTTGGAGAGTTGCACAGAGAATGGGTGGGATTGTGTTGTAAGACGGGTACTATGTACGTAACTACGTTCCCTACGTAGAGGAGGTGGTATACACTGAGAGAGCTCTGAGGAACACTTATTATTGTAGTAGCGGTAGAATAGTGAGAGAGATGCAACATTGCGGCGAAGGGAGAGAGATTACAGAGAGTTGGTGATTGGACGGTAGTAAATGATATGAAAGGCTTTCCTCTCTACTTTGTCTAGAAGTGTTGTGTAAGAGGATCCTCCTTAAACATGTGAAAAATACTCAATACAAGGATGCACTGTGTCCCTGTACAGAGCAAGAAGCTGTGCAGGGGTAAAAAAAAATTGAGGCGGTTGACCACTCTCCGCTTCTGGGAGGCCGCCTTAGCAAGACTGGTAATATAGTCCTTCCAAGAGAACGCAGAAGAGAAAGAGACACCGAGAATACTGAGAGAAGATGAAGGGTTAATATTTGTATTGTTGAAGTATAAGGGATAGTCCTCTGGGAGTTCACAGTGGGTAGTTAGATGAAGAAATTGGGTTTGGGAAGCATTAAATGTGACAAGGTTTTCTCTGCCCCAATTAGAAATGGTAGCTAGATCAGAAGATAAGTGTTGTATGGCGTCATTACGTTTGTCTTTGAGGGACTGTTTGCTGGGGCGTTCTGGAAAATTCATTGAATAGTGTAAGGTAGAGTCATCTGCATATGAATGGATAGGGCTGGAGGTACAGTTGAGAAGATCATTTATAAAAATTAGAAAGATAATTGGTGATAGGACAGAACCCTGAGGAACACCGGAGTTGATAGGATGAGGAAGTGAACGATGGCCGTCCACAACTACAGCTATGGAACGGCCGGAGAGGAAATTAGAGACAAAGGCACAGACGAAAGGATAGAAACCGAAGGAGGGTAGTTTAGAAATTAGATATTTGTACCAGACTCTATCGAAGGCCTTCGATATGTCTAGTGCAATAGAAAAGGTCTCACCGAAGTCCCAAAAGAAGGATGACCAAGAGTTAGTAAGATATGAAAGAAGATCACCAGTAGAGCGACCCTTAAGGAAATCATACTGGCCATCTGAGAGTAGATTATGAGACAAGAAATGCTTAAGAAATTTGGAAGCAAGAATAGTTTTAAAAACTTTGGAGATACAAGAGATGAGAGCAATTGAACAATTGTTGGAGGGTTGAGAGCGGTCACCCTTCTTTAAGACAGGTTGAATGAGAGCAAACTTCCAGAAGGATAGAAATTATGAAAATTTGGCACAGTTTCCAGAAGTCCGTAAGGTATATAGCGATAGTATAGAAAATAGGTTAAGTACGGTTACTATAAGTAGAAATGATGTGCTTAAGGAAATTGACAGACTGAAACCTCATAAATCGCCTGGTCCTGATGAGGTATATGCTAGAGTATTAAAAGAATGTAGGGATGAGTTAAGTTACCCATTAACATTTTTATTTAACAAGTCATTGGAGACAGGTATAGTTCCAGAAGCTTGGAAGCTTGCAAACGTAGTTCCGATCTTCAAAAAAGGTGACAAATCAATAGCATCCAATTACCGTCCCATTAGTCTTATATCAATCATAGGAAAGCTACTAGAGTCAATTATTGCTAGTAAAATTAGAAACCACTTAGATACATTTAATTTAATAAATTCTTCTCAGCATGGATTCACTCAGGGACGTTCTTGCCTTACTAATTTGCTTAGTTTTTTCTCAGAGGTATATGAAGCAGTAGATAATGACAAGTCATATGATATAATATATTTAGATTTCAGTAAAGCTTTCGACAGAGTCCCCCATGAGAGATTGATGAGAAAGGTTGAGGCGCATGGAATAGGTGGGGCGTTGTTGGGATGGATTAGGTCATGGCTAATTGGTAGGAAGCAGAGAGTCAGCATACATGGTACGAAGTCAGAATGGGGAGCAGTCAAAAGTGGTGTCCCCCAGGGATCTGTATTAGGTCCTCTGTTGTTTGTTATATACATAAATGACCTTGATTTAGGTATAACTAGTAGGATAAGTAAATTTGCAGACGATACCAAAATGGGGAGAACAATTGATTCAGATAGAGATATAGAGTGCCTCCAAAGGGATCTAGATATCTTACACGAATGGTCAGTAAATTGGCAGATGAAGTTTAACATTGACAAATGCAAGGTATTAAAGATAGGGAAGATGCATACAAATGTTAAATATAAACTAGCTAATGTGGAATTAGAAAACTCGAATTGTGAGAAAGATCTAGGTGTGTTTGTTAGCAATGATTTGAAGCCTAGACAACAGTGTATAAGCGTTCGAAACAAGGCAAACAGGATTCTCGGGTTCATCTCAAGGAGTGTGAGTAACAGAACTGCTGATGTTATCTTAAAACTTTACTTGTCATTAGTGAGACCCCATATGGATTATGCTGTTCAATTTTGGTGTCCTTATTACAGAATGGACATAGATTCATTGGAGAGAGTACAACATAGAATGACAAAAATGATCCATAATATTAGAAATCTTCCGTATAAAGAAAGGTTGAAGAAATTAGGCTTACATTCGTTAGAGAGACGCAGAGTTAGAGGGGATATGATAGAGGTGTTCAAGTGGGTTAGTGGGATTAACAAAGGGGACATGACAAATGTACTAAAGCTCAGTGATAGCGAAAGAACTCGTACCAATGGTTTCAAATTAGATAAATTTCGTTTCAGAAAAGATATAGGCAAATATTGGTTTGGTAACAGAGTTGTAGATGGGTGGAATGGACTAGCAAGTGCTATAGTGGGATTAAAAACGATAGGGAGCTTTAAGATAAAATTGGATAAGCATATGGACGAGAAGGGTTGGGTGTGAATGGGGATCAGCAGGGTTGGGCCAATCAGCGCTCTGCAGACCCCCGTAATCCTGCGTTAATCTCTAACCGTTTTGGTAAGATGATCCTCAGGGTATTAGAGTGTTGAGCCTATAATTGGGCTTTGTAATTGGGGTTGTGTGGGACAGGGATCTGCCTTGCTTAGGCCAATCGGTTTTCTGCAGACTCCCACTTTCTTATGTTCTTATGTTTTTATGAAAGAGTTTGTTGCCTAGGCAGGGGGTCAGCGCGGAAGCACAGTTTTAAAGTAAAACAGGGAGAACACCATCCGGACCATACGCCTTTTTAGTATTAAGCCCAGAGAGGGTAGAAAGTACATCTTTAGAAGAGATTAGAATATTAGGCATAAGTAGAAGAAGGAGGTGGAGAGGGAGGAATAGCACCAGAATCACCCAAGGCGGAGTTTCTAGCGAAAGTTTGAGCAAAGAGTTCAGCTTTGTCAGAGAAAGAAGTGATGGTTGTGCCATCAGAGTGGAAAAGGGGAGGGAAAGACGAGGAAAAAAATTGTTGGAGAGGTTTTGGGCTAGATGCCAGAAAGATTGGGAAGAGCTAGAGTTGGATAGTTCAGTACATTTATTATTGATGAAAGAGTGTTTGGCAAGTTGAAGGACAGATTTGGCTTGATTCCGGGCAGAAATATAGGAAGAATTATATTCTTGACTTTTAAGGTGTCAGTAACGTTTGAATGCTTCCTTCTTATTGTGGACAGCAGTAGAACAAGCGTGAGTAAACCAAGATTTTTTTGTATTAGTCTGAGAGAAAGAAAATGGAATGTATGCCTCCATGCCCGATAGGATTACATCGGTAATGCGTTCAGCACTCTCCGAGGGTCCCCGGCCACGGAAGCAAAAATCATTCCATGGGAAATCAAAGAAGTACTGCCAGAGAGCCTCCGAGTCGGCAGCGCCAAAGTGCCACAAGCGCCGCCGGTTGGGAGGATCGGGTGGCCGTACTGGAGAGATAGGACAGGTGACAGAGATAAGTTTATGGTCGGAGGAGCCCAAAGGAAAGCAAAAATCAACAGAATAAGAAGAAGGGTTAGAAGTTAGAAATAAGTCAAGAATGTTGGGCCTGTCTCCGAATCGATCCGGGATAGGGGTGGGTTGCTGAACCAAATGCTCTAGGTCATTTAGGATAGAAAAGACATACGCTTGTTCACCAGGTTGGTCATCAGTATGAGAGGAGAGCCATGGCGGCGGTGAACGTTGAAATCTCCTAAGATGGAGATTTCTGAGAAAGGAGAAATGGATAGAATGTGTGCCACTTTATAGTTTAGATAGTCAAAGAATTTGGGAAATTCGGTAGAGTTAGGGGAAAGAAAGACAGCACAGAAATATTTAGTATGAGAATGACAGGATAGTTTGAGCCATAAAGTTGAGAATTCAGAGGAGTCGAAATCGGGAACACGAGAGCAAGTGAGTTTGTTGTGCACGTATGCACAACATCTGGCTTTGGCTTTGAAAGTAGGACGATATAGAGAAGGGGCTGCTGGCAGTTGCTTCAGACACCTGAGTCTCAGTGAGGAAAAGAAGGTCAGATTTGCAGGAGGAGAGATGGTGTTCTACAGAGGGAAAATTGGAGGAAAGGCCACGAATATTGGAAAAGTTGATAGTAACAGTGACAGATTGCAGTCCACAGCATTTAGAGGGGTCGCCAGGGGAAGGTCGAGCATGCGTGGGGGTGTTTCCCCCCCCCCCCTACACACACGGGGAATCCGAGGTTGTGCCTGTGTTCATAATCTTTTAAATAAAACAAATCTGTGGAAGAAGGAATTGTGGTGCGCATGTTTAGCGTAGTGAAGTAGATTGGAACAGGTGTTTGTGAGAGCTAGCTGGATTACTCTCAGTGTAAGTGAGGCACAAAGGAAATCAGTAAGAGAGGTCAAGCAAATTAAGCTAGAGTTCCAGCGACTCCTTATCAAATGCCTATAGCCTCTCCTGGGTATAGCCCTGTTCGATTGTTGCCTACAATCTCCCGAATTATGCTTAAGATTGGGTATGATACTTAAGATACACCAAAACGGAAATATTGTTCAAACAGGTTTTAGGACATGTTAGTCCATTCAGTATCGGTGACGCCTTTAGCATTACAGGTTTTAGGACACGTTAGTCCATTCAGTATCGGTGACGCCTTTAGCATTACAGGTTTTAGGACACGTTAGTCCATTCAGTATCGGTGACGCCTTTAGCATTACAGGTTTTAGGACACGTTAGTCCATTCAGTATCGGTGACGCCTTTAGCATTACAGGTTTTAGGACACGTTAGTCCATTCAGTATCGGTGACGCCTTTAGCATTACAGGTGTCAGGACACGTTAGTCCATTCAGTATCGGTGACGCCTTTAGCATTACAGGTTTTAGGACACGTTAGTCCATTCAGTATCGGTGACGCCTTTAGCATTACAGGTGTTAGGACACGTTAGTCCATTCAGTATCGGTGACGCCTTTAGCATTACAGGTTTTAGGACACGTTAGTCCATTCAGTATCGGTGACGCCTTTAGCATTACAGGTGTTAGGACACGTTAGTCCATTCAGTATCGGTGACGCCTTTAGCATTACAGGTTTTAGGACACGTTAGTCCATTCAGTATCGGTGACGCCTTTAGCATTACAGGTGTTAGGACACGTTAGTCCATTCAGTATCGGTGACGCCTTTAGCATTACAGGTTTTAGGACACGTTAGTCCATTCAGTATTGGTGACGCCTTTAGCATTACAGGTGTTAGGACACGTTAGTCCATTCAGTATCGGTGATGCCTTTAGCATTACAGGTGTTAGGACACGTTAGTCCATTCAGTATCGGTGACGCATTTTGCATTACATTCTGACAACTATAATACGATTTTATTCAGCTGAAGAAGGATGTCTACCCATAAAAAGGTTGAGGACTATGTCAGTTAATCGTTTTAGCTACCATATTTCCTTCCTGAGCTTCATAAAATTGTCTAAATGTAGCTGAAATAAATACAAGACGTCACCGGTACTGAGAGGGTTAACGAACATTTACAGAGAGCTTCGATATGGTTTGGGAAATTGCATATTTTTAGGGGGGGGCGCAGAGCTTAATCAGTCTCAGAGGACGTAGTGACCTTAACCCGGGAACTGCAGGGAGACTCTTAAGAGTTCCCCCGGCGGACTGAGGGGAGACTCTTATGAGTGAGTGAAAAAAAAAATCAACTTTTGACATCGAATTTTTTTTTTTTTTTTTTATTTTTTTTTTTTTATTGGCCCCTGGGCCATGCAAAATCTCAGTCCTCTACCTCCCCTCCTTCCCCACTTTCCTCCTCTCCTTCAGTTATCACCTATTTTCCCTGTTATTCCCTTATTCTGAGGTATATTTTCGTGCTAACATTAGCGAGTTGCAAGCAGGGTGTTGTCATCACTGATGGCAAGCGAGTGCAAGAGAGAGAGAGAGAGTATCGATCGACTGTGTCTCAGTGGCCTTGGGGGAAATTGGCGGGAAAGTAGCTTGCCTCACCCATACATTATACAACTCGCGGGCTATATCTCCGATTTTGACCATCCAAACGCTGTTTCCACTCGTTTTATTGTTGTTTCAGGTTAATACCTTTATAATCAACCCATAATAGGCGCATATGGATAAGTATTAATGCTATTAATGGCACAATGAATATTTTAGTGACGGAAACACCTCAAATACGTCAGCACAGGGGGACGTTTCCAATTACCCCCATGCGCACTTCAGAGGTTAAGGGAGCCCACCTCGCTTTTTTTTCTCTTTCTCTCCCTCTCTCTTTGGCTTGTATCCATTCAGCCCCATTCACCCTACTGTTTTAAGACGTTTACCCCCATCCAGGTGTCAATATTTTCCTGGCGAGCAGTAGCGAGCCAACATATTATAGGTTTGATTCCCGGAGGGAAGTAGAGAAAACCTAATATTTAATAGGGCCCCGCAGTCATTGACGATATTGCCTATTAATATAATAGTCTCCATTCAACACCCGCGTCAGCCATTTGAATTAACCGCCGCGGGAGGAACAGGAGAACCACTTCATAAGTGCAACGCGTATTCTCTTATGGAATCGTCATTATGAATTGCGTACCCTGCAGAAAAAACTCCGTAAAAAATAAAAAAGATAAATTAACTTAATGTCTGTTATATTATGGCTTTCCATGTGTGGATTTCTTGTGCGTGGCTACCCGACGCCCGGTCCCCTGGCGGCCATCTCGTCCTTCAATGATATATCAAGATACAACAAAAGAAGACACGAATGGGAAGTGGGATGGATGGGAGGGTTTATATATCGTCAATGACTGCGGGGCCCTACTAAATATTAGGTTTTCTCTACTTCCCTCCGGGAATCAAACCTATAATTTAATAGTGGCCCCTTCGTCATTGACGATATTGCCTAGATTACCAAGACTGGAGGGGGACATTCGTGACCCAGCACACCACCAGCCATAGGTACTAACCAAGAATCCGTATAACATTTTAAGTATCTATTGTGTACATACAATAGTTTAAAAAATAGAAAAAGAGGGCAAGCAGTGCGTTACTTCGAAGAAGAGCTACTTGTATGTGACTTGATTTCCGCTTGGAATCCTTCACATATTAAATGGGAACACTCTTGTACTCCCATACTTAGATCCAGTATTCCTTGGAATACATTTGGCCTTTAAACTTATTAGTACATAGTTGTTTTTTTGTTTTTGTTTTTTTAAGAGACAATGAACGGAGGAAGGAAAAACACAGATAAAACAAAAAGGTCCATGTGCCTAAAGGCATCCTCCATTCATAAAATGTTTGTAACAACTGGATTTAAACTTTTGTAGATTGCAAGTTTGTGGAAAGCAACTCGAGGGAAGTGAATTCCAAAGAGTAGTAGTTCTAGGGTGTTACGACTCGGGTTCAAATATATCAGGGCTCTTATTCATTGGACTAGTAATGGCATAAATGTTACAACGGAAAGCGCTAGCTCCAACCTCTGATGTATATTCCCAGTGAACAAAGAACACAAATACTCTACAGAGTTCTATATGCAATAATAGGCTATCAAACTCTCAATAAATGTGCGTCTACTCTAGGCTTAATGTTATGTGAGAACAGCCTATTACTACCTATAACCGAAGGTGCTTGGTTATGGTATGCAAAGTAAGGTGGTAAGAGAAGTTACAGCTTACGTTACTTTAATCAATAAATGTCAGGCACTCCTGCATGAAAGAAAGTGCACTAAAGTCCTTCAACACTAACAAGGAATCTTCTTTAAATGTTAGATGCTATAAAGATGCTCGTATCGGAAATGGAACCCAAAAAGGCAGGCAGCGGAACAATGCTCGTGCAGGCTATGCACACAAAAAGGCAGAATATATAATGCCGTCGGAGCCAAGAATATCCTAAACACTACAACAATAATAATAATCGCCACGACAATGCAGTATTCCTATCAACAAAAAGAGCCTAAGTCGTTTGTGTCTCAATACATCAAACTAGGCTGCGAAATGCTTGTCTAATCATAAACGGGTATACATAAAAAGAGTAATTGGTTTAATATACTTAATGTCTACTATGATTGATAAAGTCTAGCTAGAGTCAATGATACGAGATACTGGTGCGCATGGCATGCCGCATAGCCTAGTGCAAATCTCAAGTCTGTGCGTCAAATATTACGTTATAGGGAAGGGTAGCTCTCTTGAGAAACCTTAATACAGAAGTATTAAGCGTTCTCCTGTCGTACCTCAAAGACAAACAACGAGCTTAGAACAGTGCAGAATGGTGTAGGCAAAAAGCCCTCATTCGTGCATGCTCTACTCTCAATGGCACACAGACTAGAATTTACTCAATCAACTCCAGTTCTCAGGTATGTCGTGCAGCTTTTAACTAAAGCCAGCACTCATAGGAAACAATACCTTATAATATCAGACTCCTAGTCTAACATTATCTAATCCAGCAGAACACTAATAATTAAAGGAAGCAGTACTAAACAATATGAATGCCAACCAATGCTTCGTGATCCACTTATCTTAACAACTAACATACATGGGTTATATCAGACCTTAACGCACAATACAACTGGCCAGCATGAAGCTGATTTTGCAGAGTTAACCAGAGGGGGTATAATATTAATAAAAAGGTGGTGATAGATATGAAAAAGAGAGAGGTAGGCAGAGGAAAAGATTCTCAGGTGCGGAGTAGGAGACAGGTAGCAAGGCAAAAAAGATGGATGCGTTCTAGAAACCAGATCTGAGGGAGAGAGTGGCGAGGAACTGTATATATACCCGCACTAGCTCGAGCCACGTGGGAAAAAAGCGGTTACAAGTCCTCTAGCCACTAGCAAGGGAGCTAGCAGCATGATAAGGACCTCTCTCCACCAACCCTCACGAGGCAGCCAGCCGTGACGTCATCGAGCGGGACAAAAACACTGCGCGCTCCCTCTCACTCTGTTCTACTCTCTCTCTCTCTCCCAGATCCCATCATTACTAGTTAATGATAAAACATATACTTTACAATTAAATATATAAAGCCTTGACATGGGTGAAAACAAAGAGCCTTTCTGGACTGCCCATGACACGAGCTTTCATATGAAATAAAGCACACTCTAATACATAAACTGTAGCCCAATCCACTGCCCTGGCGATCCTAGTGAGTCACTGTAGAACAAGCCATGCGGTTCTAACGTAGTGGTTAACGTCACAAGGGATAAATGAATTTTGATAAGCAGAAGTTCTGCATTGTGGAGGAGAAAGTGTAAATTCATGGGCGTTCTCAGCTGCCCTAAGTCTGGCAGCTTATGAGGTCAACATTTTAAATATTTTGGTCACGTAAAATCATCTACTACGGGGAAAGATGTGGAGAGGCGGCACAATTGAAGCAAGTTCCTCGGAACAATTGCTGTGAAAATATCTGTAGAATAATGCAAGGGATGCAACGTTTCTTCGTATGAATAATGTAGGAAGGTCCTGTGTGATTGCAGGGTTATTGATTAATCTAATAGCTTTATTTTGAATTTTGTCCAACTGCCTCAATGCAACCACTCCACTTCCACCCCACAGAGGTGAACAGTAATCCATCTGAGAACGCACATGACTTTTATATATTACGGCCAACTGCTCGTCAGTGAAGAATTCTCGAACTCTGTACAGGAGTCCCATTTTTTTAGAGGCATTCTTAGCAATGCTTCTAACATAATGTGTCCAGCTCAAGTTAGTAGTTAATGTTACACCAAGAATGTCAATACTAGGGGAAGTGGGAATATTTATATCATTAAAAAATATATGGGAATCAGTGAGATTCTGTCGGTTAGAAAATTGAATGTACTTGGTTTTCTGTGCATTAAAGGAAACTAGATTCTTTTGTCCCCATTCATTAATTCTAGAAAGGTCCTGGTTCAGAGAAATTGCAGTGTTTATTTTTGAATTTATAAGATCGGGTTGGGTGAAAGAATTGGTAAATGTGAAGGAACTGTGGAGTGTTGAGTCATCTGCATAGGAATGTATTGGATTATGAGTGGTAGATATGAGATCATTGATATGAATGAGGAACAGAGTTGGGGCCAAAACTGATCCCTGGGGAACACCAGCATTTATTGAGTGAAATTGAGAATAAAGGCCATCTACCATTACACATATTTTTCTGTTATGAAGATAAGAAGAAATTAGTGGAACTAATGATGCAAGGCCGTAGTGTGACATCTTCGACAATAAGGATTGATGCCAGACTCTATCAAATGCCTTTGATATATCCAGTGCTATTGTATGTGTTTCACCATGTTGGTCTGTAGCTTGGTTGATTTGATGCGTAAGAAGGCAAAGAATGTCTGCAGTTGATCGACATCGTCTAAAACCATATTGCCTATCACTGATTAATTTATTATTCTAAAGATGCTTAATTATGTGATTATTTAATATAATTTCAAAGACTTTACCAAGAGTGGAAGTTATAGCTATTGGTCTGTAGTTTGATGGATCTGAAGAGGCACCTTTTTTAGGAACTGGATGGATGTTTGCTTCTTTCCAGGGTACTGGGAAGCATGAGGTATGAGTACACAGACGGAAAAAATTTGCCAATACAGGAGCGAGCACCAAGGAGCAATTCTTAAGTACTATTGGAGGAATTTCATCTGGACCAGGAGCCTTATCTACTGAGAGATTCTGCAAAATAGTTTTGACATGTCTGGTGTGGATCTTAAGTGAGGGAATTTCAGGCGAATTAAAATTAAGTACAGGGACATTTTGATTTATTTCATCTAAGGTTGAGTTGGTGGAGAAAATATCCGCAAGAAGGTTAGCTATACCTCGTGGGTCACTTACAAGATTGCCAGTCGGAGATTTTAAAGTTGGAATGGATGAAGCAGTAGTGAAGTTGGATTTGAATGAGTTAAGAGTAGACCAAAATATTTTGTTATCATTTGGATTATTTAGAAGTTTATTTGCCTGCTTGTGGAGAAAGTTTGATTTAGTTAGGTTTAACACCTTACGAGCGGCCTATGCGGTTTATTTATGTGTACCGCACAGCGGGGTGTTTTTAGCCAAAATAGGGCTGTTTACGTGATCATTTTCATGCCTAAATAAGACCCAGAACGTAAAACAAGTACCTATCCCTGAAAGGGCATAAACAGAGCTTTCGAATGACACCATAACGATCCTTGTATGATGGATAGTTTTCTTGCAATAACCGTGCAACGCGAGTGCAAAAAGCAGGTAATTCGATACTTTCAGTACATAATTGAGTATGTAGCGAGTGAGAGAGGGAGGAGGGAGCTGAGATTTGTGTCAGTAGGTTCGCCGCGGTGGTCTGGAGCAGTCATACGCTCGCTAGTCTCCTGCCACCACTTGTCTCTCTCTCTCAGCCACATTACGTGCTGAAATTGCCACTCGAGTTATGTCGAGCGCCGCCACATAGTCCAGCTTTATTTAACTCGACTTATGTTGCTCGCCGCTAAATAAGGGTTAATACAGTTTTGGCATGATTTCTGATGTTTCTAAAGTAATTAAAGGCTTCATGTGTTTTTGATCTTGTGTATGCATTGTAGGCTATTGCTTTTTGTTCAGTTACTCTAGCACAATTATGGTCAAACCATTTAGGTGAATTAGATCTTTTACTGTACTTTTGATGAGGAATAAAAGTTTCCATTCCAATTTTTAGAAAATCTTGTATGTGGCTCAAGGTGGAGTGTGCATCATTAGAAAAGAAAGAGGTCCAGGGAATATCAATAAAGAAACCTTGAAGACCATCCCAGTCTGCCCTATCGTAATGCCATTTAGTCACCAAAACAGGTTCAGAGTGGGAAGGTGTGGTAGGTGATAGACAGGTGGCCTGTATCAGACAGTGATCAGAAGATCCAAGCGGGGACCTCACTGTAACATCATCATTTTCTGAATTGGTTGTTAAAAATAAGTCCAGTAGGTGGAAATTATGATTAGGATTATCTGGTACACGGGTTGACTAGTTGAGTGAGATTAAATGAGTCTGCAAATAGCTCACATTCTAGACCAGCATCATCAGTCCTGGCTGAATGAGTGAGCCATTCAACATTATGGACATTAAAATCACCCAACACAGTGATTTCAGAAGAAGCATTTAAGTTGAGGACACTGAGTTGTGAGGACAGAGAATCAAAAAGACTTTGCTCTGGAGGAGTATTTGGGGAACGGTAGATGCAACATATGTATTTAAATTTATCAGCAGAAATTGATTTGTATATAGAATAATCAAAATAGGGACAATTGAAACTAGTAACCTCCTCCAGGGCAATTTCAGATTTTGCGAAGCAACATACTGTACACCCCCTTTAGGACTGAAATTTTGGAGCAGTTGATAACCTGGAAAATTAAATCTAGACGTGTCAGATGTGGATGTTACTTGAGTCTCTGTCAAAAAAAGGAGAGTAGGGGATTCTGTTTGAAGAAATTGGTGTACAGAATTGATGTTAGAGTGAAGTCCCCTTATATTGCTAAAGAAAAAGCTGCACCGACGAGCAGCTTTGGGACGTTGCAATGCTCTTGACACAGTCGCATGATGACGACTGGGAGGGCCCTGTGCCGATGACCCAACCCTGCCGGGGGTGGATATCCGAGGGACCACCAGGTTTGCTCTTAACAATTGTACTGCCATGATATATTAGGTAAAGATGTATGGTGTTACATGTATGATATGTAGTGGGAAGAGTCGTGTTTTATGGATAGAGGATAGCGATGTAGGGCAATGTCGTGAAGTTGGATGTGTATGTTATATAAAGAAGGTTTTCCTGATACCCCTGAAGTGTGAGGCAGAAAGATATGTATCCAGCTACCAAGGCCTGGGAGAGAAAATGGAATTCAGGCTATTCCCTGAGTCTCCCGAAACCTTGGCGGTAGTACTTCCCTGGGCGGGGCTGCCTACCCCTACTACCTACAAGTTGCGACTATGATAGATTTCTAAAGAAGAGTTGAACGCAAACTTTGAATGCAACTAGTTTGCCTCATTTCACCGCTCGTGATTCGTGATCTTATCACAGTCTCAGGCGGAGGGATTGCGTACCCCTTGTTATATTTGATTGACTAGATACAACTAGTCATATCTCACAATGAGATCTTAACTTAAAACAAAAGAAAAAACAAAATTATTGGCGAGCTGTATACTCAGCTCGCTTCATTAATATCACAGATTGTGACTTCCTTATAATTATCCGGCGGAGAGGTTCTAGGGGTCTATGGGCTTACCAGCATGCCCCCCCCCCCCCCCCCTTTTCCTTTCCCCTAAATTGCTAAGCCCCTGGACTAGCTAGACCCGCTGCCGTGATGCCACACAGGGCAGTTGTGGCTTAATCAGAGCCATATACAGGCATTGTGTCCAGAGACCACGGTTGGGAAAAAACCACCCCAACTTAGTGCTAGTGATGCCCCCAATGGAAGGTTTTGCAAAACCTTAGGGGTAAAAAACTCTAACTGGCTAAGTAAATAACGGCACTTTCGTGACCGTCGGGAGGAAGAGAACTCCGTCTACTAACTAGGACACATCCCCCACTTGGAGTGTCCGATCATACCTGGAAAAACCCGAAAATAAAAATAAACCTTTCTCGGTCTGTTCTTGTCTGTTACTTACCTACGTACCACCTGTCCGGCGGGGTTGAAGGTTTTGGTCCTCCAGTACCTCCCCCCCCCCTTTTCTAAAAGCTGCTTACCACGAAGGTACCATACTTTCAGACCCGTTGCCATACCAGGCCCAAAGAGTGATTGGTCGAGCGAGAGAGAGAGGGAAGATAACCCATGAGAGGACTAGGCTGGGTCGGCAGGGATGATCCCATTAACTTGCCTTAAGCTCAGGCACCGGGTATACCACGCCGGTGGCTAGTTCGATGTTCGTAAACGCCGGGAGCCTGCCAAAATGTAATCAAACGCACGGCCTATTAGTGGCCATGAAGGTAGCGGAGAACGTACTAAGGTCAATGGTAACGTGGCTAACTAGCTATTGTACCTGGGATACTGCCGGGTCAATGCCCCTGATACGATCCTCATTCCTACTGGGTGAAAGGGAGAAGTGTGAACACTGGCCGTAAAAGATACGTTACTCCACTTAGGAAACCTAAAACAAAGGGGGGAGGAGACCCCCCTAGTTGCCGCGAAGGGCTTGTAATTTAATGCCTGAATTAATTTGAAAAGGAATGTGAGCGAGTCTGAAGCTTTCAGTTCGATCAGGTTCCACTAATTCTTACACCACATCCTAGCCTGACTGGTAAAGGGAAGGCGATCCTATCCAGCTTCCTATCTTGGAATTGTTAATGTCGGGCTTTGTTACGCGCATAGGAGGTACGTTTTATCCATCGTTTCCGGCGGACGCCAGGATGAGAAAACCAACTAATGGGAGAAGATACTTTGAATTCCAAGTTTTTTGGTCACACAAAAAACTCCAACATTAGGTTCAACTGCCAGAAGGCTGCTCATACAGTCGTAAGGATGGGGGCCGGGATCTAGTGAAATCTGGGGGAGGTTCCACTGCCAGAATGCTGTGTCTACTGTCTTAATGGTGGCGCCGGGACCCAGTGAAACCCGGCGGGCTCCCACCGTGGACTTTTACAAATAGTGAACCACCTATCCTTGTAGAAGAGGTGAGCCAGTCCCGAGGGGTTGGTCACAGCCGGTATTGACTACCAACGTGGAGTCCTTGACAACTTGCTTAAATGAGCCATCTTAATCGAATGATTGGGATGGCCCTGCAGGTGCTTGGTCTAAAATAACTGTCGAACGACATGCCTTACTGAGCCATCCGAGTCGAATGATTGGAATTGCTCAGACGGTGCTTGGTAGACCAGATAGACTGACTGCGTCATGAAAACTGTACTGACCCTTATCTCGAGACTTTGGTAACGTGAATCTCCGTGGAGTAGACAAAACTCCAACCCAGGGGCTGAATAACCCCCAAAAGCCTGTTTCCGAATCTTTTCGGGAACTAACCTATCATAGGCAGACAATCAGACACGACAGAACAAGCCGTGGAGCCGGGTCAACCTTAGAGCTATTTTGTAAGTGGCAAAGCCCTGTCACGTGCGTACTGCTATACATAGCGGTACTCGCTCGTTTACCTCGATGAGTCTACTCCTGGAACGCCCATCTTTCTGGGCGTGACTGTGACTCTCGATCCCTAAGTGTCCTTAAGGTATAGAACTCGTAGTTGTGCCCTCATCAAGCGCCAACTGCATGGGATTCCTCCCCTTGTACTTTTGTGATCGTAATCAAAGATGAAACCGAATCCTTAAAATACCGAAGTGTTAGGGATTGTTATAAAACTCATAAAAAACCAACCCTTCTGTATGTACAGAACTTTCACTAACTGGTAGAGACGTATGCATGGCCTGAGCCTATATCACGTCTTTACCCCTTGTAACTTGGTAGATTGAGTCAACGTGAAGGGAACTTCACTATACTACAGTAACTTGTGCTAATTTATGGAAACCAGCCGGGGAGCCACGGTATACCACTGGGTGCGTACGGCTGAGCTACATTACGAAAACCTCTGTTGGTCAGGGTCCTGGACCGAAACTATGTTTCGGGTGGTAAGATTGAATCTCGAAAAACCGGACCCAAATATCGTAACTGAAGTGACTCTTACGGCTAAATCCGAAGATTTTAGCGAGTGGGGGCTTTGTAAATTTTGTGTCTACTCTTATACAACCGGAATCGTAATAAAACGATTCGATAGTAAGATTGGAGCAACCGACCCGGGACTGTCATTGGGTCGGGGAGGCAGACAGTGTGCGATTCACTGGCCCTACACTGATTCCAACCCATGGTACAACACCTTACCCTCTGGTCAGCTATCAAACTTGTAGACTGCATCAGCTAATCATCTATTGCCGGGGGGCATGCCCTAGGCAGTATTACTGTTTTAGTAGAGGTTTCTTAAGTCGTCTCGACTGGCACTCGTACCATGTAAGTTGGTAAGGGGGAAGAAATACCGGAGGCATCTAACCTGACCGCTTGTCCGGCGGTCATTGCGGGTATACGCCGTCTCGCCTCAACACTGTTTTAACACCTTACGAGCGGCCTATGCGGTTTATTTATATGTACCGCCCAGCGGGGTGTTTTTAGCCAAAATAGGGCTGTTTACGTGATCATTTTCATGCCTAAATAAGACCCAGAACGTAAAACAAGTATCTATCCCTGAAAGGGCATAAACAGAGCTTTCGAATGACACCATAACGATCCTTTTATGATGGCTAGTTTTCTTGCAATAACCGTGCAACGCGAGTGCAAAAAGCATGTAATTCGGTACTTTCCCCATATAATTCAGTATGTAGCGAGTGAGAGAGGGAGGAGGGAGCTGAGATTCGTGTCAGTAGGTTCGCCGCGGTGGTCTGGAGCAGTCATATGCTCGCTAGTCTCCTGCCACCACTTGTCTCTCTCTCTCAGCAACATTACGTGCTGAAATTGCCACTCGACCTATGTCGAGCGCCGCCACATAGTCCAGCTTTATTTAACTCGACTTATGTGGTGAGCCGCTAATTAAGGGTTAAGAACCCGAAAACAAGTGAAACTTTACTCTGTTTCCTGGCTTTGACATGTCGACCGTGAAATGCGGCATATGTAGGTCAAAAATTTGAGGAGACATCTTGGTGTAGGAAAACATTTGGATAGTGCCCCGGACGATCGTTTGTATTCATTAATACGAGTCGATCTTCCAAAACCCTGGGGACTGATGCGACTTAGATCGCCTATCATTATGTGGTATACCGACTGGAAGATAGTGAACTCCGGTGGGCCATGTCCCTAGAGTTTACAGTGGGTGATATTCCCACCAGTCTACCGAGCGTAAATATCCGAAACCGTGTCTATGTATCCTTCCTCAATTCCGGCCCCTCCACCGGGGAAGTGGAGGAATTGAAGGTAGAGGTCATTGGGGTGCTAAACTTGTGACCCTGACCTAAAACCTACGTTTGCCTTACTGAGTCTGTAATGTACTGTTTAACTCCGCCAAAACAGGGGCGAACGCGCCGGAACGAACGTTACTCCCCAAAACAAAAGGCTCTGGTGGAGTCCAGTGGCCGGAGAAAAGCGGAACGTCCGTTGGTTATACCGTGTTCATAAATGGTGACTAAAAGTCCGAGGGGTTAGACAGACTTGACCCTCTAACCCGCCGTCATAAGTTGACGCCGGGTAGGAAAAAACACCATAACTGTGCTCGTCACATCTCCCCTTACCGGAGACGATCAGCGTCTAATGAAAACCCAAGTATTTGAATTCTGATTGCCGTTCCGGGTTTGCAGGACCCGGTTGTCCGCCGAGTCACTCACCGGGATTAGCCAATCCGAGTTATTGTCGTAAACGTAATGTTTTTTGGGGGGCGTGCGAGGTAGTGAACCTAAATCTTTCCGGATGGTAGAACTAGGCTTGGATACTTCCAGGTACCTATATCAAGCAGACAACCCGTAGATACAATGAACTTGGCATCTACGAATATCCTTGTTATGTGTTCTACATAATGAAAGTACAATTCGAAACTCTACTTGGAAGACTTATGTCCCTAATTTATAGCTGAACACATCCTAATTCATATTCGTTATCCGTAAAATCTCATAATTGTAACTATGATAGGTCAAAGCAATTAAGGTAAAAAACGTTACACCTTCTTACCGACTTTATTTAGGATAAGATAGAAACAAGCCGTCTTACCGGCTTAAAAATTGTGAGCCGTCTCGCCGGCATCTCTGCATGACAATTATGAGCCGTATCACTGGCTCAATTAATCGTAGGGACCATTAAATGAGAGACTAAGTGAGCCCATCTTACCTTAGACTTAACTAGGAAGAAAAAACTGACTTACCCTTTTTTGCGATTTCGGCTCTCTCCTGTCACTCGGGAGAGCGAGGGCCGCAGCCGGAAGTGTCCGATCTGTCGCCGGGGTGTCAATCTAGAACTGTGTCGGGCGAAGCCGGGTGGGTTCTTGTACCGGGGGGTTGGGGGAGGTTTCGGGTTTACCTCAACGTGGTCCTAGTAAGTACTAATGGACCATTGTTCAACTAAGTGTTGAGTCTGTAATGCATAGACACAACGATAACTGTGACCTTGGGGAAATTTGCATTGAAAGTTAGCTTCTACAATCAATTTCCACTTGGTGGCATAGGAGGTAAATTTAGGTAAATACGGATCAAGGCCACAAGGCCCGGATGATCTCGGAAAAAAACTCCCCCATTCCGCAAAAAGATCTACACCCACTGGGCATTGCTGGGAAGTCCAGAGACAAACTTAGATCCATCCTGCACCAATCTCAGTGTGCAAGTATCGGAATGTTAACACCTTACGAGCGGCCTATGCGGTTTATTTATGTGTACCGCCCAGCGGGGTGTTTTTAGCCAAAATAGGGCTGTTTACGTGATCATTTTCATGCCTAAATAAGACCCAGAACGTAAAACAAGTATCTATCCCTGAAAGGGCATAAACAGAGCTTTCGAATGACACCATAACGATCCTTGTATGATGGATAGTTTTCTTGCAATAACCGTGCAACGCGAGTGCAAAAAGCAGGTAATTCGGTACTTTCGGTACATAATTGAGTATGTAGCGAGTGAGAGAGGGAGGAGGGAGCTGAGATTTGTGTCAGTAGGTTCGCCGCGGTGGTCTGGAGCAGTCATACGCTCGCTAGTCTCCTGACACCACTTGTCTCTCTCTCTCAGCCACATTACGTGCTGAAATTGCCACTCGAGTTATGTCGAGCGCCGCCACATAGTCCAGCTTTATTAAATACGACTTAAGTGGTGAGCCGCTAATAAAGGGTTAAAGCAAAAAACCAGGTAGGCATGGCGGCCAAGTGAAAAACTTGTAAAATGGAACTGAAACCCCCCACCCCACCCCTTGCGGGGAACGGGATCGTCCTTTGCCGTGCCGCTCAGGGTGTGAAGAGACCTGGAAAGAAAATTTCCAGGAATCAATGCTCATAAGGATAACCTGAGAGGTGTTATACATCCTACCACAGGTCTGCCGGAAAATTAGAAATAGCCACTACCATTCTAACTTTCGACCGGACCCGACCCAGCAAAGCACACTGGGGTTATTCGGTGTGGAACTGCTTACTTGTGACAAGTGTCACTGGCTCAAAAAACGTGTTTCCAGCGTGTTACCCTTCCGTGACTATTTCAAATAGTGCAAGCGTATTACTGCGCCTCTTCTACTATCAATGACTATGGTATATAGTCCGACCCACCTGACTGTGTCGCCGCAGGGCGATTAAGCATTAGGACCAGGTTATATAGTATTTCCCATTTTGACGGTATCGCCGAGCGATTAAGTCTTGTTGCGTGAGGCTAACGTTCAGGGCGAGTTCCCTCGGCGGGCCGAGTAAAAGGTTCCCTTTAGGAAGTAGCATATCCGCCGGGAGGTATGTGGTTCAGCACAACGCCGGGACATTTGGGTAGTTCCTTAAACCTCTGCTAGAGTAGAAACCGGCGGCCCTGCTGAGAAAGCCGCCGGAGAAACAAACCAAAAAATAAATCTAGGTGTTGACTTCGCCGGGAAGTCAAACCCCAAAAAAACTCCCGCATACATGCACACCACGCCGGCGGCCGGGACATTTGGATAGTGCCTTACACATCTGCAAGAGTAGAAACCGGCGGCCCTGCTGAGAAAGCCGCCGGAAAAACTAACCAAAAGATTTCTAGAGGTGTTGACTTAGCCGGGAAATCAAAACCCCCCCAAACAACGGGACGTCTCCCGAAGAAAAAAAACCTAGGGACATGTAAAGCAGATATGTGTAACAACGGGGATAACATAGGCTATAACAAACACAGAGTAAATTTCAAAACAATACATATATCTCTAACCTACACTGGAGACCCCTAACAAGGCTGGCCACGAGGCTCGACGAAACAAAACATGGTAGAAACCAAACGCTTCGACGAACACGCAGGAGGAGCAGCACACAGACGCTCCGAAGAACCAGCAGCAACAGCAGCCACCACACGCTCCGAAGAACACACAGCAGCAGCACGAGGAAGAGGGGCCCACGGAACGTGGCCCAAGCGCAGAAAACGGACTCCAGAAGGCACCGCACCACGTGCGGCCACCCTTGAACCAGAGCATCTGCTAAAAATATAAATGCAACTGACTCATAGTGATAGCCTGAAGCATAATCTTGCGGGAAGTTAGCCTCCTAACTAATCTATAAGAGAGCTAAGACGCAAAGAAGAAAACAAAAACAAACCTCATGGCACGACCAACCTGATAGGCCTACAAGACGGCGCCTGTTACAATAGTACCCTATATTGAATTATACACTCCCTGCTGGGCGTACCAATGGGGTAGCCTGTGCTAGCTAATCTAAAACCCTGTCCACTACACTTCAGATGTATACAAATGAGCAAAAACTCACGAGAAGCGAGAGAACGTTGAATGAAGCTAGAGCACAAGGACCCCCATCCTCACGGTACGGCCGCGGGAGGGAGAAGGACGAGATGGCCGCCAGGGGACCAGGCGTCGGGTAGCCACGCACAAGAAATCCACACATGGAAAGCCATAATATAACAGACTAAGTTAATTTCTCTTTTTTATTTTTTACAGAGTTTTTTCTGTAGGGTACCCAATTCATAATGACGATTCCATAAGAGAGTACGCGTTGCACTTATGAAGTGGTTCTCCTGTTCCTCCCGCGGCGGTTAATTCAAACGGCTGACACGGGTGTTGAATGGAGACTATTATATTAATAGGCAATATTGTCAATGACGAAGTAGGGCCCCTACTAAATATATGTCTCCGGCGAAGCCGGATTTTTCCATCCAATACTGGCTCGCTATCGCTCGCCAGGAAGAAATCGACACCTGGATGGGGATAAACGTCTTAACCCGTACAGCCCCAGCGACGCGTCTGACGCGTCGGCTATGTATGTAACGCACAGCCCCAGAGACGCGCCTGACGCGTCACCCTAATTGCGCCGACCGTAACCTCAGGTGTAGCCACTCAAGAGGACTCAGATTTGTATGGGAACTGTGTACGTATCCCACGCAACCGTGCCGATGGTTGAAAACTCTCAAAGTCCACGTGCGTGCCCGTGAGCGCGCAATAACCTGGTTTTTTGGGGTAATTGCCTTCAATTTTTTACTCTTGTAAAATACGTTTTCGGGGGCTCTGTAGGACCATTTATAAGCTTTTTGAGCGGTTTTTCGTGGTTTTTCCTTCATTCCTATCCCATTCGCTATTGTTTCTGGAATAAAACCATTTTTTGAAAACCGGCCGGGTTCTGGTGAACAAACATTACAAAACTAGCCGGGGCTCCACGGGTTAAAAACAGTTGACTGAATGTGACCGAATGGATAAAATATCATTAGTGTATCCTAACTAAGCTAACATAGTCTATTCAAGTACACTTTTCAGTGTTGGTTGGACCGAGGGATATACAGTATATATCCTTAGCTATACACAATGGCTCCATTGTATTATATGTTTTGTATTATATATAAATATACTGTATATATATATATATATATATATATATATATATATATATATATATATATATATATATATATATATATTGTTACGTATCTTGATCCTCAAGTGGTTAACTTGATGAATCTAGATAGCACAGAGATATATATTAAATCAGTCAGCTGAAGGCAAAACAAAAGTAAAATCTAATAAAATTATTTCCTGTTGTTTCTTCCTTTCCTTTTGGATCTTTGGACTTAGTATCCTTTATTGACTGATACTCTTTAATTATGAAAAATACTGAAACTAATTAAAGTCATGTAGTATTTATAAAGAATTATTATTTAACCGAAGCTTAGTAGGCTATGGTTATGAACCGAAGAAGTATATCTAAAGAAGGACTATTAATTCTATAAAAAGTCTTGAAAGATAAATATTAAAGTAAGAATATTTCTGTCTCTTACCCTTTTTTAAATGTATAGATAGTTTTCTTATATGTCCTTTTATTTATATTTAATGTAATTTTTCTTGGTTCTTGTCTTACGTTAACAGTATTATATTATTATTATCATCAGGATTTATATCAAAGTCACATAAAAAGTTAGATATATTTAATAATTAGTTAAATGTATTTCTTAACCACGTAACATTGAGGTTTGATTATGAGTAAATAAAGTTACAGGATCGCTTCATAGATTCGATTCAGGTCTCACTCAAATAATATGAAAAGCAAAAATAATATTTTGAAGCTAAAAGAATTTCTTCAGCTTAGGAAATCACTAGAAGTAATATTAACACAGCCATGTTAGTCTAAGGCGATATTACTAATACGAGACAATAGCATCACCGTACTAAGCACCGTTAACCTCTGAAGTGCGCATGGGGGTAATTGGAAACGTCCCCCTGTGCTGACGTATTTGAGGTGTTTCCGTCACAAATTCATTGTGCCATTAATAGCATTAATATTTATCCATATGCGCCTATTATGGGTTGATTATAAAGGTATTAACCTGAAACAACAATAAAACGAGTGAAAACAGCGTTTGGATGGTCAAAATCGGAGATATAGCCCGCGAGTTGTATAATGTATGGGTGAGGCAATCTGCTTTCCCCGCCAATTTCCCCCAAGGCCACTGAGACACAGTCGATCGATACTCTCTCTCTCTCTTGCACTCGCTTGCTATCAGTGACGACCACAATCTCCCACTTTGGATTTCTAATGTTAGCACGAAAATATACCTCAGAATAAGGGAATAACAGAGAAAATAGGTGATAACTGAAGGAGAGGAGGAAAGTGGGGAAGGAGTGGGGATAGAGGACTGAGATTTGCATGGCCCAGGGGCCAAAAAAAAATAAAAAAAAAAAATATAAAAAAAAAAATTTTTTTCGATGTCAAAAGTTGATTTTTATTTTCTCTGACTCTTAAGAGTCTTCCCGCAGTGCGCCGGGGGAACTCTTAAGAGTCTCCCCGCAGCTCCCGGGTTAAGCAATGTAAGCTTAATTAAAAGAAAATGAAAGAACTCGTAGGTATTAATATAAAACAATAGTATTACTTTCATCATAACCCAATTACTTAAAGAGTTGCTTTAGTCCACAAGTTAGTCAACTAAAATAGTTAAGTACATAATAATAGCGTTAACGTTAATTCCCAATCACATATCTCACTAACCAACATAACGTAAGTGTTTACACCGAACACACTTAACACACACTTATATAATCTGACTGACAGTCACAAACCCATTATAATACTTCACCCCGTCTTCCTCCAGCTGCAAGTTCACCTTCCCCAACTCCAAATGAGACTGATTTGAATGCCCACTACTCGGGTCTTATATACTAAACAACGATGGTGTAGGAACGTATCAGGAGGCGAGTGATGGTGCGCGCTCCTATCATAGCTCCTCGAGTTGCATAGCTGGTGCGTGGACCAATGGAGTCTCCTGGCGTCGATCATACGTCATAGCGTCGGGTCATCGAAGTAGTTTGCAGGGTCCCCTATGACGCACGCAGGTGTGAATGAAGGCTTGTTTGCTGGTATGCGGACGAGCTGGTTTCCCTCTCGCTAGTTCGCTCGCTAGTCTGCTTCGCCGCTTGGGTAGTTTGACACTCCTTCAACTCTAATTCTAACTCTTAAATTAACATACAGGGCTCCGTATGTCAGACCTCCCCCCTAGAAAAGAGTTTAAGGAGTATAGTACATAATATTAAACATAATACATAAATAGATTCACCACCAGATTGGCAACAGCAAGATTATAATGAGGATATAATAAGGATATCACCCAAAGTAGGCAACGTCTCCAGGTACCACATCAGAACATAGCCGGAACGTAGCTGGAGCGTTATTCGAACTGCAAGGCATCTCACAGCTGAAGGCTTGAAAGCGCATTACTAAAGCATAATATTTACCTCGCTACAAGGGAGAGCTAATTGCCAAAGTTAAGTTAAGTTAAACTTACTGCTGTATGAGGCCAACCTGGTAAATGCAATCTTTGATCCGTGGCAGTGGGTAGGTATCATTCTTTGTGACAGCATTAACTTGCCTATAGTCCATACATAACCTATGGCTCCCGTCTGGCTTTGGCACAAGTATGACCGGACTACTCCACTGGCTTAAGGCCCTTGTGATCAGCTGGTTTGAAAAAATGAAGTCAAGCTCGACCTGCAGTATACTCCTGCGTTGTGGTGAGACACGGTAGGGGGATAGTTTAATGGGAGTTGCATCCCCTACGTCGATGTCGTGCACGGCCAAAGAAGTGAGCCCTGGAGTATCACGGAACACACTGGGAGACTGAGATAAAACAGAGATTAGTTGGTTCGCTTGATCAGAGGGAAGATGACATAGTTTAGATGGTAATTCCCCCCAAGCTACTGAATTATACTGAAAGTTGTATAGGCTACATGACAAGTCAAAGTCTGCATGGATACCTTCAGGCTCTGGAACAGTCTGTTGCGGGTCAGTAAGAGAACTGAAGACTTCGTCCGCACCAGGCTGTCCACAGGTCCTGACATTCACTGCCACAGTGGGAGAATCTGGAGGAGAGGAATCAGGGGGCCTATGGTAGGGTTTCAACATATTTATATGGAATACTTGCGTGGGCTTTCTCCTGTCTGGGGTAGTTACTAGATAATCGGTAATGCTCACCCTCCGAATGATCTTATATGGGCCCCTGAACTTGGCAGATAAAGGTTGGCCAAAAAGGGGGAGCAGGACCAAAACCTCATCACCGGGCTGAAACTCCCTCTCACAGGCTTTTCTGTCATACCAGTTCTTCATGGAGCTTTTAGCCACTGTCAAGTTTTGAGCGGCAAACTCACATGAGGATCTCAGCCGGGTTTTGAAATCTGAAACATGCTTGAGGAGGTTTTGGTTCCCCTCCTGGCCAACTAGGCTATCCTGCAATAGTTGCAAAGGACCTCTTACCTGGTGACCGAAAACTAGCTCATTAGGGGAAAAACCCAGGGATTCAGTTGGAACCTCACGAGTAGCAAATAAAAGAAAAGGTACCCCCATATCCCACTCAACTCCGGTCTCTGTACAATATTTACGCAACATTCCCTTCAATGTCTGATGATATCGTTCGAGAACCCCTCGACTCTCTGGGTGGTAGGTGCTAGACTTAACATGCTCGATACCCAACTCCTTCAGGGACTGCTGAAAAATGTTAGAGGTAAAATTAGTTCCTTGATCACTTTGCACCTCATGGGGGAAACCCATTCTGGTGAAGAATTTGAGCAGTTCCTTGATGAGAGTTGGAGCAGAGGTAGTCCTTAAGGGTATAGCCTCTGGGTAGCGAGTTGCCATGTCCATGATAGTTAATAAATAAATGTTACCTTGGGAAGTCTTAGGCAATGGGCCTACAATGTCCACTACCACCCGAGTAAAAGGATTCTCGAAAACGGGCAAGGGCACCAGAGGATGTACAGGCACCTTCTGATTGGGTTTTCCTGTCATCTGGCAAGTGTGACACACTCTACAAAACTCCACTACATCTGCACGCATTCCTGGCCAGTAAAAGTGGGCTCTGATTCTGTCTAGAGTTTTTCTCACACCTAGGTGTCCTGCCAATGGTATACAATGTGCCATTTCCATGATATCTCTACGACAAGGTTTGGGGACTACTACTTGATGGACGTCCCAAGCCCCGTCATCGATTGGTCTGTGTGGCTGTCTCCATCTACGCCACAATACTCCTCCTTTGAGGTAGAAACATTCACCACCCTCCTTCTCATATTCCTCTTCACTCACGGACCTGGCAGCTAACTCCTTGCATTCACTATCATCTCTCTGTAGCTCTACCAGGCCACTAGGACAATTTGGAGGGGTTTCATGGTCATCGTTAGGGTCAAGATGAGCCATAAAGGTGTCAGATAAATCCACCTCAGTCACATCATCAGGCACAGTTGGAGCGTCATTCACACTCTCGTCATCCCTTTCATCAACTCTTACATTCGGTACATTTCTGTCTGAGGGAACTGCTACTTGAGACATTGAACGTGTGACAGCACACACAGGGAAAACTGTTGGCATCTCCTTTTCGAGCTCACCGGTTAGTGGCTCGTAAACAGGGGAAAGTGACAAAATGGGGTCTGGTCGGACCTTCTCACCTGCTACATCATTCCCCAAAAGGAGTGTTACCCCAGGCACAGGGATATCTTGGGACCTACACAAAGCTATGGTGGCCTCACCCTGTAGTAACTCACATTCAATTTCGCCATTTACCAAGTGTGCATAAAATTGGCCTCCAGCACCTCTCATTACAACTGGTTCGCCAGGTGGGCACTCAGTTTAAGGATTCACCATGAGGGTGCTAGTAGAACCTGTGTCTCTCAGAATTTTTACCTCATGCATACAACCATTTAATCTCACGTTGCCAGATGAAATAAAGGGACGGTAACTGTCCTGCACTGATGGTGAAATTATTATTGGCTTAACCCTAGTGGGTTGCACCACACATGCTACTACACCCCTGTCTAGATGATTTACGTTAGCTGCTAGGTACTCCTTCTGTCGGGAGTCCTGTATTAAAGGAACTTTTGGTGCTAGGTACTCCTTCTGTCGGGAGTCCAGCATTAAAGGAACTTTTGGTGCTAGGTACTCCTTCTGTCGGGAGTCCTGCATTAAAGGCACATATGGAATTTGAGATACGGCGGCAACTGTCTGCCCCGATCTCTCGGTTTTCTCCTTGGCCCAGCACTGATAAGCTAGGTGGCCTCTCTTGCCACAAAAAGTACATACTTTAGGAGATACGGGAACGTTCCCTCTTTGAGCATTACTATTACTTTGGGGCCCACCTCTGTTACCATTGCCCTGAGTCGCATTTTTAGTTTGGGGAACAATTCTATTTTGGCTAGCTGGGGAAGACGTTACAGGCTTGTGAATGGGTCTGTCAGATTTGTGATTGGGATACTTAAAATTAGAACTAGAATTATCGTAGGGCTTCTTTCCACGAAATTTGTTGTTGAGCACGTATGTGTCAGCCATGTCAGCGGCGTCGGCAACACAATCTACCTTTTTCCCCTTTAAATGATAGGATACAGAAGAATCAATTTTCCATAGGAAATTTTCTAACAGGACCAACTCCTTCAGATCGTTGTAGCTTGTGACTTTCTTACTCTTGACCCAATGATTGAAAGTTTTAGTCATGGTCCTGGCAAATACCTTATGGGTTTCTTCTACTTTCTTCTGGTTTTTACGGAAAGATTGCCTGTAAGCCTCAGGCTGCAATTGATAGGTTTTTAGGATTGCTTCTTTGAGATTGTCATAATCCTGCCTAACCTCTGCTACTTCTGACAAATACGTGGCTCGAGCCTGCCCTGTCAAAACGGTTTGTAACATAAAAGGCCATTGATCTCTTGTCCACTTCATACCTCCAGCAACTTCCTCAAACAAAACAAAGAAATCCTGCACATTATCCTCAGTGAAAGGTGGAATGACACTAGTCATAGTCAATCCCAGAGGGGGAGCAATTAAGGGAGCATTTGTATTGACATTTAGTTGAGCCGTTTGATATTGATATTGATAATGTTCGGTCTTTATTCTGGCTTCTTCGATATTTGCTCTGGCTTGTTCGGCATTTATTCTGGCTAGTTCTATATTTAGTCCGGCTTGTTCGGTAGTTGCTCTTATTCTGGCTTCTTCGGTATTTGCTTTTATTCTGGCTTCTTCGGTATTTGCTTTTATTCTGGCTTCTTCGGTATTTGCTTTTATTCTGGCTTCTTCGGTATTTGCTTTTATTCTGGCTTCTTCGGTATTTGCTTTTATTCTGGCTTCTTCGGTATTTGCTTTTATTCTGGCTTCTTCGGTATTTGCTTTTATTCTGGCTTCTTCGGTATTTGCTTTTATTCTGGCTAGTTCTAATATTTGATTACCGGTCAAACCAGGTGGCAATTGTTCATCAAGTTGGCTAGGATTACTCGGGATCCCACCAACTGCTCCGTCACCCTCCCCGCCTTCTACAGGGAACAGGTGGGTTTTTATGGTCTGAGCCACCTCTACTTTAGACATGTTTGAGACAGTTAATTGGAGATGTGAGGCAAGCACTTTCAGTTCGGATTTTGACAGACATTCAACATCAGGGGCTGTGGGTTCTGATTCTATGAAAACTCGAGCATCTTCGTCATTAATTAGTTGAGGCATGATTAATATTTGATTTTTAAGTAGTGAAACGGTAATGAAACTGAGTGAAACTGTATGAAACGAATCCTGGCGAGGTCGCCACTCTTCTGTTATATATCTTGATCCTCAAGTGGTTAACTTGATGAATCTAGATAGCACAGAGATATATATTAAGGTATCAGTCAGCTGAAGGCAAAACAAAAGTAAAATCTAATAAAATTATTTCCTGTTGTTGCTTCCTTTCCTTTTGGATCTTTGGACTTAGTATCCTTTATTGACTGATACTCTTTAATTATGAAAAATACTGAAACTAATTAAAGTCATGTAGTATTTATAAAGAATTATTATTTAACCGAAGCTTAGTAGGCTATGGTTATGAACCGAAGAAGTATATCTAAAGAAGGACTATTAATTCTATAAAAAGTCTTGAAAGATAAATATTAAAGTAAGAATATTTCTGTCTCTTACCCTTTTTTAAATGAATAGATAGTTTTCTTATATGTCCTTTTATTTATATTTAATGTAATTATTCTTGGTTCTTGTCTTACGTTAACAGTATTATATTATTATTATCATCAGGATTTATATCAAAGTCACATAAAAAGTTAGATATATATTTAATAATTAGTTAAATGTATTTCTTAACCACGTAACATTGAGGTTTGATTATGAGTAAATAAAGTTACAGGATCGCTTCATAGATTCGATTCAGGTCTCACTCAAATAATATGAAAAGCAAAAATAATATTTTGAAGCTAAAAGAATTTTCTTCAGCTTAGGAAATCACTAGAAGTAATATTAACACAGCCATGTTAGTCTAAGGCGATATTACTAATATGAGACAATAGCATCACCGTACTAAGCACCGTTAAGCAATGTAAGCTTAATTCAAAGAAAATGAAAGAACTCGTAAATATTAATATAAAACAATAGTATTACTTTCATCATAACCCAATTACTTAAAGAGTTGCTTTAGTCCACAAGTTAGTCAACTAAAATAGTTAAGTACATAATAATAGCGTTAATGTTAATTCCCAATCACATATCTCACTAACCAACATAACGTAAGTGTTTACACCGAACACACTTAACACACTTATATAATCTGACTGACAGTCACAAACCCATTATAATACTTCACCCCGTCTTCCTCCAGCTGCAAGTTCACCTTCCCCAACTCCAAATGAGACTGATTTGAATGCCCACTACTCGGGTCTTATATACTAAACAATGATGGTGTAGGAACGAATCAGGAGGCGAGTGATGGTGCGCGCTCCTAGCATAGCTCCTCGAGTTGCATAGCTGGTGCGTGGACCAATGGAGTCTCCTGGCGTCGATCATACGTCATGGCGTCGATCATACGTCATAGCGTCGGGTCATCGAAGTAGTTTGCAGGGTCCCCTATGACGCACGCAGGTGTGAAGGCTTGTTTGCTGGTATGCGGACGAGCTGGTTTCCCGCTCGCTAGTCTGCTTCGCCGCTTGGGTAGTTTGACACTCCTTCAACTCTAATTCTAACTCTTAAATTAACATACAGGGCTCCGTATGTAAGAATATATATATATATAATATATAATTTATATATATATTTATTTATTTATTTATGTATTTTTATATTTTATTTATATTGTACAAGTTATTTTTTCTTATGTTCATGTTTTTTTTTGTTTTTCATTTTTTTTGTATTTATGTATATATTTATTTATTTGTTATGCAAGCTGGGGAGAGCGGGCCCAATAGTACCCCCTCTAAATTGTTTACAGCCTAACAAAACTGATTTATCTACCGGTTGGCTCCCAGCCTTGCCGATTGACCACTTGCGAGTTTCAGGCTATAAAGAAGTTGGAGCCGTAAACGTCGCCATTAAACATAAATGCAATAACAATGTAGGCTTCTGATAAATTATTATGTTACCTCCACCAACCGACTTTACTCCTAAACTCAATTAATGAAATCAACAAATACATTTGTAACAAATATGCTGAATTGGGTTTTATGTATTTATAATTAGTTAACTATAACCGTAATTTAGCTTGTAATTTTGCTCAATATCGATGTCTACAGCTTCAACTTCTACATAGAACGAAATTCTACAGCTTCAACTTCTACATAGAACGAAATTCTACAGCTTCAACTTCTACATAGAACGAAATTCTACAGCTTCAACTTCTACATAAAACGAAATTCTACAGCTTCAACTTCTACATAGAACGAAATTCTACAGCTTCAACTTCTACATAGAACGAAATTCTACAGCTTCAACTTCTACATAGAACGAAATTCTACAGCTTCAACTTCTACATAGAACGAAATTCTACAGCTTCAACTTCTACATAGAACGAAATTCGCAAGTAGGCAATTCTGATATTGTTGATGTTACTCATATTGAAGGGGTTGCTTATATCCCTCAATAGAAAAAATCAAATCCTTTCAATTGTATTGATATGTAATAGAATGGGCTGGTGTTTTATATTCCTTGGACTACTTTCACCGGAGGAGGTGGTGAGCAATCCCCTAAATATTGCCCTCAGTGAGCTTACCCCTGACAAGTCTCTGGTATCTTGTAGCTGGTTCCCGCTCCTGGTAATTTTGATCTTGTTGAGGTGGGTGAGTGTGAACTCCAGCAACCAGTACCGGTAATCCACTTCTCTTGTTTTCAGCTTGACACTCAATGCCAGGGGTCGGCTATTTTCGTCCTCTATGTGGCCCCAGAATAATACTTTGGTGTTGCTCGTGGTCTGTGCTTCTACGTTCACCGAGATGGAAGGGGCTACTAGGCATTCTGAAATAGATCCAGTCGATTACTTGACAACCAATAAAGCAGATTTAAAAGCGTCCTAATGACATTGTTCTATTAGCCCCATTGTTGACAGCATTTATGAGCTATGTTACAATGGTATCGACAACTGACAATATATGGATCAGCTGAATACATACACACATTAAATTCATAGTTGCTGCTCATATATTCCCGCATAATCTCCTCACTAAATTATAACTAAAATAGATGTATTGCATTGGGAATTACAACAAGTTTATAGGTTTGACTCCTGTAAGGAGATAAAGAAAACCTAATATTTAGTAGTGGCCCCGTAATCATTGACGAACATGCCTATTACATAAGGCATCCTCTTCAAACACTAATCCGCCGTAGTTTGAATCTACCGCGCAGAGCATTTAAAATCTGAGGAGCCTTCATCATGAGCGCACGCGACCTCACTCATGGCTTCAATCATTATGAATTGGGTTCTCACTACGAAAAAACTTCGTAAAAGATAAAAAATAAAAATAAAATAAGAATAACTATCCAATAAGCTTTCCATCATATCGTGGATGTACTTGTGTGGATCTTTGACCAGACGCTGATTCAGGCGTCATTCTTCCTTCACTGACATATCAAGTAAACCAAAATCCTTAATACATCAACGAATGGGAAGGGGATGGTCGGGAGGGCCCCAGTCGTCAATGATTACGGGGCCACTACTAAATATTAGGTTTTCTTTATCTCCTTACAAGAGTCAAACCTATAATTTATTAGTGGCCCCTTCATCATTGACGAACATGCCTGATTTCTAAGACTGGAGGGGGACATTCGTAATCATATCATAACTCTAGAAAAGCAGATAATCAAACAACCACATAGTATTCTTACTTTTGTAAAAAAGAGATATTCGGGTGCATAAACTTTATACAGCCTAAATCTTCAAAAAGGGGTACAAGCAGGAGCGTGCTTCAAAGAAGCCTGCTGGAAAAAGGGTTAACTCTGAGACTCTGTGCACAGATCTGCTAGGTAAGAAGGCACCCCACTTAAAGTAAGTGGTGAAAACTAAAAACTTATAAGTTTACATGTGCACATATAAACCCCATTAACTAGTGGATATATTCCTAAAAATATAACCAAACATAAATGAATTCTTATACATTCTTAGAAGTACTGAACTCGTGTACTTATGCAGAAGTAATTACTTCAAAAGTAAAAATCGTAGTTGCAACTACCGAGATTTCTCAAAAATCTATTGCTTCACAGCCAAAGCTACGTACAACAAGAATTGTTGTAACACTACTATTGGCCTTTAGCACAATTTCCTGCAATGAATACTACAGAGAAATTTTATAATACAATGCCTACAACCAGTATCACAGCTCGTATGTTCCGAATACATACTCCGGAGGGGTCTAGGGTGTCCTATGTCACACTGACTGCACCCTCCCCCCCCCCCCCCCTTTTTCTTGAAATTAAACAAAACGTGACTTAAAAGGGCCACCTAGACCCTCTGCCGTAAAGCTATACATGGCAAGGAAGGTTTGTCCAGAGCTACTGAAAGGTATCGAGGCAAAAACTCCTGACTTCCACCGAAAGATTAAGGAAACGTAAAGAGGCTGTCCCCTTGCGTAAATCGTGCGTCTTACCCACAACGCCGGGATTCTTCTCTTTAAAGTCCTCGACCAAGAGAGAAGCCAGTGTACGCTCCATCAAGCGTTCACCCGGACTTGCGACCCATAAAGCACCCTGGTGATTTAGAGGTGCCACTCTTAAATATTTGGTTAGAGCTTGCACTGGGCAAAAAAGATGGTGCACCTTTCCCCTGTTTAACGCCGGCACCGTGAACTCTGAAAACACGTGTTCACTGTGCTCAATCTCGGCTATGAATCCTGGGGAAGGTGCAATGTGAATACACTCATGAATCCTATCAAACCTGAGGCAATTAGGTGCGTTGCTCATCGCCGCCAGCTCAGATACTCTGTTCCCGGTAGCCAAAGCCATAAGGAATACTGCCCTTTCGTAAAATCTGCAGTCTTTGGTACATACGGGAACGAGAATAACGACGATGCTTTGTCCAGAGACCATGTAGGCCTAAGCTGACGGGGAGGTGGGCGGAGGTTAAAACCTGCCCACATAAATCACTTTCAGATAAATGTTTCTGCATGAACAGATAAATTAAATAATAAACAACCAATGCCACCGAGGGCACAGTTTGTTTTGTTCTAAGAATCCGAGACGGAAAAGCTTGCCAATGCGATTGAAACTGTCGCTTTGTAGACTGGGTATATTGATTCGTGAATATCTTGGTCACGTCGCTACCATATGGTGCTAGCCACTTGGCCTCCTGAATGTCCAAAATGAACAAGTCCGCGAGGTTTCTAGGTTGCCAATTGTGTTCTAAGTGGAACAACCCGACCAGGAGTGACACTGGGTGCGGGCACCACGTGTTCAAATGCTGGTACCACACTGCGCCGGCCACAGGGGCGCGATTAGCGAGACTACGCCTCGCTAATCCTGTAGTTTGTTGACTACGTGGCACATTAGAGACGCGTCTGGCGGCGGAAAATAGATAAATGGAACTCAACCTGTTCCCGTCCGTCATCAGAGCGTCAGGTCCGCCCGCCGGCGTTATCGTCCGGCGGGTGAGGTACGACTGTGAGTATCGCCATACACCTTGGCTGTGGCTGTCCCTCGCTTGCGAGCTCGGTATACCCCCTGAATGGGAGCCTTCGTCCGAGTCCCGTAAAGGTTTATGATAATTAAAAGCTCCCATAGCTCATTAACACATTGAAAGCAGAGCTGGTGAGCAAAATCATAAAGTATACTAATTAATTTAATTTATACTTAATTGTATTAAAATAAATTACTATAAATAAACACAATATTATCATAATATAATCATAGATAATATATATGTTTATTATGATTCAGCTATTAAATTATTTCATTAACAAATAGAAATAATATAGGGCTACCTGAGCTTAACGGCGTTGAACATACAGCAATGAGAGGTTCAAGTGCCGACACGACAGAGACTGGGGGAAAACTACCCGGCCCCCGGGAACTACCTGGTCACCTGGTGCAACACCGGTACTCCGCCCTGGAAAGAGAAAGTTCCGGGGATTAATGCTCATAGGGTTACACCCAAAAAACGGTAGAAAATATGTGCCTCAAAACCGCCGGTCAACGAACCGTAGCACTCCACCACTACTTTTCGTTGTCCTTTAGTTTCATATTAAAAATTTCAGCATCTCTTTACTTGTCCAGAAGATTTAAGCATATCTTCTGAATCCTCATAAAGATGAAGCATATCTTTATTAAAGATGAAGTCTTTCAAGTATCCCTTTACACTTGAAACACTAGTAAGATTCCGGCATCTTTTTATCCCATAAAAAGTCTAAGCCTATCCTAATCTCTAATCTGGCTTCTCCCAGAAGCCCTCATAGATCGCCGTCTTGAAGGCCGTGATACCCTATTGTATCAATCAATTGTTTGGCAAATTATCGCGAATTGCAAATCAGTTAACATAACCACCCGAAGGTACAACCGCCGGGTTTTATATGCAATGTCAAACCAATTGTACCTGCCCCAGACCTCTTTGTAAAAAGGTCGCCGGGAGGGAAAGACTAAACAAACAAACGGCTTTGTTTCAATGGCTTATTAAAGATTTCAGCATATCTTTCACCTGTCCAAAAGAATTAAGCATAACTTCTTAATCCTCATAAAGATGAAGCATATCTTTATTAACCTCTGAAGTGCGCATGGGGGTAATTGGAAACGTCCCCCTGTGCTGACGTATTTGAGGTGTTTCCGTCACTAAAATATTCATTGTGCCATTAATAGCATTAATACTTATCCATATGCGCCTATTATGGGTTGATTATAAAGGTATTAACCTGAAACAACAATAAAACGAGTGAAAACAGCGTTTGGATGGTCAAAATCGGAGATATAGCCCGCGAGTTGTATAATGTATGGGTGAGGCAAGCTACTTTCCCGCCAATTTCCCCCAAGGCCACTGAGACACAGTCGATCGATACTCTCTCTCTCTCTCTTGCACTCGCTTGCCATCAGTGATGACAACAACCTGCTTGCAACTCGCTAATGTTAGCACGAAAATATACCTCAGAATAAGGGAATAACAGGGAAAATAGGTGATAACTGAAGGAGAGGAGGAAAGTAGGGAAGGAGGGGAGGTAGAGGACAGATTTTGCATGGCCCAGGGGCCAAACAAAAATAAAAACAAAATTTTTTTTTTTTTTTTTTTTTTTTTCGATGTCAAAAGTTGATTTTTTTTTTCACTCACTCATAAGAGTCTCCCCGCAGTCCGCCGGGGGAACTCTTAAGAGTCTCCCCGCAGTTCCCGGGTTAAAGATGAAGTCTTTCAAGTATCCCTTTACACTTGAAACACTAGTAAGATTCAGGCATCTTTTTATCCCATAAAAAAGACTAAGCCTATCTTAATCTCTAATCCGGCTTCTCCCAGAAGCCCTCATAGATCGCCGTCTTGAAGGCCGTGATACCCTATTGTATCAATCAATTGTTTGGCAAATTATCTCGAATCACAAATCCGTTAATATAGCCACCCGAAGGTACAACCGCCGGGTTTTATATGCACTGTCAAACCAATTATACCTGCCCCAGACCTCTTTGTAAAAAGGTCGCCGGGAAGTAAAGACCAAACAAACAGACAGCATTGTTTCAATGGCTTTGAAAAGCAGAGAAAACCAAGTCCGTCAGCCGGATCACCTAGAAAACTGTGTGGAGCCCCCCTCGACGGGAATAACCCAGGAAGCCTGATCCCAGGCTCGACCATAGAAAACGCAGTTTCTGATGAGCCCTCAAGCGACCAAACTCGTCGGGGTAACTTACCTATTTTAGCTATCCTGACTAAAACTCGGTAAACAAAAACGGTGTTCCCGGAGCAACGAGAAAAAACGCCGGAAAGGTAACCCACACCAAACGAGACATTTTAACACATTTTATACAAAGGGTGTGCGCCAAAATAGGGATACCTGAACAGGAGGGCGTAAAGCATAAAGCAAAAACCGGGGCAAAGGTAGCCATGACAGAGACTGGTGGGATACTTACTCCAGGTTCTGCATAGACCCGCCGGGACCCAGCTCTGGAAAAAAAGAAAATTTCCAGGAATTAATGCTCAGAAGGTTAACCCAAACATGTTCGCACACAAGTGTTAAATAACCCGCCGGGTAACGAGACGTAATACTCAACGACTACAGCTCGCTACGCGGTGGGGTTTCCTAAGTAAAAGATTTCAGAATATCTTAAGTTGTCCAAAAGATTTATGAATACCCTCTGACATAATATATAAATACCAGCATGGCGTTTATAACTGATTAAGTCTTTCCGGTGGTGTTTGTTTCAAGATTCAATTTTGGAAAAAAAAAAACTAAAAAAGACGCCGGCCCCCGAATTATCTCGTAGATCAAAAACTGGGAAGCCTGACAAATATACGAGCTCTAACTTCTCCCGAAGTATCTTTTAAGATCGCCGTATGTTGAAGGCGGCGATACAAAACGTATCCCTCAATTGTCTGGTTAACTAACTGAATTGTAAATTCGTTATTCCCATTCCTCCAAGGAGCACCCGCCGGGTGTGAATATTAGTTTAAAAAACGTTAACCCCAATTGTGCCCTAAAGCGCCGTATGTTGAAGGAGGCGATACACAATGCATCCCTCAATTGTCTGGTCAACTAAACTGAATTTTGCAAATTCGGGCATCCCACCCTTCCAGGTTGCACCCGCCGGGTGATGTAAAGTTTAAAAGTTAACCCCAATTGTTCCTAACCCCACTTCTTTGTAAAAGATCGCCGGGGAGGAAATACAAATATCGCGAATTGCAAATCAGTTAATATAACCACCCAAAGGTACAACCACCGGGTTTTATATGCAATGTCAAACCAATTGTACCTGCCCCAGACCTCTTTGTAAAAAGGTCGCCGGGAGGGAAAGACTAAACAAACAAACGGCATTGTTTCAATGGCTTATTAAAGATTTCAGCATATCTTTTAACTGTCCAAAAGAATTAAGCATAATTTCTTAATCCTCATAAAGATGAAGCATATCTTTATTAAAGATGAAGTCTTTCAAGTATCCCTTGACACTTGAAACACTAGTAAGATTCAGGCATCTTTTTATCCCATAAAAAGTCTAAGCCTATCTTAATCTCTAATCCGGCTTCTCCCAGAAGCCCTCATAGATCGCCGTCTTGAAGGCCGTGATACCCTATTGTATCAATCAATTGTTTGGCAAATTATCTCGAATCGCAAATCGGTTAATATAACCACCCGAAGGTACAACCGCCGGGTTTTATATGCAATGTTAAACCAGTTATACCTGCCCCAGACCTCTTTGTAAAAAGGTTGCCGGGAGGTAAAGACCAAACAAACAGACAGCATTGTTTCAATGGCTTTGAAAAGCCGAGAAAACCAAGTCCAACAGGTGTCAGCCTGATCACCTAGAAAACTGTGTGGAGCCCCCCTCGACGGGAATAACCCAGGAAGCCTGATCCCAGGCTCGGCAATAGAAAACGCAGTTTCTGATGAGCCCTCAAGCGACCAAACTCGTCGGGGTAACTTACCTATTTTAGCCATCCTGACTAAAACTCGGTAAACAAAAACGGTGTTCTCGGAGCAACGAGAAAACCCCGGAAAGGTAACCCACACTAAACTATACATTACAGGAGGGCGTAATGCATAAAGCAATGAATAACACAGGAAGCCTGATCCCAGGCTCGACCACAGAAAACGCAGTTTCTTATGAGCCCTCAAGCGACCAAACTCGTCGGGGTAACTTACCTATTTTGAGCCATCCTGACTAAAACTCGGTAAACAAAAACGGTGTTCTCGGAGCAACGAGAAAAAACGCCGGAAAGGAAACCCACACCAAACGAGACATTTTAACACATTTTATACAAAGGGTGTGCGCAAAAATAGGGATACCTGAACAGGAGGGCATAATGCATAAAGCAAAAACCGGGGCAAAGGTAGCCATGGCAGAGACTGGTGGGATACTTACTCCAGGTTCTGCATAGACCCGCCGGGACCCAGCTCTGGAAAAAAAGAAAATTTCGAGGAATTAATGCTCATAAGGTTAACCCAAACATGTTCACACACAAGTGTTAACCCTTAAAAAGCGGCTCACCACATAAGTCGTATTTAATAAAGCTGGACTATGTGGCGGCGCTCGACATAGGTCGAGTGGCAATTTCAGCACGTAATGTTGCTGAGAGAGAGAGACAAGTGGTGGCAGGAGACTAGCGAGCGTATGACTGCTCCAGACCACCGCGGCGAACCTACTGACATGAATCTCAGCTCCCTCCTCCCTCTCTCACTCGCTATATACGGAATTGTATCGGGAAAGTGGCTAATTACCTGCTTTTTGCACTCGCGTTGCACGGTTATTGCAAGAAAACTAGCCATCATAAAAGGATCGTTTTGGTGTCATTCGAAAGCTCTGTTTATGCCCTTTCAGGGATAGATACTTGTTTTACGTTCTGGGTCTTATTTAGGCATGAATATGATCACGTAAACAGCCCTATTTGGGCTAAAAACACCCCGCTGGGCGGTACATATAAATAAACCGCATAGGCCGCTCGTAAGGTGTTAAATAACCCGCCGGGTAACGAGACGTAATACTCAACGACTACAGCTCGCTACGCGGTGGGGTTTCCTAAGTAAAAGATTTCAGAATATCTTAAGTTGTCCAAAAGATTTATGAATACCCTCTGACATAATATATAAATACCAGCATGGCGTTTATAACTGATTAAGTCTTTCCGGTGGTGTTTGTTTCAAGATTCAATTTTGGGAAAAAAATAAAATAAAAAGGACGCCGGCCCCCGAATTATCTCGTAGATCAAAAACTGGGAAGCCTGACAAATATACGAGATCTAACTTCTCCCGAAGTATCTTTTAAGATCGCCGTATGTTGAAGGCGGCGATACAAAACGTATCCCTCAATTGTCTGGTTAACTAACTGAATTGTAAATTCGTTATTCCCATTCCTCCAAGGAGCACCCGCCGGGTGTGAATATTAGTTTTAAAAACGTTAACCCCAATTGTGCCCTAAAGCGCCGTATGTTGAAGGAGGCGATACACAATGCATCCCTCAATTGTCTGGTCAACTAAACTGAATTTTGCAAATTCGGGCATCCCACCCTTCCAGGTTGCACCCGCCAGGTGATGTAAAGTTTAAAAGTTAACCCCAATTGTTCCTAACCCCACTTCTTTGTAAAAGATCGCCGGGGAGGAAATACAAATATCGCGAATTGCAAATCAGTTAATATAACCACCCAAAGGTACAACCACCGGGTTTTATATGCAATGTCAAAACAATTGTACCTTCCCCAGACCTCTTTGTAAAAAGGTCGCCGGAAGGGAAAGACTAAACAAACAAACGGCATTGTTTCAATGGCTTATTAAAGATTTCAGCATATCTTTTACCTGTCCAAAAGAATTAAGCATAATTTCTTAATCCTCATAAAGATGAAGCATATCTTTATTAAAGATGAAGTCTTTCAAGTATCCCTTGACACTTGAAACACTAGTAAGATTCAGGCATCTTTTTATCCCATAAAATGTCTAAGCCTATCTTAATCTCTAATCCGGCTTCTCCCAGAAGCCCTCATAGATCGCCGTCTTGAAGGCCGTGATACCCTATTGTATCAATCAATTGTTTGGCAAATTATCTCGAATCGCAAATCGGTTAATATAACCACCTGAAGGTACAACCGCCGGGTTTTATATGTAATGTCAAACCAGTTATACCTGCCCCAGACCTCTTTGTAAAAAGGTCGCCGGGAGGTAAAGACCAAACAAACAGAGAGCATTGTTTCAATGGCTTTGAAATGCCGAGAAAACCAAGTCCAACAGGTGTCAGCCTGATCACCTAGAAAACTGTGTGGAGCCCCCCTCGACGGGAATAACCCAGGAAGCCTGATCCCAGGCTCGACCATAGAAAACGCAGTTTCTGATGAGCCCTCAAGTGACCAAACTCGTCGGGGTAACTTACCTATTTTAGCCATCCTGACTAAAACTCGGTAAACAAAAACGGTGTTCTCGGAGCAACGAGAAAACCCCGGAAAGGTAACCCACACTAAACTATACATTACAGGAGGGCGTAATGCATAAAGCAATGAATAACACAGGAAGCCTGATCCCAGGCTCGACCACAGAAAACGCAGTTTCTTATGAGCCCTCAAGCGAATAAACTCGTCGGGGTAACTTACCTATTTTGAGCCATCCTGACTAAAATTCGGTAAACAAAAACGGTGTTCTCGGAGCAACGAGAAAATCCCGGAAAGGTAATAATAATAATAATAATAATAATAGTTCTTAAAGCTAGCGCATGCTAAGCTAGCTAAGGATAGCTCAATAAGGCCGATTAGGCGTATTTCCATTGGGGTCCTGTACTACTACCCCATCCCTTTGCTCATGAGGGATGGTAACGACTCAGTGCTTGTGAAAAATCTTTAATGCGCCGAGCGTGGGCGCGAACCCGGGCCTTCTGGGTGGAAGTCCGAGACGCTAGTCACTACACAAAGCGAGCCACACTAAACTATACATTACAGGAGGGCGTAATGCATAAAGCAATGAATAACACAGGAAGCCTGATCCCAGGCTCGACCACAGAAAACGCAGTTTCTTATGAGCCCTCAAGCGACCAAACTCGTCGGGGTAACTTACCTATTTTGAGCCATCCTGACTAAAACTCGGTAAACAAAAACGGTGTTCTCGGAGCAACGAGAAAAAACGCCGGAAAGGTAACCCACACCAAACGAGACATTTTAATACATTTTATACAAAGGGTGTGCGCCAAAATAGGGATACCTGAACAGGAGGGCGTAATGCATAAAGCAAAAACCGGGGCAAAGGTAGCCATGACAGAGACTGGTGGGATACTTACTCCAGGTTCTGCATAGACCCGCCGGGACCCAGCTCTGGAAAAAAAGAAAATTTCCAGGAATTAATGCTCAGAAGGTTAACCCAAACATGTTCGCACACAAGTGTTAAATAACCCGCCGGGTAACGAGACGTAATACTCAACGACTACAGCTCGCTACGCGGTGGGGTTTCCTAAGTAAAAGATTTCAGAATATCTTAAGTTGTCCAAAAGATTTATGAATACCCTCTGACATAATATATAAATACCAGCATGGCGTTTATAACTGATTAAGTCTTTCCGGTGGTGTTTGTTTCAAGATTCAATTTTGGAAAAAAAAAAAAAAACTAAAAAAGAAGCCGGCTCCCGAATTATCTCGTAGATCAAAAACTGGGAAGCCTGACAAATATACGAGATCTAACTTCTCCCGAAGTATCTTTTAAGATCGCCGTATGTTGAAGGCGGCGATACAAAACGTATCCCTCAATTGTCTGGTTAACTAACTGAATTGTAAATTCGTTATTCCCATTCCTCCAAGGAGCACCCGCCGGGTGTGAATATTAGTTTAAAAAACGTTAACCCCAATTGTGCCCTAAAGCGCCGTATGTTGAAGGAGGCGATACACAATGCATCCCTCAATTGTCTGGTCAACTAAACTGAATTTTGCAAATTCGGGCATCCCACCCTTCCAGGTTGCACCCGCCGGGTGATGTAAAGTTTAAAAGTTAACCCCAATTGTTCCTAACCCCACTTCTTTGTAAAAGATCGCCGGGGAGGAAATACAAATATCGCGAATTGCAAATCAGTTAATATAACCACCCAAAGGTACAACCGCCGGGTTTTATATGCAATGTCAAACCAATTGTACCTGCCCCAGACCTCTTTGTAAAAAGGTCGCCGGGAGGGAAAGACTAAACAAACAAACGGCATTGTTTCAATGGCTTATTAAAGATTTCAGCATATCTTTTACCTGTCCAAAAGAATTAAGCATAATTTCTTAATCCTCATAAAGATGAAGCATATCTTTATTAAAGATGAAGTCTTTCAAGTATCCCTTGACACTTGAAACACTAGTAAGATTCAGGCATCTTTTTATCCCATAAAAAGTCTAAGCCTATCTTAATCTCTAATCCGGCTTCTCCCAGAAGCCCTCATAGATCGCCGTCTTGAAAGCCGTGATACCCTATTGTATCAATCAATTGTTTGGCAAATTATCTCGAATCGCAAATCCGTTAATATAACCACCCGAAGGTACAACCGCCGGGTTTTATATGCAATGTCACACCAGTTATACCTGCCCCAGACCTCTTTGTAAAAAGGTCGCCGGGAGGTAAAGACCAAACAAACAGACAGCATTGTTTCAATGGCTTTGAAAAGCCGAGAAAACCAAGTCCAACAGGTGTCAGCCTGATCACCTAGAAAACTGTGTGGAGCCCCCCTCGACGGGAATAACCCAGGAAGCCTGATCCCAGGCTCGACCATAGAAAACGCAGTTTCTGATGAGCCCTCAAGCGACCAAACTCGTCTGGGTAACTTACCTATTTTAGCCATCCTGACTAAAGTTTAAAAGTTAACCCCAATTGTTCCTATCTCCACTTCTTTGTAAAAGATCGCCGGGGACGAAATAGAACAACAGCATAGTTTTATAACGGCTTTGCAAAACCGAAAAAACTACAAACAACACGTGTCCGTATGAACACTGTTAGATGGGTACAGCCAATCCGCCGGGAATCATAAGGAGCCTGAAACAGGCACCCCAGAGACGCAGTCCTAGGGAGCCACAGACACCCACTCACCGGGGAAACAAGCCTGTTTTAAACCACGCGTGGCCAAAACTCGGCAACCAGCCGGGGTTATCAAGGTGAAACCGAGAAAAACCCGCCGGAAAAAACCCACCCCGTCCAGATACCATCTGAACGCAACACCGGACCGAGGCGTAGCCAAAACACAACTAACGCCGGGCCCAACATAGTCCGTGGAACTAGCCAATACACAACTAACCCAGGACACATAAATAGTCCGTGGAATTAGCCAATACACAGCTAAACCAGGACACACATGACACAGTAGTACATATTTAGAAAATAAATCAATAACACTTGTATATGTGGAAAAGCTACGAGAGGCTGGCTAGGCCTAGGCAGACGGAAAACAGTAACACGTCGGAATATAAACAAAAAGCACTGAATTATATCACAACAGGAACCACCGCCAACTACCACTGTAGCAAATACTTCCGGCAAAGGGAAGAACTGACTCGGGACCCAGAAAAAACTTCACTAAGTGAAGAAAAATACGCTGGGAACGTCAGCAAAAATACGCTACCTCATCAGAAAGATAAAAGGAAGCAATAACGTGTAATGAAAGCCGCCTTCATCACAAAGCTAGCTAACTGTGAAAATGTTCACCTGTCCACAACAGGACCACGAGGGTACATCCGAAATAGATGCCCCAAACACACGACCCAAAATACACTGCACTGCGGGCAACCAGCCCAGGACACTCCTGCTACGCATATCCTAACCTTACTCGATACATCCCGGAGTAAACAAATGAGAAAAAACTCACTAGGGACGCAGCAAATGCGGAACCAGCGGAACGTGGAGAGACACGTCCGGGCAGGTTGACCGCAGAGCAGAGAAGGAAGAATGACGCCTGAATCAGCGTCTGGTCAAAGATCCACACAAGTACATCCACGATATGATGGAAAGCTTATTGGATAGTTATTCTTATTTTATTTTTGTTTTTTATTTTTTACGAAGTTTTTTCGTAGTGAGAACCCAATTCATAATGACTGAAGCCATGAGTGAGGTCGCGTGCGCTCATGATGAAGGCTCCTCAGATTTTAAATGCTCTGCGCGGTAGATTCAAACTATGGCGGATTAGTGTTTGAAGAGGATGCCTTATGTAATAGGCATGTTCGTCAATGATGGAGGGGCCACTAATAAATTAGTCTACTAGAAACTCCTTGGATAACAACATAATTATATAATAGCTTCATGGCATCGTGTAAAAGTAGCGTTTGAACGAACGTTATTTCATAATATGAACTGTACAGCAAAGCTATATATTACAACTGATGTTCATTATTGTGGTAAAATGTTCCCTTAAATAATCATACAATGCTAGGTATTTGTTACCTGACTGTGGCAGAGATGTGGTAGACGTGATAAAGAATGTCGCAATCAGTACCACTGTTTTATTAACGTTTGATATCATCTTCATGCGTCTGAAAGTCCTGGATTAAAATCTAAAATTCTAATCGATACATTTCTTATAAATCAACGATCCAAAGAAAAATATACCGGTAATATTTATACTAATGTATGATATGAAGGGGGGGTCACCAGCTTTGTTATATGAAGGGGGGTCACCAGCTTTGTTATATGAAGGGGGGTCACCAGCTTTGTTATATGAAGGGGGGTCACCAGCTTTGTTATATGAAGGGGGGTCACCAGCTTTGTTATATGAAGGGGGGTCACCAGCTTTGTTATATGAAGGGGGGGTCACCAGCTTTGTTATATGAAGGGGGGTCACCAGCTTTGTTATATGAAGGGGGGTCACCAGCTTTGTTATATGAAGGGGGGGTCACCAGCTTTGTTATATGAAGGTGGGTCACCAGCTTTGTTATATGAAGGGGGGGTCACCAGCTTTGTTATATGAAGGGGGGGTCACCAGCTTTGTTATATGAAGGGGGGTCACCAGCTTTGTTATATGAAGGGGGGGTCACCAGCTTTGTTATATGAAGGATGGTCACCAGCTTTGTTATATGAAGGGGGGGTCACCAGCTTTGTTATATGAAGGGGGGGTCACCAGCTTTGTTATATGAAGGGGGGTCACCAGCTTTGTTATATGAAGGGGGGTCACCAGCTTTGTTATATGAAGGGGGGTCACCAGCTTTGTTATATGAAGGGGGGGTCACCAGCTTTGTTATATGAAGGGGGGTCACCAGCTTTGTTATATGAAGGGGGGGTCACCAGCTTTGTTATATGAAGGGGGGTCACCAGCTTTGTTATATGAAGGGGGGTCACCAGCTTTGTTATATGAAGGGGGGTCACCAGCTTTGTTATATGAAGGGGGGGTCACCAGCTTTGTTATATGAAGGGGGGTCACCAGCTTTGTTATATGAAGGAGGGTCACCAGCTTTGTTATCTGAAGGGGGTCACCAGCTTTGTTATATGAAGGGGGGTCACCAGCTTTGTTATATGAAGGGGGGTCACCAGCTTTGTTATATGAAGGATTGTCACCAGCTTTGTTATATGAAGGGGGGGTCACCAGCTTTGTTATATGAAGGGGGGGTCATCAGCTTTGTTATATGAAGGGGGGTCACCAGCTTTGTTATATGAAGGGGGGTCACCAGCTTTGTTATATGAAGGGGGGGTCACCAGCTTTGTTATATGAAGGGGGGTCACCAGCTTTGTTATATGAAGGGGGGTCACCAGCTTTGTTATATGAAGGGGGGTCACCAGCTTTGTTATATCTTTCTCTCCTTTTCTCTCTTTCCCTGGCTTATATCCATTCGGCCCCATTCAGCCAACTGTTTTAAGACGTTTATCCCCATCCATGTGTCAATTTCTTCCTGGCGAGCGATAGCGAGCCAGCATTGTATGGAGAAATCCGGCTTCGCCGGAGACATTTTTCTATCGCAAAATGTACAAATTTAACTTGCTGTCAAAACAAAAATATATATATATGCCGTCCTCTTAACTTTATTCTGGCTACTATTATACGGATTATATTCAGCTTAAAAAGGGCCTCTGGCAATTAACAGGCTTCGAACTATCTCATTAATATAGATTAATTGTTTTTACTACCACAGATATTTTTTAAACTGTACACAATCGTCTGGATATAGCTAGAATTATATTAACCCTTTGAGTACCAGCGACGTGTGTTATATTGTATTCTAGCTATATTTAAACGATAGTATGCAGCTTAGGAAGGATGGGTGGTAGTTAAAACGGTTGGTGGAGATAGTTGGAAGCCTTATTATTGCCAGAGCCGGCCCAGAGGTCCTTCCTAAGCTGAGTAAAATCGTCTAATAGTTGCCAGAATATGATGAAAAGGACGTCCCTGGTACTGCACGGGTTAAAAAGACGTGGCCGGTAAAAAAGGGGTTATTAGCTGGATCGGGCTAGAATATCCATGGTTGTCGCTGGAAATCAATACAAACACAGACGAAGGGGCGCGTCACAGGTCACGTGAAGGTATTGAGGAATAAGCCTTTACAACGGCACCTCGTAGCTACTTTTGTCCTATTTTTCTGATGAGTATAGAGAGGGGAGAAGGGGTGTTGGAGAGATAGGAAGCTGTTGGAATGGCTTTGTTATGTGTGTTATTAGTCTGTATACGTAGCAGACCTGTGTGTGACCAAGGTAAGACAGAGAGTGACACCGTAGAACAACAATGATAGTGTTGTCTCTCCTCACATCCGGCAACATACGACGATTCCAGGAAGAGGATATTTTTCACTCTTGAAAACATTAGATACAGACCCACAAAGGTAAACATCCTCCGCAGATACACTTACTGTATATGATACTGTTATGTATCTGTGTCTTATTACTGTATATGATACTGTTATGTATCTGTGTCTTATTACTGTATATGATACTGTTATGTATATGTGTCTTATTACTGTATATGATACTGTTATGTATCTGTGTCTTATTACTGTATATGATACTGTTATGTATCTGTGTCTTATTACTGTATATGATACTGTTATGTATCTGTGTCTTATTACTGTATATGATACTGTTATGTATCTGTGTCTTATTACTGTATATGATACTGTTATGTATCTGTGTCTTATTACTGTATATGATACTGTTATAAGAACATAAGAAAATGGGAGTCTGCAAAAAGCCGATCGGCCCACACATGGCAGATCCCTGTCACACCCAACCCCAATTACATAACAACATAAGGTCATAAGATCGCGGGAAACTGCATATGGCCATGCGGCCCACATGAAGCAGCTCCCATTCACACCCAGCCCATATCACCCATATGGGAATCCAACTTATGCTTAAAGCTTTCAACTGTTTCTGAGCTAATTACTGTTCTGGGAAGTGCATTCCACATGTTAACAAATCAGTGCTTTCCTATATCTTTCCTAAATCTAAACTTATCTAACTTGAAACCATTTGAGCGGGTTATGTCGCCGTTCTTTAGCTTTAATACCTTATCTATATCGCCCGTATTTAAACCTTTTATCCATTTAAATACCTCTCATGTCTCCCCTACATCTTCGTCTCTCTAGTGAGTGCAGGCCTAAGACTTTCAACCTCTCCTCATACGATAAATTTCTAATATTATGTATCTTTTTGGTCATTCTTCTTTGGACTGCCTCTAAAGGGTCGATATCCATTCTATAATAAGGGCACCAAAATTGAACAGCATAGTCTAAATGGGGTCTTACTAGAGCTAAGTATAGTTTTAAGAAAACTTCAGCAGTCCTGTTGCTAACACTCCTAGATATGAATCCTAGAATTCTATTTGCCCTGTTCCTAACACTTATACACTGTTTTCTGGGTTTCAGATCATTACTAACGAGCACCCCCAGATCCTTCTCACACTCTGAGTTATCCAATTCTACATTGTCTAGAACATAAGAACATAAGAAAATGGGAGTCTGCAGAAAGCCGATCGGCCCAAGCAAGGCAGATCCCTGTCCCACACAACCCCAATTCAATTACAATGCCCAATTATAGGCTCAACACTCTAATACCCTGAGGATCATCTTACCAAAACGGTTAGAGATTAACACAGGATTATGGGGGTCTGCAGAGCGCTGATTGGCCCAACCCGGCTGATCCTCCTTCACACCCAACCCTTCTCGTCCATATGCTTATCCAATTTCATCTTAAAGCTCCCTATCGTTCTTGATCCCACTATATCACTTGGTAGCCTATTCCACCCATCTACAACTCTGTTACCAAACCAATATTTGCCTATATCTTTTCTGAAACGAAATTTATCTAATTTGAAACCATTTGTACGAGTTATTTCGCTATCACTGAGCTTTAGTACATTTTTCATGTCTCCTTTATTAATTCCACTAACCCACTTGAATACCTCTATCATGTCACCTCTAACTCTGCGTCTCTCTAACGAATGTAAGCCTAATTTCTTCAACCTTTCTTCATACGGAAGATTTCTAATATTATGGATAATTTTTGTCATTCTACGTTGTACTCTCTTCAATGAATCTATGTCCATTCTGTAATAAGGACACCAAAATTGAACAGCATAATCCATATGGGGTCTCACTAATGACAAGTAAAGTTTTAAGATAACATCATCAGTTCTGTTACTCACACTCCTAGATATGAACCCGAGAATCCTGTTTGCCTAATTACGAACGCTTATACATTGTTTTCTAGGCTTCAAATCATTGCTAACAAACACACCTAGATCTTTCTCACAGTCTGAGTTTTCTAATTCCATATTTGCTAGTTTACATTTAACATTTGTATGCATCTTACCTATCTTTAATACCTTGCATTTGTCAATGTTAAACTTCATCTGCCATTTTACTGACCATTCGTGTAAGGTATCTAGATCCCTTTTCAGACACTCTATATCTCTAACTGAATCAATTTTTCTCCCCATTTTAGTATCGTCTGCAAATTTACTTATCCTACTAGTTATACCTAAATCAAGGTCATTTATGTATATAATAAACAACAGAGGACCTAATACAGATCCCTGGGGGACACCACTCTTGACTGATCCCCATTCTGACTTAGTACCATTTATGCTGACTCTCTGCTTCCTACCAATTAGCCATGACCTAATCCATTCTAACAACGCCCCACCTATTCCATGTGCCTCAACCTTTCTCATCAATCTCTCATGAGGGACTCTGTCGAAAGCTTTACTGAAATCTAAATATATAATATCATATGACTTGTCATTATCTACTGCTTCATATACCTCTGAGAAAAAACTAAGCAAATTAGTTATGTATCTGTGTCTTATTACTGTATATGATACTGTTATGTATCTGTGTCTTATTACTGTATATGATACTGTTATGTATCTGTGTCTTATTACTATATATGATACTGTTATGTATCTGTGTCTTATTACTGTATATGATACTGTTATGTATCTGTGTCTTATTACTGTATATGATACTGTTATGTATCTGTGTCTTATTACTGTATATGATACTGTTATGTATCTGTGTCTTATTACTGTATATGATACTGTTATGTATCTGTGTCTTATTACTGTATATGATACTGTTATGTATCTGTGTCTTATTACTGTATATGATACTGTTATGTAGCTGTGTCTTATTACTGTATATGATACTGTTATGTATCTGTGTCTTATTACTGTATATGATACTGTTATGTATCTGTGTCTTATTAAGGGGGGTCACCTGTTTTTTTTTTTATCTTTCTCTCATTTTCTCTCTTTCTCTGGCTTGTATCCATTCGGCCCCATTCAGCCAACTGTTTTAAGACGTTTATCCCCATCCAGGTGTCGATCAATAGCGAGCCAGCATTGTATAGAGAAATCCGGCTTCGCCGGAGACATTTTTCTATCGAAAAATGTACAAATTTAGCTTGCTGTCAAAAAAATATATTTGCTGGCTCGCTACCGCTTGCCAGGAAAATATTTACCTGGATTTTTTTTTTTTTTTTTTTTTTTCTATGTGATTGAGGGAGGCAAAAGGCATAACTGCCTATAGCGAGTGCCTCCCCCATAGTTGAAAGAGTGACAGGGCCAAAATCAAGGGACGTTCGAGTCAAAATGCCTGGACACACGGAGTTTGAAGCAATTTAAGTCATAGGAAGAGGGAAAGACTGATTCTGGGAGAGAGTTCCAAAGCTCAGATGTTGAGTACAAGAAAGTTTGAGAGTAACGTTTCACTCTTGGATGGGGGTAAACATCTTCAAACAGTAGGCTGAATGGGGCCGAATGGATAGCCTACAAGACAAACAGAGAGGGAGAGAAAGAGAAAAAAAGCGAGGTGGGCCCCCTGAATATAACGTTTCTATAATTAGCAACATTTACGCTACATAATCTTGGAAATAGCCGAGTAATCAGGATGGCCAGATACCAATTTACCATCGGCTGAAGAAAAAAAATGTATGCCCTGATTTTATTCAGGTTAAACTATTAGTTAGGGTGAATTCTTTCGAGACTGGAATATCCAAATTCATACAAATACATATAAGAAAAACAACAGGGATACAGATAATATCGAAATATGGTTTGCAATACAGTTTATTCACTTAAGTCCTAAATACATAACTGAGGGCTAAAGATGCTATCATAAGTAATTCATAGAGTACAACTCAATTTACATTTCTCCCAGTACGATCGCACAGTCAGCCACTCAGCGAAGGGGAGCACACAACTCTCTCTCCAGCAGTCCTGCACATCACCCACACCTTCTTCATTAATGTTGCGCCCTTAGAAGCACCCTCATGATGGCAGAATCCATTGGCAGAAAGAGAGACAGGGGAAGCCCTGATCTCTCCCCCCCAAGGCAGAGATTGAGGTCTACTGGCGAATTTTGCAGCGAAAATCTGCAAACTCGGACTGCTTCACAAACTCCTGAAGAAGCACCATGGGAAGAAGTGATGTCAAAGAAGAAGAAGAGGGCCTTCAAAGCAAAGATTGTGGCCTCTGACTCCTTTAAGACAACATACCATGCTGTTAACCACCTTAAAGAAAAGCACCCAACCCTGAAGATTGTCGTGAGGCCTAATCTGAAAAGGGAAATGGTACTAACCGCAGAAGATGCCGAGTCTGAAGAAATCCTGAAGAAGGAGGCAGAGGATTTCACCCCTCTGCAGATCCTTGATCCAGCCCTGAAGATGACAAGGGGGGTGCTCATGCATTACCCTCTTGAGTTCGACCTCGCTTCAATCCTCAAGAATCCTGCAGTTGAAAAGGCTGAACGCTGCAAGGTGAGGAGAGGAGCTGAGACAAGGCAGGTGCTCATCAACATCCGTGGAGAACTACCTGCCAGACTCAAGACCAGAAGGGGCAGCTTCAAGCTGCGCCCTTATGCTGCTGAACCCATCCGTTGCTTCAAGTGCCAGCATTTCGGACACCTGCAGTATGCCTGTAAAGGGGTACTCAGGTGTGGCGTGTGCAGCAACCGCCATGACACCAGAGACTGCATTGTCAAACTAAAGGCAAAGGAGGAGACCACAGCTAAGTGCCCCAACTGCAGCCAGGGGCACCACGTATGGAATCCAAGATGTCCAGCAAGGAAGAAGAGGCTCCCGACTGCAGGAAGGAAGACGACGGAGCCCCCAAAGACAACACCACAGCCACCAAAGGAAAGAATGAGGAAGCAGAAAAGCGACGAGAGGAGACCACCACCTCCCAAACCTGAAGCTGAGGATGACTTCACCTTTTCCCAACCACAGCTTGCTAAATTCCTCATTAACTTTACCAAAAGACTGTGTATGATGCTCGACGTTGAGGACAACAACCTACCATCACCTGAAGAAGTCGAGGCCCTCACCAGTGAGGTCCTAACAGAAGCCCAAAAATCCAGCCGACCCCAGAACAAAGAAAAGATCTATCAAAAGGAGACCCCCAGGAATAGACTGCAACTCGAGAAAACCCTGAATAGGACCACCGCAGCTGCAGCCACAAAGAAAACACCAGCCCCGAAACCAGTACCAGCTGCTGAGACAGAAGAATCCCGTAAAAGGGAAGCTGAACGCAAGAATAAATGGGAAGAAAGTCAGAAGAAGAGAGCAGAGATCATCAAGAAAGCCGAGGAGGAGAAGAAGAAACAGGAGGCGGAAGAAATACGAATGCTTAAAGAATTCGTCAGAGAAAATGCGAACATCTATTACGACAGCAACGAGGAAGAAATTGATGCAGACAATGTTGATGACATGCTATCATGAAGCGGTCTTAGGACCACACAGGTGGGCTCCCAAAATGGCATAGCTCCATGTAACCTCCTTGAGGTTACAAATCTACAACAAACAACAACAGCACGATCGCGGATCTAGATGGAGATCAGGTATATTCGATTCAACTTGTATAAGTAATATTCTTCTTGAGAATCATACGCACTATTCTCTTCTCGAGAGTTTATCATAAAGTTACAAAATTCATTTTTTTTTTATATTCACGATATCTCTTGAGTTAACTTTTACTCGTGGATAATAGTGGACGATGTGATACACGTTCCTATATTTCTTGGCACAAAATATGGAAGCTTAAGCATTGATGAACTTTTTCAGTTTGAGTTCAAGTTTGTGGACTCTGAAATATTATGGCACTGACTGAGATTATTTTTCAGAGTTCCTGAATGTGTATGAAATACTCTTATTTTATATAAATTCACTAGTTTCGTAATATAAGTATTCAAGACGTATTTATTGGTGAACACGTAGGTTATTAGTATTATGATATTTACTGGATTACTGTAACACTTAGTTTCTGTAACTCAAAGTTTAAGTCTTGACGGACTCTGTTTATTTTTCACTTGGCGGAAATATGATAGAGTTGATGGATACGTAAAATCCGTCTTATTTTGGTATATTGGTTATTTATTGAGTTAGAACGTCGTGCTAAAGACGGTTATTTGTAGGACGTCTTAATATTAATATTTGTCTATAGATTAATTTCGTAGAACACTTTTACAAACTTTTCACGTATTTCGAGGTATTAAAGGTGAACTACAGGGATGAACGAAAAAACGAAGATTAATGCAGGGTCATAACTTGGCATGAATATACTGTAATATGTATATGGACAATATCGATATAATTCCATTAAACTCCAGAACAAAATACTAATACATAATTATAGTAGTTGGTGACGAATTGGCATTTTCAGCCAGCTGGAGTGACTCCATTGTGTAGAGACGCCGTCCTATTAGTCTCACTTCAATCATAGGAAAGCTACTAGAGTCAATTATTGCTAGGAAAATGAGAAACCACTTAGAAACATTTAACTTAATCAATTCTTCTCAGCATGAATTCACTCAGGGACGTTCTTGCCTTACTACTTTGCTTAGTTTTTTCTCAGAGGAATATGAAGCAGTAGATAATGACAAGTCATATGATATTATATATTTAGATTTCAGTAAAGCTTTCGACAGAGTTCCTCATGAGAGATTGATGAGAAAGGTTGAGGCACATGGAATAGGTGGGGCATTGTTAGGATGGATTAGGTCATGGCTAATTGGTAGGAAGCAGAGAGTCAGCATAAATGGTACCAAGCCAGAATGGGGAGCAGTCAAAAGTGGTGTCCCCCAGGAATCTGTATTAGGTCCTCTGTTGTTTATTATATACATAAATGACCTTGATTTAGGTATAACTAGTAGGATAAGTAAATTTGCAGACGATACCAAACAGGGGAGAAAAATTGATTCAGATAGAGATATAGAGTGTCTGCAAAGGGATCTAGATACATTACACGAATGGTCAGTAAATTGGTAGATGAAGTTTAACATTGACAAATGCAAGGTATTAAAGATAGGGAAGATGCATACAAATGTTAAATATAAACTAGCAAATATGGAATTAGAAAACTCAGACTGTGAGAAAGATCTAGGTGTGTTTGTTAGAAATGATTTGAAGCCTAGACAACAGTGTATAAGCGTTCGAAACAAGGCAAACAGGATTCTCGGGTTCATCTCTAGGAGTGTGAGTAACAGAACTGCTGATGTTATCTTAAAACTTCTTATTACAGAATGGACATAGATTCATTGGAGAGAGTACAACGTAGAATGACAAAAATGATCCATAATATTAGAAATTTTCCGTATGAAGAAAGGTTGAAGAAATTAGGCTTACATTCGTTAGAGAGACGCAGAGTTAGAGGGGATATGATAAGAGGTATTCAAGTGGGTTAGTGGGATTAATAAAGGGGGCATGAAAAATGTACTAAAGCTCAGTGATAGCGAAATAACTCGTACAAATGGTTTCAAATTAGATAAATTTCGTTTCAAGAAAGATATAGGCAAATATTGGTTTGGTAACAGAGTTGTAGATGGGTGGAATAGGCTACCAAGTGATATAGTGGGATCAAGAACGATAGGGAGCTTTAAGATAAAATTAGATAGGCATATGGACGAGATGGGTTGGGTGTGAGGGGGATCTACCAGGTGTGGGCCAATCGGCGTTCAGCAGACCCCCGTAATCTTGTGTTAATCCCTGACCATTTTGGTGGGGGCAGTACTCAAGGTATTAGTGAGTTGGGCCTATAATTGGGCCTTGTAATTGGGGTTGGGTGTGACAGGGATCTGCCTTGTATGGGCCGATCGGCTTTTTGAAGACTCCCATTTTCTTATGTTCTTATGTTCTTATGTTTGTAAACAAGATATGCGGTCCTGAACAGTGAGGTCTGTTTTTCGTAATTAATACCTTTCAATTCAATACTCAAGCTCTGCAAAAGATCGACCAACGTCCTGATGATGTGGTGCACATCTAGAAATAATCCCAGCTCGCCAGCAATTAACATACATGCAGTGTTTATGCATGTTTAGCCTGGTCCAGAGTTGAGGGAACTCGGTTCTAAGGCCTATTTCGTAATGATAATATCGTTTTCTGTTCAATTTATATATCGCGGTCCCTTGACCAGACAGTGGTAAAGCCAAATGTTGAGCTGTAAACATGCATACAAATTATAAGAGTTTCTCAAATAAAAAATAAAAAAGATTCACCCATTTCCCATGTCGATATTTCCCGCCATTGGCCACAGTTACGTCATGGTAAACACGCCAGTTCGCGCCACATAAAATAACTTAGATAAGCTATATTTCTATATTGTTAAAACAAATTGATGAAAGTTCTTCAGTATCATGTACCTAAAACCAAGCAGATCCCAATGGACATTGTAGTTTGAATAGGTTTCATCCCTGGAATTCACCTTTAAGAACTCTGTTAATTTCGGTCACTTTGAACTCCAACTTTTCTTGTATCTCGTCACTGATACTGAATTTAAGTAATTTCTATATTATTTCTTTTCTTGATGGAGAGATGCACTTAGTTGAAGATTTCTTCTGATGCTCTGTGGGCCGTCCAGGTTGGCCGGTGGTCGTGTGAAGAAGTTACAGTTGGGTTAATGGGCTTGGAGTCTTAAATATGGTTCCATAACTAGTAATGAAACAGATGGTCACCATATCGGATTAACGCAAGAATTCTCGGCATATAGCTTCAAACAAATACTTGACTATCCTGACCTTTATATTAACCGTTGATGAAGTTCTGTTCAGGTACTCTTGGAATAAGGTTTTAAATATTATGTCTCAGGTCTTGCCGGATTAACATATCATCGGACTAACGCAAGAGGAGTTTAGGTAATGGCTCTTCTTGACCTACTCTAACCGTTTTAAGAGGTTCAAGGAACTCGGGGCAGTGTTAACCTTTTAGTCACAAATCCTGGTGGGGTGCCACAGACAATTTGCGCCTAGGATTTATATATGCAGAGTGCCCGTGAGGGTGTCTCGCTAAACCCTTATAACACAAAAGATCTTTCTACCTTAGATCTCTGTGAGTAATGCTAGTATAATTTCTTAATAGAAAAACGTTGAAAGGTATTATCAACGTTTTAACTATACCGAAATATAATCACATACATATAACTATATTAATTCCTGGGGTGCCAAAAATAATAATGTTATGCATATATAGATTACTATTGCACTGTTAAAGATATTAAAACATAAGTGGAGGGGGACATACCACTTTATGATTTTAATACTTATACATACAACTATTAAAGGTCTCTATGTTAAGTGATTGGGTTGCCACAAATAATAAAGATCCTGAAATACAGTTTATATATTCACATGCAGTATAAGGACTTCGGGTTGCCGTTATCAATAACTATTTCTGAACAGGGTAAAATTAATCTTTCTCCAGAGCGGGGTGCCGATCTCAAGAAAGCTTATTTCTACTTACTTTTTCTTCCAACTCCCTTGGCCTAATGTGCACCAATACTGGAGGGCACGCATTCTCTGCCGAAGGATAGCAAGGACTTGGGAGTGCACGAATTATAAGGACCAGACGTCCTTCTTGTCCTAGGGGAGGTGAATCCTACTGATCGTATAACAATACTCTACTATCCTTCAAGAGTCATTCAAAAGAATATAATAGGCAGATGTAGGATAAATCGAAGTTTTACTTTTCTGTCTAAGTCATCGACAGAACTCAAAGGGGAGGACTATAATAGAACTTTAATACAAAGTTTTGAGGGGGATTTCTAGGTGATCTCTGAGCATGAGATTTCAAAGGGGGAAAGGGTTTTATGACTCTGTGTTGCCCTTTCTCGTGAAGATATTATTTATTTCTATATGAGTTGTGCACTACTAATGTTGTAAAAAGACATAGAAGGTTAGCTGTTGCTTCTGGAGTATTTGCTAATTATTATTTTAAGGGTTGGATATGGAGAACATAATTATATTTCATATATAATTACTAGCTTGGTGGCAAGAGGTTTAAGTTGACATTCGAGGGGGTCATGGTAGGGTCGCGGAAGTCCTAGCCTCGCGCGCTTGCTTTCCCTACGGAGTTTTGAACAAGGCTTGTAGCCTTCATAGTAATCTTTATATTATCTAGCAATGTTAGATTTACTTTAGTAGAGTGAACCTGGATAGTTTCTAGCTTAAAAATATACATCGAACATGTTTATCCTACTTTATAAGACTCGTAATCTTGGAGACTGAATTGGCAATAGGGCGGGTCTGCTAGGTCACGTGTGTCTCGCTTTCGTAGTTAGCGAGTTGTCGATTTGTAGACAAGGCTCTATAGTGATTATTAAGGTGCGTCATAATCTCTAATCATGTTAAAGTTAGCTAGTACAGGTAAGACTGAGATTCCTCCTATATAAAACTTTCGTAAGAACAGTTTCCTAGTGTTACTGAAGGTTGTAGCTAGCGACTTGCTACGTTGGTAATTCTTATGATCAGTTTCTTAATCTAGGAACAAAATGCAAAGTTCGTTGGCTCAAACTGAGAAGAAAGTACGTGTGGTCTGTTTGAATTTAATATAGAGAACTGTAGTTTTTAGAGGAGGCATATACATAGGTGTTTATTATAAAATAGATAAAAACTAATCTGTGTGTGGGACATGGTTCTTACATAATTAAATACATACATAAATAAAACATCAAAAATGGTAGATATCATAACCTTCGTAATATTAATACTCTGTAACTTACTAGAGTTGCTACTAGTAGGTCGACATCAAGGGCTTATATCAAGACACGAAGGAAGATAATGTGATTTGTTTACTAGTAGGATCGTTTATTGCTAAGAAGATGTATAAATATGTGTGTTGGAGAAAAGTAAATAAAGGAGTTAATCTGTGGATAAAGACATCTACATTTCCATGATTTCCACATCATAATGGCAAGCATATGGGCCGTCTCAATATGTTTTAGTCCACCCTTCTCTCGACATTCTCTTTCGTTGTCGGGGTGAGTGACCTTGACATTCCTGTCTTGGGCGGGGCCGTGTTGTCTTTTCTTTCCTTGTTCATTTCGTTTCCGGGGTATTTTAAAAAGTAAAGCACAACGGTTTAGTTTTCTATTTTTTCTGGATGACTAATTATCTTTTTTGGAGAGGATACACAATGCGTCGCAAACTTGTACATTTTGTATTTGTTACAATGTTACAATGCTGGCTCGCTATCGCTCGCCAGGAAGAAATCGACACCTGGATGGTGATAAACGTCTTAAAACAGTTGGCTGAATGGGGCCGAATGGATACAAGCCAGGGAAAGAGAGAAAAGGAGAGAAAGATAAAAAAAAAAGCTGGTGACTCCCCTTATTATCATACATTCGTGTAAATAGCCTATTACCGGTATATTTTTCTTGGGATCGTTGGTTTATAAGAAATGTATCGATTGGAATTTTGGATTTTAATCCAGGACTTTCAGACGCATGAAGATGATATCTTCATTGCAGATAAATCTAACCCATTGATCCAGTGTAATTTTATGAAAAATAACGGGTTGGGAGACAATAAATAAAATAATTATAATAGCCGGTTGTGTTGTGTCATTGGCGCTGCCACTTGGAAGGCTATTATGCAGTACTTATGTGATTACCCTTCTATAGTTTCCGTGGCCAGGGATGCTCGGATTATGCTGGACGCATTATTGTTGTAATAATCTCTGAGAAAACTGAACCTTTTGCTCAAACTTTGTCTAATAAACCTACATTGGATGATTCTGATGGTATTCCTCCCTCTCCACGCCCCTGTTTCTTGCTGTGTGTACATGCTTAGATTGATATGCAGGATTCGAAGTTGCATAATAAATCGTAGGCAGAGTGTCCACCAACCTTTAACTGTCTTCGTGGTGCGATGTATAAGGTGTTGATTTTCGGTGTGAGCATCCTGGGTTCGAGTCCACGGACTGCCACATGTGTTTGTAAATTTCATTAATCGATTTTAGGAGTATGGTTGGTTGTTGGAAGGAACATAATAATTATGCCTAATATATTTATCTATTCTAGTTAACATGTACTTAACGCTATCTTTCGGCTTAATCTATTTTTTATTAATTTCACCACAACACCAAACACCTCCAATGAAATTAATGAAAGCATATAATTGTGATCCACCAGGATTCGAACCCGGGTTATCACACACAGATTTGTAGACACCTTAACCATTACACCACCACGACGGTTAAAGGTTTATGCACACGCCTACGACTTATTATCCATTATATAATACTGGATATTAATCTAATCATGTTCATATTCTGACTGAATACCCTGAGCTTGTTTTACATACAAAAAACGTCTAACGTATATATGTCTATTGTATGTAAAACAAGCTCAGGGTGTTCAGTCAAATTTTGATGTAAAAAAGAAGATAATTTATGTTAACCCTCTCCGACATATGACGCAATTTTGAGCCTAGTAGGGATACTTTAAAACCTTTGTTACCATCAGGTGTATTTAGAAACCTTTAGTTTACTTACTTCAACCTCTGCAGTTGTCTTTGAGTGATAATTAGGACTGACAATAGGAACAGCCTGTTTTACCCATTATATTGTTCTCCATTGAAGGACAAATTTGCAAAGAATTTTACGTGAATACCGATATCGAAGTTACTCTAAGCTGGACTATGATAATCTTCATCTACAGTGGCATTTATAACTATCTCGGCAGGTTAACCGAAATGTATTCAGTTATATAGTCACATTTTAATTTACAAGTGAAACTATGCAATTACAACCAGTATGGTCAATCTCAATTATATTATAACTTTCTTAGTCTCCAGTGTTTTGCATATTAGTATAAATCCTACTGTATTAACTTCCAAGACTGAAGTGACTACATACTAATATTAACAAGGGTACAGTTAATATAAATAGTTCGCAGACACTTCTAGAACGTTAAACAAATCCTACTGTCTTAACTTCCAAGACTGAAGTGACTACATACTAATATTAACAAGGGTACAGTCAATATAAATAGTTCGTCGACACTTCTAGGACGTGAACCAAATTTTTCTAGTCACAGGCTGTTAGAAGCACATTAAGAAAAGTGTCTAGTAACTTATAATTGCACTGTATTTGAGCAGGATTTTAGGCGAGCTATTTGTTTCGACTAACTGGCAGCATTGTTTTCTATACCCAACTTGGAAATTCGTACATTTGGCACCACTGATATTATAATTAAAACTTATAAATTTAAAGAATGTATTGAAAGAGTAACTTTTCTGATTATTTACCTTTTGAAAGCATATTGTTAATGACACACCCATCTAAGGATAGAAAGGTAAATCTAATAAACAAGGTAAGAGCTATCAATATACAACTATTAGATTTGCCATTCTTATAGTAGAGTCAATTAATTCATGCAAATATATTAAGCTAAATTAGTTATTATTTTTGCTACCTCGAGACTATTTCTTAAGCTTAGAAAATACTTGTCAGAGTTAGAGGATGAATTTGAATACTTTTAACCCTTTCACGCATTTATGACTCAGAGGTTGCCTGATTAGCAATAAGAAATAGAGTTCTCTCACTCTTATAATTACCTCTCCAAAATTAGTTTTCTGCCCACAGCTAACTCAAAAGACAACTCAGAGGTTGAAGTAACTAAACTAAAGGTTTCTAAATACCCCTAGTGGTAACAAAGGCTTTAAAGCATCCCCAATAGGCTCAAAATCGCGTCATATGTCTGAGAGGGTTAATACCTTTCATTCCCAGTGATTCTTCTAAAGCTGATTAAAATTATCTGGTTGGAGCATTGATCAAGAATTAGTCACATGATTGAAATTCGATATTTATTCTTAATATAATTTCAGTTGACATTTATCCCCAATTTACTTTTCCATTTGTCCACTTTTTGTGTCCTTGTTGCTACTATAATTTCATTAATTGGTTCCAATTACGTATAAAAATTAAGGGTTTCAATTGTGATAAGCACCAGTTCTCCACATCAACGGATTCAGTAGCGCTCGCAGAATAAACAGTATCTTCATTCACGATAGATTCTTTTGTACCATAAGCTCTTCACCCAATGACTACTTAATTTGCCATCCTAAATTGAACACTGACGATAGTTAAATACGGTACTAATTTAGGAAACTATTGAAACTATGGTGTATTAAAACTAAGCAATATTACTCAAGACAAATCTCTGCCTACCTATAGTGAACCGAGTCTAGTTAATTTAGTTAATTTGCACCAGTCACCCACTTCCACAGATCTCAGTTTGGAAAGTACCTGTTGCATGATAACTTTATAAACAGTGTTGCCATTTGTACGAAATACTTAAAATTGGTTAGATTAAGCTGCTGACTATACCCCTGTCCACCACTAATAATAGTCAATGGAATATTTTGAAGTTTATTATGAATTAAAAAACAGATTTATTTCAGCAAATTAGCTATTCAGGTTAGTAAAAGTAGGTTAAGGGGAATGCAGACCGTTTTTCTGGACCCCCTTCTCCCTAATATTTAGCCCCACTAGTTTTGAGATTATAAGACGTTCGGCCCATTAGTTTGGCCATTTTAACACATTTCGACCCATTTCGTTGTCAATTTTAAGACCTTTCGAGCCATTTAGGTGTCTATTTTTCCTGGCGAGCGATAGCGAGCCTGTAATTTTAAGAGGATCCGGCCTTCGGCCAGGACATTTTTTTACCGAAAAATGTACAAATTTATCTTGAAGGAGGGTCTAGGGGGTGTTTTTCTAAGCTTCATGGGGGTCTAGGGAGTAAACTAAAAACATATGAATAAATTAATTAATAGACCAAACAAACGGCCAGTCTCCCCTTAATTTAGCTTCCATACCTAGCCTCGAGCTCATTGACTTAGACTTTGATAATAGGACAGGGGGGGATGGTTGGCAGTTTTTTCTGGGCCCTTTTCGCCTCATATTTCTTGTCAATATTAAGACCTTTCGTGTCATATAGGTGTTGATTTTTACCTGGCGAGCGAAAGCGAGCCTGTAAATTAAGAGGAACCGGCCTTTGGCCGGGAAATATTTCTACCGAAAAATGTACAAATTTATCTTTAAGGGGCGTCAAGGGGGTGGAATCTTAAGCTTGAGTAAGGTCTAGGGAACAAACTAAAAATCTCTTAATGGTCAAAATTCTTAATCATATCAACGGACTTTATAGAAACTTTAAAATATTCCATGTCATAGACTTTGATAATAGTGGGGCTATATTATATAATTGTAACTGACACACCTGTATTGCAGTTGAAAGCCGTTTGTCCAGGAGTATCACACCATCCGCCCCAAGGCCCCGAGCAAGGCCAAGGCCATAACCGAGCGCCCCGTCTGTTGTCCACCCCCTCTCTCAGGATGGTCTTCAGTTTCTCCCCCGCCTCGCCTTTCCTGTGAACAATAAGAAAGGTTAGAATTGCAAAGCTTGGTGCCTTAAAAAACTTTATAGAAAATAGCTTACTATATTACAATTTAAAGTTAAGAGGAGGCTGAACCTTTGACCCCCAAGTCAGCCTGTATAAGAGATTGTGTTTCTGGCATTATACCATCTTATTACAAATGGAAATACTAAGACTCGCTGAAAAAATCAGCTCTCTATGTGCGCGCGCGCGAGCGCAGAATTTCATTGCACTTTTGTAAAATCATCTAGTCACTCAAAAAATTTCAAATTTCCCGCAATTTTTGCATGGCATATCGTACAAGCATCCTCTACAACGTAGCATTTAAATTAACCCTATTGAATAATAGAAGGTGCTGAAAAAAATATATTATATAATTATTTTTGGGTTACAGCAGATTTGACTCCAAAATGGTCAAAACTGATATTTTCGGCAAAACGGCAATTATCTAAACGTACAGGCGTTCCTATATACCCCTATGTACTCTATTTAGAAGGGGAATACATTTGAGCAATACATAAAAATATAGATACACTCGTAAGTGCCAAAAAATGATAGCAAACCACTGAAATTCATAGATTTTCATCAGTCAAAAATATTTTTGGGGCAGATAAAATAGTTAGTCCTCCTTAGCTTCCGTTTTCTACCATAGCGCGCACATAGAAGATAGAGTTTAATGACCAACTAAACAAAATTTTTGCCAGGGGCAGGCTTCACAGATTATATGAGATTTTTTTTTACCAAAATCCATGATATTGGGGCCCCCCCAAGGGGGCCCTAGGGATGTCATATGGGTGTTTATGCGCTCATATGATCATTTCTATTGCTTACACAAGCCCTTTAGACTACAGACACAAAAACAAATTTTGGGTGGCTGAAAGAAAAACAAATGTTTTTCGGGGGTCGAGGTCGAACCCCCGGCCCGGGGGGTTATGGATGCGATATGTTTTTTTGTTCCTTCCTATGCTATTCTCCTATGTTGAAAGAAGCATTATAGAACAAGAACACAAACATTCGAAATTTTGATTTCTGGGCTCAGCGGAGGGTTCAGCCTCCCCTTAAATTATAATGTAAAACTTGCAAAGTAGACAAAAGAAAACTTGGACGAACACATTAAAAATACAAAACAACTAATCAAAATCGCTAAGTGGAAATAACGCTTAAGCAAAATAATAATTTATAAATAAAAGAACACAATCTACCACATAGGGTGTACATTACTACATGAGCAAGTTAATCTGTTTAAATGTTATTGTTATATTCATATATCACACCCAAGATACTTTTATCTTTTGTATTCATGTAATTTTATATATTATAAGTTAAGGGGAGGCAGACCGTTTTTCTGGACCCCCTTCTCCCTAATGTTTAGCCCCACTAGTTTTGAGATTATAAGACGTTCGGCCTATTAGTTGGCGATTTTAACACCTTTCGCCTCATTTCGTTGTCAATTTTAAGACCTTTAGTGCCATTTAGGTGTCTATTCTTTCCTGGCGAGCGAAAGCGAGCCTGCAATTTTAAGAGTTATCGGCCTTCGGCCGGGACATTTTTCTACCAAAAAATTTACAAACTTATTTTGAAGGGAGGTCTAGGGAGTGTTTCTCTAAGCTTGATGGAGGTCTAGGGAGGAAACTAAAAAAATATATGAATAAATAAATTAATAGACCAAACAAACTGCCAGTCTCCCATTAATATACAGTATGTATATTATCAGTTAGGTGTATTTCAAACAATGGGCCAATAGTCAAAATCAATAGTTCTTTAACTTTTTCATAAGCTGTAAATTTAAGAGGGGATGGGCCGGTTTTCTGGACCACTTTCTCCCTCATGTTTAGCCCCATTAGTGTTAAGATGTTTGCCACATTAGTTAGTCGATTATAAGACTTTTCGCCCCATTTGTTAGTCAATATTTAGACCTTTCATGCTATTTAGGAGTTTATTTTTTCCCTGGCGAACGATAGTGAGCATGTAATGTTGGAAGAACCGGCCTTTGGCCGGAAAAATTTTCTACCGAAAAATTTACAAATTAAATCTAGAAGGGGGATCTAATGGATGTTCTTTTTAAATTTGATGGAGGTCTAGGAATATCAATCTAATCATGTACTCGACCCAACTGCATTATGGAAAGCTTAAAGACAGATTACCAAGGAAAGTCTTTGGAAATATTTCTGTTTGTGATCAAGGTATAGTCTGAACTATTTTATTTTGACTATATATATTTTTCAAGATACAATAATACAGAACACTGACCTTTACGCTGAGCAGTGACGTCTGGTGTACAGTTGCCACATTAATTTGTACACGGCCCCTCCTCTCTCCCTCACATCTGTTAGAAAAAACATCATTAATATGCATCTACAACTTAAGGAATTAGGCCAATATTTCACGACATTATTCAAATTGTCAATAGGTATCTTAAGGGGAGAAGAGTCGCTTTCCAAGACCACCTTCTCCCTCATCTTTAGACCCATTAGTTTGGCGATTTTATGAACTTTCGCCCCATTTCTCTCAAATTTAAGACCTTTCCTGTCAATTAGGTCTATTTTTTCCTGGCGAGCGATAGCGAGCCTTTAATCTCAGAGGAATCGGCCTTCGGCCAGGACATTTTTCTACCGAAAAATTTACAAATTTACCTTGAAAAGGGGTCTACGGGGCTTCATTTTAAGTTTGATGGAGGTCTAGCGAGGAAACTAGAAAAATAATAAATAAATACAAACATTTACAAAAAGTGAAGGATCTCTCCTTAATATAGTTCATATAATTATTTTACATTAACTAAAATAATGATATATCAACCATAGTCAAGGTGGTCGTGATTCCTCGGGCTGGGCTGGGTAGGGCCGGGCCGGGCCGGGCTGGGTAGGGCCGGGCTGGGTAGGGCCGGGCCGGGCTGGGCTGGGCTGGGTAGGGCCGGACTGGGTAGGGCCGGGCCGGGCCGGGCTGGGCTGGGTAGGGCCGGGCCACGTCGCTTCCATCTTTAACCTGTTAGGAAGATTTAACGTCACATTAGTCTGGTTCGGTCAGATCTTTAACTTCACCGTTGTTCCTTCGTCAGGTCTTCCATCTCATTCCTGTTGATAAAAGAAATATTTAATCATTACAGGAGCGCCGTTCTGCATTCCACATCGTTCTGTACATCGCACCACATCACTCCAGAAGCCGCCAGAAGCCGCCACATCATGCTGAAAACCTGCAACCTTCTCAACCAACGACCAGACAACCAGGATTTCACCGGCCGGATTTCAACCAACAAAAAAAATAATAATAATAATGTAACCCTATAACTAAATCTCTACCCAAACTAACTAAGCTTCTAACAGACAACCAACCTCCTCAGCGAACCAAATAGAGCAACACCTAACCTTAGTGATGGGCTGGTCTATCAGAGTGAGAACTGAGCGATCTCTGCCATACCCATAGCTTACTCTGGCTGTTCCTTTTACTTATATATTTTCTAGATCTCAAGTGATGACGTCTCTTCCGTGGATTGACCTTCCAATCTGCCAACCTATTGTAGATTGGAAGCCAAAGCGTCACATTTATCCTTTGCCCCTCAACTTTCTCTTCATAATTGCTGAGGGGCACAGGGCCCTGGGTGGGGCTTTGGTTTCCCGGGCGTTTCCGCACCCTCCTCAGCTCCCTGCCATGGAGTGGCTTCGGTCACCCGGGCTTTATTGTGGTAGGCAGGGAGGGTTCTTTGGGGGCGCTCGGTTATGGCTTTGGCCTTGCTCGGGGCCTTGGGGCTGTTCGGCCAGGCAGCCTGGGGAACAGCAACAACAACAACACCTAACCAATACTAACCTATAACAGACTCCTACCTATCCCTACCCCTTGAACTAACTATAGCTACCTCCCTCCCTCCCCCATCCCAGCATCCCTACCAAAAAAACTCTTCTATGAATGCTAAGACAACGACGACAGGACAAAAAGATTAGTAGGCCTAAATGGATTAATTATAACACATGAATATATATTTCATCAAGAATAAATGTAGATTATATAGCATTTATTGCAAATACAGCATTCACAATTATATAATACACACTGAAATTTATTATAAGTAAAATAGCTTACCTTAAAATTGTCGCCTATCTAATGTGTAGCCTATAGAGATGTTAGAAGGGAGGTGGTTTAGGTGGTAACAAGGACAATGGAAGGGTAAGATACACTGCAAAAAACAGTCTTCAAATATAGTAAAATTGATCCACATATATTTGAACATACTTTTTGCAGTGTAGAGAGGAAAATGGAGGGGGCGGTGGGAAAGGGGGGGGTTAGGATTACAGGAAAGAATCTAGGAGCTAGCTGGTGGTTGACCGGTTGAGGTACTTGTCTGGTTGGCTGGTCAGGGTTCGATCACTCCATCTGCAAAAATAGAAAATATCACATTACTATTGTTTGTATTATTTTTAGTAGTAATAGTACAAGGTACTATTACTTATTATTATTGCTAAAATTATTACTAATTATTACTATAATTATTACTGATTATTACAGATTACTGATTATTACTGAATACTGATTATTACTGATTATTGATTATTACTTATTACTGATTATTACTGATTACTGATTATTACTTATTACTGATTATTACTGATTACTGATTATTACTGATTACTGATCATTACTTATTACTGATCATTACTTATTACTGATTATTACTTATTACTGATTATTACTGATTACTGATTATTACTGATTACTGATCATTACTTATTACTGATCATTACTTATTACTGATTATTACTTATTACTGATCATTACTGATTACTGATCATTACTTATTACCGACTATTACTTATTACCGATTATTACTTATTACTGATTATTACTTATTACAGATTATTACTTATTAGTGATTATTACTTATTACTGATTATTACTTATTACAGATTATTACTTATTACTGATTATTACTGATTACTGATCATTACTGATCATTACTTATTACCGACTATTACTTATTACCGATTATTACTTATTACAGATTATTACTTATTACTGATTATTACTTATTACTGATTATTACTTATTACTGATTATTACTTATTACTGATTATTACTTATTACTGATTATTACTTATTACTGATTATTGCTTATTACTGATTATTACTTATTACTGATTATTACTTATTACTGATTGTTACTTATTACAGATTATTACTTATTACAGATTATTACTTATTACTGATTATTACTTATTACTGATTATTATGTATTACTGATTATTACTTATTACTGATTATTACGTATTACTGATTATTACTTATTACAGATTATTACTTATTACTGATTATTATTTATTATTGATTATTACTTATTACTGATTATTATTTATTATTGATTATTACTTATTACTGATTATTACTTATTACAGATTATTACTTATTACTGATTATTACTTATTACTGATTATTACTTATTACTGATTATTACTTATTACTGATTATTACTTATTACAGATTATTACTTATTACTGATTATTACTTATTACTGATTATTATTTATTACTGATTATTACTTATTACTGATTATTACTTATTACTGGTTATTACTTATTACTGATTATTACTTATTACAGATTATTACTTATTACAGATTATTACTTATTACTGATTATTACTTATTACTGATTATTACTTATTACTGATTATTACGTAGCACTTACAAGGTACTACAATTACAATTATAATGATTATGATGGCTATCATTAGACTAACTTATGTAGTTAATTAGCAAGGATCTCTAGGTATCAAAGGGATAAAATTCAGTTATTTAAGAGTCTCCAACAATTAACAGGCTACGAACTACTTGCGTAACCCCTTGAAGCTCTGACGCGTTTTAGCAGTTTATTTTGGCTATCATTAAACGATTTTATGCAGCTTAGAAATGATCTGAGGGTATTAAAAGGGTAAAGACTATATCGATCAACCCTCTGACTTCCATATACCCTTCCTAATCTGATTAAAATTGTCTAATACTGACCAGAAAACAGAACAGAAATGCGTATAGGAGCTTGAGAGGGTTAACTTTTTGCTACCACAGATCCTTCTTAAACTGCACACAATCTTCTAAATATAGCTAGAATAAAATTAAAAAGACGTCGCCGGTACAGAAGGGTTTAAAGTAGCTAAGATATTCTACCTTCGATCTATTATTAACTGTGTTGGTGGTGTAATGGTTTAGGTGCTTATGTTCTGGGTGTGGTGTCCCGGGTTTGAATCCCGGGAGGACCATATGCTTTCATTAGTTTATTCAAGTGCATTGGGATTTGTAATTGATGATTAATGTTAAGACCCATCCCCATTTAACTCTTTCCGTACTGGCGACGTCTTTCATTTTACTGTAGCTATATCTAGACGATTTTGTACAGTTTAGGAAGGATCTGTGGTAGTGCAAAGGGTTAAGCGAGGTAGTTTGAAGCCTTTTAATTGCTGGAGGCCCTTTTATACTGAATAAAATAGTCTAATAGTAGCCAAAATGAAGTTAAAATGACGGAGCTGATACTGAACGGGTTAAGCCAAGCGATTTATCAATGTTGATGGACAATTGTTTCAATAGGAAAAAATACTAAAACATTCAAATAGTCTGTAGCCTTTTAATTGCTAGTTCTTTCCTAAGATGAATATAATGATCTAAGAAGTTAACAAAATATACCAAAATGGACGTCACCGGTACAGAAAGGGTAAATATAAGTGGTCACGTGGTTATTGGAAGACCTGTAGGAGAGCGGCCATCTTTGTTTTTGGCCGCCATTTCTGTACCCTAATAATCAACCATCGGGGGATATTTAATTGGTGATATTATGCAATTTATATCCCTGGATTAAACTATACATCCTGTACCAGTATTGTCGAATGTTCGTTATGGGTATGGATAATTGGGGTATGGTGTGAGGGATCTGCCTTGTGTGGGCCAATCGGCTTTCTGCAGACTCCCGTTTTCTTAGGTTTTTATGATATAGTTAAATATAAAGAGGATAATGACCCCAGGGGTACCAAAATGGCGGAGGTTGTTCACTATTGGTATGGATATAGTTAAGTATAAAGAGGATAATGACCCCAAGGGTACCAAAATGGCGGAGGTTGGCGGATCTATTAACTAGCTCCAAACCGCTGCCTTGTTTGTTGCATTAACATAATTTCACCTATGTATGTATGTATGTATGCAATTATATTAATATTTACTCTACATATCTATTTATATACGGCATAATTGAGTTTAACACTATTTGGTGCAACGTCTTGGGGGTTATTATGGTATTTTGTTTAATTATTATTGAAGTTTTCACTAGTTTTAGCCATTTTCGAACAATGTGTTTTTAGTTTACCCGCTAGACTTGGAAAAACGCCTCTCCAAACCCCCTTCAAACTAAAAAAAACGTTCCCCAGACCCCCTTCAAGCTAAATGTGTACATTTTTCGGTAGAAAAATTTCCCGGCCTAAGGCCGGTTTCTCTCAAATGGCGGGCTCGCTTTCGCTCGCCCAGGAAAAATCGACACCTTATTGGGTTGAAGCATCATAATCGCCAAACTAATGCGATGAAACTTCTTAAAATCTCAAAGCTAATGGAGTAAAACTGAGAGGCTCCAAATTGGCCCACCCTGCACCTAATAGGGTT